>JAMXBB010000010.1:77351670-77951670 GCA_024138015.1 Lumnitzera littorea
GATCTGTAAATATCTGTCAATTATGTAAAGAGTATATTTAGGATATTTGTTTTCTATGTTTAGAAGGTATTAGAATATTTTAGGATTTGTAAATATCTATCAATTATGTAAAGAGTATATTTAGGATATTTATTTTCTATGTTTAGAAGCTTGGTTAGTGCGTCTATATTGTATATATATTAGCCCTCTTTGGCCTGTGATATAAATAAAATCACACAGAAATTTTCTTCTCAAAATTTATATGGCATTAGAGCCTGGTTAAAAAAAAAAAATGCTATGACTAGTAAGGGAAAGAAACCAGCCTCCCCTTACTTGTTGACTTTGAGTGATAATCCTGGTAATATAATTACTCAGGTGCAATTAAAAGGAGACAATTATGATGAATGGGCTTGAGCAATGCGAACGTCGTTGAGGGCCAAGAAGAAATTTGGATTTATTGATGGAACGATTAGTCAACCTGTTGATGATTCCACTGAATTAGAGGATTGGTGGACTGTGAATTCAATGTTAGTTTCATGGATGCTCAACACAATCAAGCTAATACTGTGATCTACCATAACATATATGGAGATTGCAAAGGATTTATGGGAAGATATCAAAGAGCAATTCTCTATCGCTAATAGACCTCGTGTTCAGCAGATCAAGGCAGAACTTGCCAACTGCAAATAGAGAGGTCTGTCGATTGTGACTTATTATGGGAAATTGAAACAACTTTGGGAAGAGCTTGCGAATTATGAGCAAATTCCCATCTGCCATTGTGAAAGATGCAATTGTAATATTGCAGCTGAACTTAACAAGAAACAAGAAGAAGAGAGGCTTCATCAGTTTTTGATGGGGTTGGAAGATACATTATATGGAGCAGTTCATTCCAATATTTTGAGCACAGAATCATTGCCAAACTTGAATAAAGCATACTCGTTGGTGTGCCAAGAAGAACGTGTTAGAAACATCTCACGAGGGAAGTAGGAACATGGAGAAGTTGTGAGTTTTGCAGTATAGACCAATAGAGGAGGGCGAAAGTATAAAACAGAAGTAAAAGATAAATCTACCATTTGCTCACACTGCAAACGAGAGGGACATGATTCTAAAACTTGTTTTCAGCTCATTGGATATCTGGAATGGTGGGGTGACCGACCCAAAGGGGCTGGACGTGGACGAGGGGGACAGAGCATAGGGCGTGGACAAAGTAATATGCCAAAAGTGAATACAGCCCATGTAATTGGGTAGCCATCATCATCAATGGCAGCAACGGAAGAAAATACAGCTTCTGGGACCTTGACAGTAGAACAATGGTCATTCTTTCTCAATTTGTTGAACACGTGCAAACCGGGTACTAGTGAGAAGATGAATAGTAAGGATAATCTGAATTGGATTATTGATTCCGGTGCTTCACAACATATGACAGTTACTTTAGAATGTTTAACAAATTTGAAAGAAATTATGGCATGTTCAATTGGATTACCTAATAGAGAGCAGGTGATGGTATTGAAGGAGAGATCGGTTTGCTTGGGAAAACATATCAAACTAGACAATGTTCTCTATGTTCCAAATTTGAATTGTAATTTGATATTTATGTCGCAATTGCTTGATGGCTCTAATTGTAATGTCCAATTTACTGATAAAATTTGTGTTATACAGGACCGCACCTCGAAGATGGTGATTGGAGCGGGTGAACTGTGCAAGGCACTTTATTATTTGAAGTTAGCAGTATCAGTCTAAGCATGCAAGACAAGCCATGTAGATTCTTTTGAATTATGGCATAGGAGGATGGGGCATCCGTCTGCAAAAATTGTGGATTCTCTTCCTTAAGTGGAATTTAGTAATAGTTCAGTAAAGAATAAACCATGTGACATTTGTTTGAGAGCTAAACAAATAAGAGAAGTTTTTGTTTCTAGTGACACTAAAGCAAATGAAATTTTTGAATTAATTCATTGTGATTTGTGGGGACCTTATCGTGTTAATGCTTCTTGTAGGGCCTCATATTTCTTTACCATTGTTGATGATTTTTCTAGGGGTGTATGAATATATTTGTTAACTGAAAAAACAAAAGTAGAACTTGTCATGCGTAATTTCTTTACCATGACTAAAAGACAATTTAAAAAAGATATGAAGATAGTTAGAAGTGATAATGGGATTGAATTTACTTGCTTGCATAACTATTTTTCTGAAAATGGAATTTTACATTAGACCTCATGTGTAGGAACACCTCAACAGAATGGACGTGTTGAGAGAAAACATCGTCATATTTTAAATGTGGCTAGAGCTTTAAGATTTCAAGTCAATCTTCCCATCAAATTTTAGGGAGAATATGTTTTGATGGCTGTATATTTGATCAATCGGACTCCTTCTAAGTTATTAGGAGGAAAGACTCCTTATGAGATATTGTTTGGTAAACCTTCTAGTTATAATCACATTCGAACTTTTGGATGCCTGTGTTATGCTCGGAACTTAAATAGGGAAAAAGACAAGTTTGCTAGCAGGAGTCAACGTTGTTTATTTGTAGGATATCCTTTCGGAAAAAAAAGGGTGGAAAGTTTATGATCTTGATACAGGAAAATATTTTGTATCCAGAGATGTTGTGTTCTCTGAATCTAAATTTCCATATGCTGATAAGGAAGGTGTGCAACCAGATCTTGTACAAGGTGCTTCTTTCGATATCACCAATCATTTTAATGGTGAATTGAATGAGGAAGACGAAAGTGAGCTACCTAAGAATTCGACTGTGGCTTAAAGTGATAATAACGACAGGGGAGGAGGGGGGGTTGTCATTGAAATCTTGGGTGAATCTGTTCCAGAGCAACTTGAACGGGGTCATAGAACAAAAGAAGCTTCTACTCGGCTACAAGATTTTGTGACATATACTGCACAACAAATAAGTCCCTCTGCATGTTCCTCCAATCTAATTCCGTCCACAGGTACCTCCTATCCTATAGCACATTATGTAAATTGTGACAAATTTTCTCCACAACATCGTTCTTTCTTAGCAGCTATGACAGTTGAAAAGGAGCTTGTTTCTTATATTCAGGCCATCAAAGACATTCGATGGAAAGAAGCCATGATGAAAGAAATTGAGGCACTTGAGGCTAATGGGACATGGACTGTGGAAGATTTGCTACAGGGAAAGCAAGCTATAGGTAGTAAATGCGTTTACAAGATCAAATATAACTCAAATGGTTCGGTTGAACGTTATAAAGCTCGATTGGTGATTCTTGGCAATAATCATATTGAAGGAATTGACTACAATGAGACTTTCGCTCCTATTGCAAAAATGGTTACTGTACATACTTTTCTTTCGGTAGCAGTAACAAAGGGATAGGAATTCCATCAAATGGATGTTCATAATGCATTCTTGCATGGAGATTTAGAAGAAGAGATGTACATGAAGATACCACCTGGGTTCTTTACTCAACAGCCTGGCAAAGTTTGTCGATTACGTAAATTACTTTATGGGTTACGACAGGCCCCTCGATGTTGGTTTTCTAAATTGACAACTGCATTAAAGCGGTATGGATTTCTTCAATCTCAATCTGATTATACATTGTTTACTTTAAATCGAGACAAGATACATTTGAGTATACTGGTGTATGTCGATGATCTTGTTATTGCGGGGAATAATGGAGTTGCCATTCAGAAGTTTAAAGATTATTTATGCCACTGCTTTTACATGAAAGATTTGGGAACATTGAAGTATTTTTTAGGCATAGAGGTGGTTTGAAATCAAGAAGGAATTTTTTTTTTTTTGCCAACGCAAATATGCTTTGGATATTATCAGTGAAGCTGGATTATTAGGTGCTAAACCATCTAGTTTTCCCATTGAACAAAATCATCATTTAGCCTTAGCAGAAAATGCATTGTTGACAGATTCAAAGAAGTATCAGAGATTGGTAGGAAGACTGATTTATTTGACTCTTACTCGACTTGAGTTGTCCTACAATGTTCATATTTTGGCACAATTTATGCATCAACCAACGGAAGCTCATTAGGAAGTAGCTTTGCGCGTGGTTCATTATTTGAAGGGCAGTCCTGGACAAGGAATACTTTTACGAGTTGATAGTGATCTTCGGTTGTATGCTTATTGTGATTCTGATTAGGGGAGTTGTCCTTTAACTTGACGATCTCTTACTAGATATTTTGTTATGTTAAGGACTTCTCCCATTTCTTGGAAGACTAAAAAGCAACATACAATGTCGAGATCCTCTACTGAAGCAGAATATCGTTCCACGGCTACCACTGTATGTGAACTGAAATGGTTAAAGGGTCTTTTGCTGTCTCTCGGTGTTATACAATCTTATCCTATGCTGTTGTATTGTGATAGTCAAGCAACTTTATACATTAGTGCAAATCCCGTATTTCATGAGCGAACAAAGCACATTGAAATTGATTGTCATTTTATTCGTGATGAGATTCAATATGGACATGTTCAAACAGCTTATGTACGTAGCTTTGAGCAACTCGCTGATATTTTTACTAAAGCATTGGGGACACAGCAGTTTGGGTATCTTCTACGCAAGTTGGGGGTTTGCAATCTTTACGCACCAACTTGAGGAGGGGTATTAGAATATTTTAGGATCTGTAAATATCTGTCAATTATGTAAAGAGTATATTTAGAATATTTTTTTTTTTATGTTTAGAAGCTTGGTTAGTGCGTCTATGTTGTATATATATTGGCTCTCTTTGGCCTGTGATATAAATAAAATCACACAGAAAATTTTTTTTCAAAATTTATAAAATAGGACAAAACACATCAAAACATAAGACTTCTTTCCCTCGGAGTACATGCCCTGCGAACGCATCCGCAACCCCATTACCATTATGGTGCATCCTGTTAAGAATAACATCATCAAATAAGTGGATATTAATGCGGCACAAACACAATGCTGGGCCACATATATCACGATTTACGTCCTCCTTTTTTAACCAATCAATTGCTAGTTAGGAGTCCGTGCTATAATAATTTTCTTGACATGAAGGAACTGAGCTAGCTTCAATCCCTTATTGGTAGCCCACTAAAAACATTATACAATAAAAAAGAGTTTAAAAGCACCATTATCCTTTTTCGTCTACGGAAACTGATTCAAAAGCACCGTTCTCTATAGCCCCTACTCTGTTAGTAGCACACCATTGCTTCGTTAAATCACTAAAAAGGAAAAAAGCAAATATTAACATGATATTATTAATAGATTTGGAATATATATATATATATCTAGAAACCTGCATTAAACTTCACCTAGAAACAACGCGATGTAGCAGAACCACCCACTCTTACTTGATCATCGCCACCACTGCCATCATCACCATTTTCTTCACAACCACCACCACTTAAGCCACTGCTGCTTTCTTGACCGCCGCTACTGCCACTTTGATCGTGGCTACCACCGCCTACTTGACCGCCGCCACCATCACCACTGCTGCTTTGTTGACCACCACTGCCACCTATTTGACCACCACTGCTACTGCCAGTAGCCGGTTCTTGAGTTTCTTCAAGATTATCAAAGATTCTGTGAACTCCAATTTGTGCCAATGCGAACATGAGTATAATGACCAAAAATAGGATACTATAAAAACGTTTTTCGTGTTCATTACTCAAAGTTGCCGACCCTGCAAGAACCGCACACAAAACAAAGGTTGCCAACCCAAATTTCAGTCCATGTGGGTCAGCCATAAACAGAAAAAAAAGACCACCAAACCACAAGGCAAAAGGAAGCAAAGCCGATATGTGGTGTATTTTAAAGTGGTAGGATGCTCCAAACGTCCAACTAACTTGGAAAAGCAAAAACACCGACTGAAAGAAAAATTGGCAGCGACCAAGACATTGTGGATGGTGTACATTATTAAAAATAATAAAAACTGTAACACCTTGAGAAAGTGCTATTAGAAGGATATAAATTGTGGTCATCGAACTACCTACGCGACTATCGAAAAAAATTTGAATCCCATACTTAATCCGGTTGCTTGTAACAGAGCCTTGAGCTCTGGTTGAGGACCTCAGTGATGGTGGAACCTACAAGAAAAATTCCGGCAATGATAATTAGAGTATTCCTTAATTTGAGACTATTTTGATTCACTTGGTTTTGTGATTGTTGTAATGGGATGTGCTCAACTTGCAGCCGCAATGGCTACGTGAATTCAACCCTAAGTGGATTTGTAGTCATTTAAACGGAACAATTTGAGGGAGATCAATGTAGTGTAATGCAGACGATAGAAAATAGAAGGATAAATGTGATGTAAGTTGAGGGAAGAGAGTGTCCAGACTAGGGGTAAAAGATAGATGAGAGGGTAGACGGTGGTGTAACTAAGGGTAGAGAGTAATCAAAGGAGGAAAGAGGGAGAGTGTGTAGGCATGTGACTGAAAGCACATGACGAGTCTAATAGTTATAAGGTCCTTTATTCATTTAGTTTTATTTACATTGTAAAATTATTGTCTCAAATTAAATATATGCTTTTAAATACATGGACATAAAGGTGCTTCATATCTAGAAGACGTAACTTCTTACTTGAATATGTACAATGAAAAATAACGTAAATATATTTGATATATAACAAGTTCTATTTAATAATTCCTTTCATATGGATAGGGTAAAAGACATATATATCAATTAGCAATATACAGTAGTATTAATTTAAGATTAGAATATATATATATATTTTCAATTTTCATAATAAAGCCTATGACTATTGGCCGGAGTAGAATTAACCGCAAAATAAAATATAGTTTTTCGAAATCTTCAAAACTTTGCCATCCCACTTTACATTGAAAGAATCTTGATAATATCTACCCTAAATTAAAAGGTCAAATCAGCTTCTTCCTTTTCCATAGCATTTCTTTGATTTGACATGTCTCATTGAAAAAGGACAAAAGAATGATTTTATTTTTGGCTCTTCGGCCTCCCGAATTTTGGTTGCCAATAATTTGGTCCTGCTAATTTCGTCAACCGGAAATAACTTGTAATGTAATAATTATTCCTTAATGGAGACATAAACATCGTGTATGGTCGTAAGTACAGTGTAGATGAATACGAAAGGGTAGTAGAAGGACACGGGGAAGCACACCGAACCAACTTTATTTTTATTTTATATTATTTATGGTTATTAAATAATTCTTAGATAAGCTTATTTTTTTAAAAAGTTATATAAAGTTTAATACCAAAAGGAATTATATGCTTAATATAATTAATAGTTTTTTACATTAGTAACCTTAATTTATTAATGATTTATTAAGGATTATTAAGCTTTCTAAGCTTAAAAATTAATAGATTATGAGAGTAGGGTGAGATGTCAAAAGTTAGTTATCTTACTTTAAATGTTATAAATATAAATTAGTTAATATTAAGACAAATTGAGTTTTCAATTTTTAGATTTTGAAATGGCAAATGCATTTTCTTTTTCTTGGCATTATTACTACACTTTTTTATTCTTATTTAGCAATGTAGCATGAAACTTTTTGAAAATAAATGACCGATGAGAATTGCATTATAAATTAGAAAATTTATATGTTAAAAGTGATACATAAAATGACAAAACGACGTGGGGTTTAATATTATAGATACAAATAATGGAGATGATTTTTTGTTTCTTCTTATGTATATATTTTGATTCAATACATTTTGTATCAATAAAATGGTAGAAGGATTAATTAGTTGCAATGTAAAGGTACTAAAGCTCATAGAAATTTTGAGAATGGATGTTTATATTCTAATCTAATCAAAATTTTATGTTCTTATGTGCTACAATGCTTTCATTAGTTTGTTAAATGGTTTGAGCCTAATTTTATTATTACATGTAAATTATACATAAATTCTAGTAGTTAATTAGGTTAAAGTACATACGTTGTTATTCTACATCATACTTTTGTAGAAAAGTAATTCATTAATCTAGGCATGGAAAAATGAATAGTGTAATTATAAAAGAGAGATGGATGGACCGATAATATTTACATAGTTATATGAGAAAACGTACTTAAGACTGTCCATCTTCATAACTTGCTAATAATTAAAGCGGTTTTAGTTAATGGACATATGTTCTTTTTAACATCTTATGTTTGTAATGCAACTTCTTAAGTGATCCCTTGAACTGTATGGAAAGTTCTTACGCTATGCATTTTATACGACAATTTCGAGATAAAATTATATAGACTCTCTATAGATAATCATAAAAGGTTAAAAGAATCTTTTTTATTTTTAATATTCCATACCAACGTATGAATTGACTTTTAAATACAATCATTAGTTTTATATTTAATAATTTCTTTGTTTCTTAAATATTATTATTAGTTTTAATTTTTTAATTGTACACTTATAGTATGCCATCTACTATCGTTATATAGATTAATGTAATAGTCTGCCATACTTATTATTCAACTTTATTAGCAATATTCAACATATATTATGGAAGGACCAATAATGTAATTTGATTATACATATTACATACTAATGTAACTATTTTGCTCAATAAACAGTATCATTAGGACCACGGATTGGACAATTGACATGCGACACCTTTTTTGACATTTGCATTATCCTATTTTTGTACTCGAATATTCCTTTTTGCCTAATTACAACTCTACCGTTATAATTTATTCCTTTTTACTTTTCTAATGAGAATCCTTTTTATAATTTACATATATCTCAGACTTGCTTTAGTTGGGTTATATAAATAGTTATAATTTGTAATGGTTGCTACAGTTAGAAGTATTAAACTTCAGACATTTCTTTTGTGAGTTATGTGTCTTTTGGCTTACTCTCGTTTGGTCTTATTTAGTCTATTGTAAGCATGAATTAGTGGCGAATATCTTTCGACCATACTTGTGCATAATATTAAGTGTGACTTGAGCTCATGTGAAGTGTTGATGTGTCATATTCATCGTCAGTGCATTAGAATCCCTGCTCAACCTTCAACTCTCATTTAGTCATCGAATTATCTTGCGACTTAGACTTACCCTTGATTTGCATGATATTGGATGTCATGCAATCTTCCATGATATCCATATCAAGGACCATCTAGAAGCAAGAAAAATATTTCTCCATTGGAAGCGGGATTATGGGTTATAAGTTTAAGAGTAGAGTTTGCAACTGCAAGAAGCTTTAGGAAAATTGTTGTTGAAATGGACTCTCAATAAGTTGTGGATTCGATTACAAATTCAAAAGTAAATCTTGAGCTGTGCCATCCCACTCTTACATATTGTATTAATTCTATAACTTGTTTAGAAGATTTAATGTAATGTAGGGTCGGTTGTAATGTTAACCAAGCTGCGAATCTCCTTGCAAAGGAAGTTGTACGTACTGCCAAGGATTCTGTTTTTGAAGACTCTATTCCTTTATGTCTTACTAGGGTAATTAATATGGACTACGGAACAAATTGTATGTATTTGAATAGACCTTGGCACAAGTATAGTACATATATGGATGTAAGAAGCACGTAGCTCCTAGACTTTGTTCTGGAGTTTAATTTTAGTATGATAGTTTCTACCAAAACAATAATAATAATAATAATAATGACTAAGCGAAGTTGAAAAGTTAATTAAAACATTGATTTATGAATCGTCAATGGGTCTTGAATGGCATTTGATGCAGTATTTTCACAAGCCAAGATTTCATTTGTGTAGAAAATGGAATTATTATTTGTGTATTTACTATTTTGACTATACATTATTAATGTATGTTTACGATACATTATTAATTTGTATACTAATATCTATTTACTATGCTTTAACTGTATATGTTACATTACATGAATGTGTATTTATTATAGTTTAATAGTAAAAAATTATCACTGCATACTAATTCGCATTACTATAATTTGATTATGTAGAGATATAATTATTATTGTAAATCGATGTGTAGTTACTATAATTTAACTGCATATGTTGATCACTATACAATAATTTTACTAGTCATTATTACTACATATAATCTACATTCATTATAATTTCACTATTTACAGAATAATAATTTTAATGGACTAAGCATAGATGCTATGCTGATGCAGAAGGGCCGACTTATTGCTTACTTCAATGAGAAACTTAGAAGAGCTATAGTTAACCAGTCTATATATGACAAGTATTTCTACTTCTTAATTCGAGCCCTAACTATCTAACAACATTATTTTTTACTTAAAGAATTTGTGATCTACACTAATCACGGATCTTTAAGATACTTGATGAGCCAGCCTAAGTTGTCTTGAAGAAAAGCTAAGTGGGTTGAGTTTATAAATGTCTTTTCTTATGTCGTGAAGTAAAAGAATGGCAAGAATAATGTAGTGGCGAATGCCTTATCAAGATAACATTCCTTTTTAACTGAACTATAGGCCTGATTACTATGGTTTTCTACAATTAAGGATTTGTATATTGAGGACCCACATTTTAGTCCAATTTATGCTAGATATGAAGAAGGCCGAACATTTAATGACTATCACAAGGAGGATAGATACTTATTCAGGAAGAGAATATTGTCTATCCTGACCTATTCTATACAAGAATTGCTACTATGTGAGGTGCATGGTAGAGGATTGTTTGGACATTTTGGTAAGCACCGAACTTACGAGGTACTAACCTCTAGATTTTTTTGACTAAGGATAATGAGAGATGTATGAGCTATGCTAAAAAGGTATGTTACCTACAAAACAGCAAAGAGCTGAGCTAAGCCAAGTAAGGGAAATTTTTAGCTTTGCAATCCCAACCAAACCATGGTTCAAGCTGAGCATAGACTTTATGTTAGGATTGCCAAAGACGTTCCAATGGAAGGACTCTACCATGGTAGTCATGGATTGCTTCAGCAAAATGGTACACTTTGCGCCTTACTCCAAAACTAACAATGCTTTGGCTATCTCTTTTCTTTTCTTATAAGAAGTTGTCAAACTTGATGGAATACCCAAGACTATTGTTTCAAACTGTAATCCAAAATTCATAAGCCATTTTTAAAGATCGTTATGGAGGTGAATGGGAACCAAACTATTATTCAATGCATTTTGCCATCCACAAATGGACAGACAAACTAAAGTTGTCAATAAGATAGTAGAAACTCTACTCCAAGTTACTACTAGTTGAAACATGATTGATTGGGACCAATGTTTGTCCATAATTGAGTTCACCTACAATACGACCGCCCATAGCACCATGAGCATGTCACCTTTTGAGATCACGTATGGATTCAACCCTGAACTCCCATTGGACAAGACACCCCTTCTAAGCCAAAATGAAGACCAACCAGCCGTAGAGAGGTCGGAGGCCATTAAAGCCATGCACTAAAAGGTCATAGAATAACTGAGCCAAGTTGCTACTAAGCTTGAGAGATGAGGCAAAAGATGGAAGAACAATGAATTTCATTTTGGTGATTTAGTCTAGATCCACCTTAGTAATGATTGATTCCAATTTTAAAGAATAGGAAGCCATCTCCTAGAGCTAGTGGACCATTTAAGGTGCTAGAAAGGATCGATCCTAATGTTTACAGGGTTGAATTACCTAAGGACTATTGGGTTTTAGACTCTTTTAACATTGTCTACCTCTATCCATATGTTTCCAAGGATGATCAACAAGAAGCTAAGCTAGATTTGATCCCAAATCTCAAACAACTTGAAGGGGATGATAAGGATCATGGACCAATCACTTGCTCCTAAATTCAAGGACTTGCCCATATGGTTCTTAAGCCCCATATTTGGGTATTTTTTCATTTTCCTTTTTCCTTTTCTTTTTCTTTTCCTTTTTTTTTCTTTTTTTTTTTATTTCATTTCATTTCTTTCTTTTCTCTCCTAAAAAATAACTATCTCTTTTGTCAAGTTTTTGTCTTTAGATGAATCAAGGCCCTAAATCCATAGGTTTAGAGTACATTAGCTTGGGTAAGGTATGTATGGCCTTTAGGGTATTTGGAAAAAATGTTAGCTCTTCTTTAAAGGGAACAATTTATTGAAAACAAAAATTATCCTTGAATTGTTATTACTGAGGTAAGCATAAATCAGTTTTATCCTTCTCTCCTAATCAACGACCCTAACCTTTGAATTGCCCCACTGTGAGGTGGTTTTTGACAAGGTTTACATTTGAAATGACTTCAGATCAGCCCAACGGGGTTATCAAAGGATAATTGTGTTTAGGATTTGAAAATGAATGCCTAACTTCATTTCGGTCTGTGTATCAAATTCAAAATGGACCTTCTTTAAGGAATAAGTCTAAAATATCCTCACCATGATGTCTCTTAACTCTCAAAGTGTTTAAGGGTTAGTGTATAGGATATAGCTAGCCTCTTTTCATTCAAAACTTTTTAAAAGTGAGTTACCAATTCCTTACATATGGATGAATTAACCTTAAGGTGATGACAAACCTTACTCCCTAATTCATTGGAACATGCCCCAATTGCGAAATTTCAAAGACTAAATGCCCCCATGCCCCATACTTATAGGTTTTAACGCCTTTGAGCTTCCATATGTGATTTTGGGTTAGGTTCTTTAGAGTTTGAATGGGCTGGAATTGATAACTTTTGAAGTGGAAGGGACTAATGAATTGCCCTTTTTGTTTGTATCGGGGATCAAGCTTAGGATAATGTTTTACAGCTTTGTGTTTTGACTTAGTTCATGGTTGGACTTGATGGCTCAAGTCTTAAGTTAGTTCAACTATCTTAATGGGCTAGGGCTCGGGTTTGGTTGGTTATTTTCTTAGGCTAAGTGAGTCTGTTTAGGTTAGTTGCCTTAATGGGCCAAGTAATTGTGTTTGTCTTGAGTCTCATAAGTATTTGTAACCGTTAGCAAATTTCTTTCTTTTTCTTTTCTTTCATTTCCTTCTTTTTTCTTCCTTTTCTCTTTCTTTCTTTGTTTTTTTTTTTTTTAAAGAGAGAGAGGAAAAGTTAAGGCTTTTGTGTTACAAAGACCGAGTGATGGAATTGTAAATGGAGGGTTACGAAGGATTGATTTCATAGAATTCTATATATAAGCTTATATAATTTATCGTTATTGAGGGTCTATTTACAAGCGAGGAATTCTAAAGAGAAAAACTAAATAAAAAAAAATCTAAATCTTATTTATTCCAAATGAAGAAGGTTATTTGTAAAATGTTGAATTTACCTAAAAGAACGAATATTTCTGGTTGGTAGAATACTAGGCACAATGATAACTACCTATTATTTTATAGGTTTGATTCTTTTCGTTTGGCTTCCTTTTCTTTTCTTTTTATTTATTTACTTTATGAAGGTTGGGCTCAATTGATGTGGGCCCAAATAAAAAGCGATAGATTCGAGCTCCCATAGATGTATAAAGGCCTGCACTAAGATAATATTTATAGGGCTTTTTTATAGGGGTAAGATGAGCCCGATGTTATTCCTAATGAATTTTTATTTATTTGGGTTAAAAAGTTAGATCCATATCTAGAGTATCTTTTAAGGCCAATGAAGTGAGTAGACGTGGATCTGTTTGGAAGTCTCTTGACTCGATCTAGCCATAGTTATGTAAAAAAAGAAAAAATCAAAATTACAATCATCACCTATTCCAAACTTTACATAGAATTATTACAAATTATTTATGGAGAAATATTACAACTACGACTTCATAACTAGCTTTATCCATTTAGGTCTGCCACATCATAGGTTCTTGTAAATTTTTTTTGAAAGAAAGGTTTTCGTGTAATGCAAAAGGGTGGGTTCTAAAGGTTTTGTTCTAAAGGTTTTTAAGTTCTGTAACCACTATGTTTTTTAAAGCAACGATTCTGTGGTTGCATTTGAACTTGAGTGAAGTAGCTTAATTGGCCCCAGAAGGTGGTTACCCCACAACATTTGAAACTTACACAATGGCCCCCCTCCTAAGGTCCTAAGACAGCCTGGTTCTGACTATGTCTACCATGCATTTATGATGCAGAAAACTAAATAAAAGTAAAACCCCCTAAAATTTCCCCTTAAATAAACTGCCACAACAAAAAAATGTTAGTAAAAAAAAATAAATAAAATAAACAAATACATAAAATAACATACCTAAGTTCTTTTTTATTATTTTTGTTATTTCATCTTTTTTTTTTTGAAAAATAATCCTATTTTCGGCAACTTTTAGTGGCTAGCCCTCTAGCAGTCCCTAGTAGAGTCGCTAAACTGTCGAGCCTGATTTTCAATTTTCTTTTATTTAAAAATTAATTTCTCATTTTCTGATTAATACTAAATCCTAACTCATTAAAGAAATTGAGAAATTTCGGTTTTTTATTGAAAATAATTTTTGGAGTCGCCACCCAATCGAAGTCGGGAAAAGAAAAAAAAATCGTAACCAATTGGATGGATTGATTATGATTTGGCTACCTATCTTTGATTTTAATTTTAAATGAAGAATCAGAGGATTCCGAGTTCGGGGGCTAACCTATTAAACTCTAACAGGTACCACTATATAATTGCCAAAATTAGGATTATTTTTCTAATTATAATATTTAAAATAAATAGATAAAAAAAATAAAAAAACCCTAAGTTTCTACATATTTTATCGTCACCCCGAAGGTGCTTACGTATTGCTAGCCGAGATTAGACGATTATAGTTCTTTCCGAAAAATTTAGTGTGTCGATTTATTTTAATTTTGAAAATCCAACCGAGTTTATATTATTATCAATTTATTCGGTTTTTCAAAGAAAACTCTAAAAGGTAATTCACTAAGTCTTTTATTCTATTTTATGAAAACTCTCTAAAAGCCCTATTTTTCTAAAACGGGATTTTTATTATTTTTTATTTCCAAAATAAATTTCTAAGTGAGAAAATCCTAAAAATATACCTAAGCAAAAAAAGGATAAAATAGTTTTCTATGTGAGGAAACCCTGCAAAACTAATCTTATTAATTCCTATATAATGCACTTATACTAATACTAAAATTCCTAAACTAACATGTTCATATATTATATATTATGTTAACTAATAAATAACAATATATATATAATAGTTAGTCTTAACAATCCCTTATCTAATATGCAATATCTACTTATTAAATAAACATTTTCTTAAATTAATATAATGCACCTAATATGTATATCACAAAGAAAACTAATGCTAAAAAAACACCTTATATTAATATACGCATATATACATGCATTATGTTAAACTATTAAAATCCTAATAAAATAATAATACAATACAATAAATCAGAAAAATTTGGATAGAACCTGATTGCGTGTGGCCACTGTTTATCGCGTTCGGTGAGGATGGGGAGGAAAAGGGAATCGAAGGAGGGGGCTGTTGCGGGCATATTTGTCGTATCGAGTTGGGATTATGCAGTGAGGCTTGGCTGCTGTTGTCATTGAGTCGTGTGCTGTTGTGAGGCTTCGTTGGTCAGCTTGTGGTGTCAGGAGTTTGCTGTGGACTGCAGATTGGAGTGTATGGCTGTTGTGGGGCTTCGTTGGATAACTTGTGGCGTCAGGAGCTTGCTGTGGACTACAGATTGGAGCGTGCGTTGCATGCGTATGACAATAGCATTGGGTTAAGTCAGGTTGCTACAGTGGCGTTTGTTGGAGTGTTGATCGTCGGGTTAGTGTGTTCGCGTGACTAGGAGAAGGATGCTGTTGTATGTTCTGATGAAGAGGATGGACTACTGCAGTTGTTGTGTGTTGTTTATTCGGTGAAGGCTTGGCACTGTGGACTTCTGATCGGAGTTACGTACGTGAAAGTGTAGTAGCGCGTACGGAGTCGGATATCATGTGGCGTAGCTGGACGATCGTGGTGCAGCAACAGCGATGGGGCTTGGAATGGGAGTCAGTGCAGCGCCTAAATCAACTATGCGTGTGTGTTGATCATCGGGTTAGTCAACAAAGGATGCGTGAGTGCTGCTATTGGTTGAAATCGTGCCACTGTTGTTCGCTTAGAGATTGGCCCAGACGTTGCCAGGAACAGTAGTTGATCGAAAACTTGGTTAAATGTTCTGCTGTTCGTTGGAGATTATTGTGCCATATTTGCAGTTTGTGCAATAGATGTACGGTAGGGTATTGACTCGGAGCCTACCGTTCGTAGACATGAAGAAGGTGTGTGATTACGGGGGTGGAGGCTGCGATCGCGCAGTCGAGGATCTGCTGTATCAAGATAGAACTCGGCCTCCTGTTTTCTATTGTTGTTGTTGTTGTTTTTTCTGACTGCGTGTGTGTGTTTTTATAGAGTCTAACTCATATCATATCATATCTGATTCGTTAATTAAACTAAATTCAAATAAATTCAAATCTGATTTAACTAAATTTAGATGATTTAATTAGATATGAATCCGATTTTCGTCTCGCTTCTACAAAATTAGAAAAATAAAGACATAAATGCTTGTTGAGACTCGAACCCAAATCTTAAACTAAATCCATTCCAAATACTACACTACTTATCCATTAAGCCGTTAGCCTGTATTTTGACATTTAATACAATTAAATTATATTTAAACTATTTGATTCCTTGAACTAAATTTTTTTAACTAAACTAATAATAAAACTAATTATTCCTAATATAAATTATTTCTTAAAAATCTACGAAATTTTTATAATTTTTCCTTTTCTTATTTTTTTGGTATTTTCATTATTTGTTAATTTTTATTATTTTTTATCTTTTTGAATTAGGACCCTTTTTGTAAAAATAAAGATTAAGATTATGGAAGGACAAAAATTAGATGTTTACAATAGTCTTTAAAGATGGTCCAACCTTGTAGTTTTTCTAAATTTACGTGTAATATGTATTATTATAATTATAACGAGTGCCATTAGTGTTTATACTTATCGTAAAGTATTATGAGGGATCCATAAAACTGGTGTATTTATATTCACAATTTTCTTTGTGATATGGTTAATATATATCGTATTGAATTTACAATATCATGCCTGAATATCTTCTTCTATTAGGGGAAAGTATACTCTTACCCAAAAGAAATCTCGATTTTTTTTCTATAGTTTTTACAGTTTAGATTATTGAATCTATTATTTTGAATCACCCCCAAATTAAAATATCTATCCCGTAACATACTAAAATTAAATATATTCTTTTGGGTGGGATTTAGTTCATGTTAATTATCATATCCATGATCCAACAAGAATATCGACCTATACGTATCCATTATCTAAAGCCATTTCCATGAGGTGTTTGATATATAACTTCTTGCTTGGATATATAGAAACGAAAAATAATGTAAATATATTTTATATATAACTATTTCCATTTAATAATTCCTTTTACGTGGATATGGTTAAAAAATGTATATATTAATTAGCAACATTAGTAGTATCAATTTAATATTAGGACATATATATATATATATATATATATTCCAATTTTCATAAAGGCTATGGGTATTAGCATTCATTAACTGCTAAAAGTACCATCCAAATCCCTGATTATTTGATGGGTAAGGAATCCGAATTGACCACTAATTAAATGAAATATACTTTTTTTGAAACATTTAAAACTTTGTCATCCGGCTTTATATTGAAACAACTTTGATGATACCCATCACAAAGTAGAAGTTCAAATCAGCATCCTCCTTCTTTTCCATAGCATTTCTTTCACCTGGCTGTCTCCGTGGAAAAAGACAAAAGAATGATTATCTTTTTGGCTCTTTGGCTTCCCCAGTTTTGGTAGCCAATTGTCAGATCATGCTCATTTCGTTAACTAGAATGAACTTGCAACATAATATCTCTTACTTAAAATTGAAGTGGGGTTATAATAAAATTCTCGGTAGTTAATTTCGATTGCAGGGGTAATTAAAAGGGGAAAAAAAAATCAATTCCATTATTTAATTGTTAATCATAGGTTTAGGTAATAGCAACTATCCAATTGTTTTAATAATAGGAATCTCTTATAAAATTGTTATTACATACTTAAAATATAATTAAACGCCATGATGGTTATTTCATAAGAAATAAGACAGTGATAATAGTGATATTATAGTGAAATGAACAGAGGGACACGTTTGAGATTTTCTTTGTACGCAAAAATTAAATGAAATGGTAGAATAAATTTATAATATAACATCACAATTACCCAATCAAGCTATTGGGTTTGAGTGTTCGGACAGACCTATGTGCCGTGTTGCTTGTTTAGATGAGGTAGGATAGATGCCCTGCCGGTTTTTGTGAACTATTTTATTAATAATACTGTCTTTTATATTTTAACCTAAAATAAAGAATAAGATGGTTGATATTTCAATATAGACATGCGTTGATTGAAAATAGGGAAATGTAGATTAAAGCTCTTAAAGTTTTTTCTTTTTTCTTTTTCCATAATTCCGAGATCGAATTTTATAGGGCTCTAAAAGAATTACTGAAACATGTCCAAAAAATATTATTCATCGAAAAAATAAAGATCCTCAACAATTTTAAGAAGAGCAGTGATAAGCATGCCAAATATTTATTACCAAATTATAATGAATTTATTTTTTCATTTTCAAGATAATTTTTCATTTTTAAGATAAAGTTAGATAATACAACACTTGTCAAGTCATTCATGATTTTAACTTCGCAATTAATTTTATTTCACCAAACAAACTCCAATTTAAGAAAGAGTAACAGGCATGCTGAATATTTATTGCTGAATTATAACAAATTTAAATTTTTTATTTCTAAGATACTTTTTCATTTTCATGACAAAATTAGACAATACAATACTTGCTATGGCATTTGTAATTTTAATTTTACAATTAATTTCATTTCATCAAATCTTTTCCTACTAAAAAAGAGTAATGGTACACAAACCGAATATATATTTTAAAATTATAACGAATTTAATTTAACTGAGTTCTATAATCCACCTTTCCCACATGCTTTACTGACGATGAAAAGATGGACAGAGAAATTGAAAAGTTATTATGGAGGGAGGGAAGGAGGCAGGGAGAATAACATCAAACGATCCATAGAATATAAGCCAGTGACTGAGAGCATAATCTAAGTGGTGAGGTGTCGTTAGAACTTAGAAGCAGGTATACATGCAATTATCGATAGTTATGAAATTGTTTTTTTCGTTTTCCTTTATTTTCCTTTTTCTTTTCTTCCGAGGTAGTTTTTTTAAATGATAATAAGAATAAATATAAAGAAAAATTTATAATATTTAAAAATTTAAGAAAAGCTTTTCATTTTTTTTTTTATCTATAAGCTTAGTTTGGATCATTTTTTTGAATAAATCATCGCTCTTATTTGTTTTGAAGCTTTTGTTTATTAGCCATTTTGATTTTAAACAAAACGTTTTTAAAATCTGTTTTTCCCTTTGGCCGAAAAAAAAAAAAGGGGGTTTTCCCTGATTTTTAAATGGTAGTGCTGTCAATTAATAGAGAAAATATTTGAGAGAGAGAGAGAGAGCGAGTGAGAGAGAGTTCGGTCACTAAGGGAGAAAAAAAAACGAACAAAGCAAATGGGATAGACTGATCACGTGTTGGCAGTAGATAAAACAAAGATTTCATTTTCAAAGTTTATATGTGTTTATGTTATATGGGATGGGGTAGGGGAGCAAAAAAGCAAGGAGAATGTTGACATACTTTCGAAAATTTTGGGAATATCAAGGAATCTGAGGTTGACTCTATATGATACAACAACAACGTCCTTCTTCCTTCTTCTTCATCTTCTTTTACATTCCTTTTTAAAGGAAAGATCCCAGCAATATATCATATTTAATACACGATGTCGCATCCGGAGCAAAAGAATCCTAACACGTTCAATGAAAAAAAGTACCGTCTTTATTTGATGGATTGGTTTTGTTGATGATTTCATTTTTAAATTCAAATCATTAAATTTACAGTTTATTTAATAATTCAAATTTAAAAATGATCAAATTAAGAATGCGATAGATGGTGATACTAATTCCAAGAAAAAAAGGATAGCATTGTAAAAAAAACTAAGAAATAGATTACGGAAGTTATTTAGAATACAATCGAAGTTATCTAGAATGATTGGCTGTTTTGAAATATTATACCTATATATTATCAGGTTTTTTATGAAACTAGTAAATGATATACCCATAGTACATGTGCAAAAGAAAAATCTTTTACATTACTTACTATTATTTGTTATGAAAACTAAAGAAAATGAATATAAAACTAATGATAATATCAAACAAAAACAAAGCATATAGATCAAAATACAATATCTATAATTTTCTTAACCTATTTTATTTAATCATAAAAGTAAATGAAAAAAATTAAATGCATCGAATTGAAATACAATATGTATAAGCTGTATAAAAAGGGATTTAAACACCTTTCTTATTGTGTCTCTCTCTCTCTCACACACATATATATGTCACATAGGCTTATTCGAACACTTAAACCCAATAGCTTGATTGGGTAATTATGATGTTATATTTTAAATTTTGTTGTATCATTTCATTTAATTTTTGCACATATGCATATATACACACAATAAGTGCAAGTGTATTAATCATTGTAAAAATATATGTTATGAGATAAAAAAAGTTAATAGTTTATATATACAATGTAAAAGATATGTAAAGGTATCACATAGTTATAGGTGGGTATTTACATATTTTATTATTAACTAAAGAAAAAAACCTGAAAACATTATCTTTCTGTTCATTTCACAATAATAACACTACTACCACCGTCTTATTTCTTATGAAATAACTTTTTAATAATAACACTATTATCATTGTCTTATTTCTTATGAAATAATTATCGCAATATTTAATTATATTCTAAGTACATAATAACAATTTTATAAGAGATTCCTATTATTAAAACAATTGAATACTTGCTTATTAGAGAAATCTACGTGTTAATAGGGCTTTTTGGATATAAACCTCTCAAGCTTATCTCGATCTTGTCAAGTTCATTCCTTGTCTTAGGCTACTCTTGACTTAAGCTTAGATTTCGGCCTATCTAGGTATGATAAGTCTTTAATGGCTAGAAGACTTTAGATAAGGTTAAGAGACTAAGTCAAGCAACCACCTCTTATATATCTAAGACATGGTAAACATTATAAACCCATTCTCCAATACTTTTGGAAGTGGGTCTGCCCACTAATTGCTCTTTAACTACTGACGCCACTCCTCTATAAATATAAGGTTATTACCCAACAATAAAGTATTTAACACTTTGCACACTTAAGCTTATTTATCTTTCTTGAGTACTCATACTCTCCAAAATATTCTATTAACTTAAGTATCAGAGTGGTCACACTGGATAATACTCCAATGTTCTCTCATAGTGTTCTTTTTCTTAGGCTTATTGATTACATAGAGTTTAATCTCAAATTAACTTCTATCGGCAAGATCCTTGAGACAACATTTGGCATCATCTGTGAGAAATTGATCCAATTTCCTACCTTAACATACCAAAAACATAATATACTTTCCTTAAACATTATTCGGGACCACCATATCTCATGTTAGCAACCTTAAAAACCGCCAATTAGTGAACAACTAACCCCTTGAGAACCAACCCCTTTTAAAGGAAATGTTGGAGGAGCGCTGGGAGCACTCATAGCATTTGGTCGAGGAGTTTGTTGCTCAAAATAAGATACTCTATGCTCACCTTGAAAAAGTCGAGAGGTACAATGTATAAATGCACCCCCTCAAAGCTTTTGATGCCTATACTAGGTAAAACAACCATTAACAACGGTTGTAGAATGATAAGGATTAGTAACCTGATCCCTTAATGCAACACTAGCCAACAAGGTCTACCACCACTCGTGACTAAGCTTTAGCTGGCAATGAGCAAGTGTCCAACTCCTAGGGAGCACCAAAACACTTAGTAGCATGCCAAGCTCAATCAAAAGACGATGTTAATCTCAATGAGCTTTGCGCGATTTTGAGGAGGCTCTCCTAGTAATAGGGGAGCAAGGCTGCTGGCATTGTCGGGTTGGTCACCAGTAACAAAACCTCCTTCACCTGAGGTATCCAGGATGATTACCCCTAATAGCAAGCTTCTAACCTTGGATCAATATGACGACATTGGTGATCCCGACGATCACCCTCTCCACTTCCATACCCTTATGAACCTTCATAGTCATAGGGATACCATAATATGCAAGGCTTTCTCGAGCACTTTGAGGAAAGCAGCTCAAACATAGTTCAACCACTTACTCGACGACTCAATTAGCTCCTTTGATGAGCTAATGTGGAAGTTTAGCCTTCATTTTAGGGCTAGCAAGCCTTGTCAAAAGACATATTGTCCTTATATTTGATTAGGCAAAGTGAAGGCGAAACTCTGTGCGAATTCAAGCCTAGTTCAACAATGCTATGGTTAATATCACTAAGCTGGGCGAGGGAGTTGCTGTCCATGTCACTCAGCTCAGCATCTAACTTTCTAGAGATTTCTTTTGATCGCTCGTAAAGAGCAAGCCAAAGACTCTGGTCAATTTCTAGAACAAAGCTTAGAAATACATGAACTGAGAGAACTAACTTTAGATCTAATCTTATAAGAAATCTCTCGATTCTCTTATAAGACATCAAACTTTAGATTACTACTCACAGAAATAATAACCTAAATCACGAAACAAAAATGGTTAAATTAGGAAAATAATAAAGAACTAACAAATCAAGCAATAATAATGTCACGTGAATAGATTTGGAATGCATAAACCTAGATACCAAGGTTCTACTCTCTATACATTGTAAAATAGAAATCTAAAAGCAAAATATAGAAAATAATAAAAAGAAGCATAATGAAATCCAAATAAAATTAAATCTTGAAATCTTCTCTTTTCTTCACTTTCTTGATTATTCTTAGCTTCAAAAATTCCCTAAAAGTCATGCCAAAATGTTCTTCCTTTAAATAAACCTTAATAAGGCTTTATATATGAAGAGCTAAAAAAAATAAGTTGGTTGGAAAAGACACAACTAGGGACACAACCGGGGACACAACCATATCTTTTTGTCATATCCTAGACTATGCTTTACGTTTGTCTTCTTTTTCTTTTTTTTTTCTTTTCTTTTTTTATAAACTAGAAATGACACAATCGACGACATGATCGTGTCTCTTAGTTGTGTCCTAAGTTGTAACAGAAGAAAATTATCTCCAATTTTGCCTAAAAATGACACAGTTGTGTCATTCAGTTATGTCAATCTTCAAATCTTTATATCTTGTTTATTTTAGCTCCAATTTGAGTGAAATTTATTTGTATCTTCTCATTTTCTCATGTAGATTGATTCAAAACCTAAAAAACAAAAATTTACTCAATTAAGTTATCATTTTAAAATGAACTTAAATATCAAGGAAAATCATTAAAAAATCACTAAATAAAATATGTACAATTAGGAATTCATCACTGTAGCCCAAAAGTACCCTCTAGTACTAAAAGCGCGCTCCTATCATTCATGCACCTAGCATTAGTCTCCAGCCCTTGACCATTTTGTAGCTATTCACCCAGTGGAGCATTGACATCTTTGGTGCCTTCCCTAAGGCTTTGAGAGGATGGCAGTTCATCATGGTTGCCGTCAACTACTTTGTCAAGTGGGTCAAAGCCGAAGCTATGGAAAAAATCATAGAGAGGAGTATTGAGTCCTTTGTCGGGAACAACATCCTCTCCTGATTTGGGGTCCTTATGCCCTTACCATGAATAACGGGTGACAGTTCGACAACCTTAAATTTAAGGAATTTTGCACTAAACATCGCATTATGCTGTACTTCACCTTAGTTGCTCACCTCCAATTGAATGACCAAGTAAAAACAACCAATTAGGTCATCTTTGACAGTTTAAAGAAGTGAGTGGAATGAGCTCGTAGCGCCTGGGTAAATGAACTACCTAATATTTTATGGGAGTATAGGATCACTTATTGCACTTCTATAGCCGTAACCCCCTTTTTCCTTGCAATTGGGTCAAAGGTAGTCCTCCCCATTAAACTTAAGCTCCCCAACATCTCAACTCAGAGTTTCAACACTATCCTTAATGGGTCCCTATTGCAAGGCAGTGTCAACACCATCGAAGAAATTAGAGACCTCACCGTAGCTTGGATAACTGCTTACCAGCACCGAGTCACCTGATACAATGATTAAAAGGTTAGATACAAAGAATTCAAGGTCGACAACCTGGTTTACTAAAAGTTAGAGGCTATGGGTTCACAAGAAGGAGAGGGTAAAATTGTTCCCTAATTGGGGAGACCCGATCAAAGTTAGAGAAAATTTAGGCAATAGAGCATATAGATTAGAGAGATTGGTTGATGAGCTCATCCTATACACATGGAATGCCAATAACCTTCAGCTTAATTTTGATTAGCATATCACTATGTAAATCATTTCAAAGTTTGAATGAAACTTTCCATTTCGTACAAGTTATGCATATCTCTCTCTCTTTCTTTGACTCGTACCAAAGTCTTCACCACCAAAAGGTGAACGGACTTGCTTATTGGGCAGGTTGAAATGCCACCAACCTGACCCCCTTAGGTAGCCTTGGCTAGAGGAAACAACTTTTGTATAGAGGAACTCTCACCTTCTAGGCAGGTTAGAACACTACTGATACAAGGCAAGTGCACCTATCAATTTTAATATAGTGGATGTGAGTCCGAGTCGATCCCTTAGAGACTTTGAGTATTAATATTAACCTTAACTCTATTATTTAATCGGAAAATTGTGATGGGTTGAATGAATTAAAAATACTAAAATTAACAAACTAACCTAATTATGAGACTTGATTAAGTAATTTAGAAAGCGATAAAATTGAGAACGACTTCAAGAAGGTAATAACGTATTTAGGAATTATTTCCCCTAGTGTTTAACATGTGACCACTTAAAATATATCCAATTCAATCTCTATTATTCTTGATTGGAGGGATTCACAATTAAAGTTAACACCTTTCTCAAGCATATTAACCCTAATCCTAAATTATTTACTGGAATCTCTTCACTTAGTAATATATTTAGAATCGCATTAATATATAATGAATTCCCATACAAAAGAACAACTTTTCAGAAGAAACATGTATCTTATCTCTAAGTATACATATAATTTTCTTCAATTATGTCAAGATCTTATTACACATATGATTTCTCAATCATCATGCATAATATTATAGATTGATACCCTATAACTATCGATTAACAATTAAATAACATAATTGAATGAAGACAAGATAGAAACTTTATTGAAATTTATCAATAAATCTAATAGTCACATAAAACCCTAGGTTCCATAATTCTAAATACAAGAATCTTAAGTTATCATAATGAAACTAAAAACGAATTGCAATAAAATCATGAAATAAAACATGAAAAACCCCTTTTGTTGATGATAAATCTCTTCGATCTTGAAGTTAGGTGTTGCTTTTGCCTTTTTCTTCTCCTTCTCTTCAAGTCTCTTCTCTTTTGAATGTCCAAAGTTATGTACGAAACCTTAATATATCCTTTTATAATGTATTGCAAGGTTTTCTTTTTTGTCACCAGACACAGCCTGGGACACAGTCGTGTCCCCAGGTCGTGTAACTTTCTGACCTTGGCAAATCTTCCTACTTGGACACAACTTGAGGATACAGTTGTATTCCAGACTGTGTAACTTTCTGACAAAAATTCCTATTGTTTATGCAACTTTAAAACTTCATAACTCATTCATTTGAACTCCAAATTGAGTGAAACTTGATTCCTTTTCTTTGTTTTCAATCCAAGAACGCGTTCAAACCTTGAAATCAAAATTTTACTCAATTAAGTATCAATTTCTTTAAAAAATACCAAAGATGTAAGGAAAATACTATAAAATCACTATGTGAAATATATTTAAAATAAGAGTTATCAACCACCGACTTGACCCCTTTAGGTAACCTTTGCAAGGAGAAACATCCTTTATACAAAGGAACTCTTACCTATCGTGTAGGTTAGAATGCTACTGACCTAATCTTATTAGGTAACCTTAACAAGGGGAAACATTCTTGGTAGAGGAACTCGTATCTACTAGGCATGTTGAAATACCACCAACCTAACCCCCTCAGGTAACCTCGATAAGGGAAAACACTCCTTGCATAAAGGAACTCTTACCTGTTGGGTAGGTCAGAACACCATCGACTAGACCCCCTTGGGTAGCTTTGGCAAGGGGAAACACCCCTTAACTAGACTCCTATTGTCTCGTCTATGCCCCCTACCCCCTTAACTATGAGGTCATGTCACGATGAACCAAGCAACAAAAAGAAGAATTCAAGTATTTAGTTAAAAAATTTAAGCATGCAAAAAATTTGAATTCAAACATCCATTCAAAACTTAGGGTCATACAAATTTAAGGCTAGCATCTTGGCTTAGGGTACAAGAAGGGGAAAGAATATCTATCACATTGGATTAGCTAACTTCGACAACATTGAAAAATCTAAAGCTTTTATCTGTTCGGAGAGTTGGCCTGTTGATGGCTTCTAGGAAGGTTGGCTCTAGGCTAAGGTAGGGGCCGAAGGTTGCTAATTAGGGTCAATAAGAGGATCACCCCTGACCTTGATCACCTTGAGAAGCACCCTTAGGGGTAACCTCCTGTCGACCTGCTAGGACAAAAGTGGATGTGGAAGCGTCGTGTTTAGACCTAATAGTAGAAGGGGTACCTTGGACCTTGGTAACTACTTGAGTAACCTATCTTTCTCTCGCTTCGACTTCCCTCTTCTCCTTAAAAGTTGAGGTGTCTAGATAACCAAAGAAGCTTAGGTTCACCTTTTTCCTCATGTAGCGAGCGCATTCAATTGAGATGTCTTCCAACTCCTCTAACTACTATTCCATCAACTAAAAGTCAGCAAAAGCTTTCTTAGAGGTAATGTCATTGAAGACCTCTCTAATCTCCATTTTAGAGATGATCACTTGATGAATTACTGACCAATGGTCCCATTAATCACACATAGCTTCGAAGACTCCAATCCTTCACTTAACAAATTCTCTCTCAGCAACCTACTGATGACGAGAAAGTTTACATTGAAATAATATGGTTGAACTCCTTGAACTCCCTTAATTGTCATATGTTGATGATGCCGACCATTCCCTTGTCGAGGACCTTGTACCGAGTAATTCGACCAACCACTACCGAGAAGTTCCTACTAAGTGAAAAGAGACTCACTTAAACGGTCGAATAGTTTTCTCTCGGCATATCACCATTTCTCTCATCTTAGCCCCTTTATTGCTACAACATTTTGATCCTCTTGCTTGCTATGTTTAGAGAATATTTGTATACTACCAATGTTGCATTGCTACCTATTTAGCTCGTTTGATATTGTACCACTATTCCATTTTTGGTCTTTTGTCCTTTTTACCCTTTTTGGTATGTACTAGGAATCCCCTTTTTATATATACTTTTTTATAATTTCATTATTAGTAATGTTACCCTAGAGATTTACTATAAATAGTCCTTTTCTTTTGTAAGCATAAACTAACTTACATTTTAATACTAAATATTCTATTCTTGTGAGACAACCTTCTCCAAGTCCATATTTCATATACTTATCTAATCTTACTAAGTAGTTTAGAATTAGTGACGGGTAAACCTTGACATCAACTTATGCATCATATCAACTGTAGTGTCAAGTCGTGTTATGTTCATTGGTGAGTCATATACTCCGAGCAGCTTCACGTTAACTACTCTTGTTTAGTTGTGGACCATTTCCCTCTAATTTTCTTTAATATCTCGAAGGATTTGTTTCAGTTCAAATCTGTTTCGGTAAGTCCTAATGATAACTTAGCTCTTAGATATATCATATATTCCTGGTATTAGAGCTTAAGGTTGAGGTTGAGACCGAGAGCTATGTAGCAATAGTTAGTCTACTATTAGAGATACTGCGTATGATTATAGTCATCCGAGTGAAGTGTAGTTACTAAAATTTTATGTTAGGAATGTCGAACCTTAGTGTATAGGGAGAGATTCACGATGTCGAAAGTGATGCTCATAGTCGTGGTCGTGTTACCCAACAAACACCACGTACTACTAATGAGCAGATATAAGATCTTACTACTATTGTGGCTAATTTAGCTATCTTAGTAAACAGGGTCTTAGAGAATGGACTGCATGAGAGAGTTATTGAGTAGGGCTGAGAAATGAGAGATAGGTTGAGGAGGTAGATGAATGGGTGAGCTTCGTAAGCCTTTCCAATGAACTATGTACCACCACGACTTATCGACAGAGTTGTGAGGAGAAGGTTAGAGTTGGATGAAGTGGAAGAGTATAAAGAAGAAGAAGACTAGTATGTTGGTATTCATGAGCAAGAGTTTAGAGTGCCAAGAGGTGTCGAACATCTTAAGGTATAGATTTTAAACTTCAACGAGTTTGGTAATGCTAATGACTACTTAGACTGGGAAGAGAAGATCGAAAAGATATTTGACTTCTATAATTATGAAGATGCTGTTCGTATTAGAGTGGCTACGTTAGAATTTTTTAGGTATGCAGCAATGTGGTGGAAGAAGCTATAGAATGTTCACCTGAAGACCCAATGCGAGGTCTGAACATGGAATGAGATGAAAAGGGTTCCGAGGAATAGGTTTGTTTCCAAACATTATGAACATGACACTTTCCAACGACTCCAAGACTTGAGGCAAGGTAACAAGTTCGCAAATGACTATGTTTGAAAGTTTCAGTTGCTCATGATATGATGTGATATTGACGAGCTTGAGACTCGAACTATAGCTCAGTTCATGTCAAGACTCCGAGCTGAGATTGGTCACATCGTGGAATTGCAAAGCCTCACAACTTTGAATGAAGCCATCTGTGCAGCTTAGAGAGTTGAAAGGTAACGGTGGAACTAAGTTAGCCGAATGTCTAGGAACTGAACCATGATGTCGAATAGGACTGGCTTACCGAGTAGACTAGGGAATGACAGGGCGTTAAATAGTTCTAAGATGAAACGTCGAGGTCATGTGTTAAGCTAATTAGATGAGGGCCGAAGTAAGAGTAAGACCGAGAAACTTGAGATCTAAAGAGACTAGGGTTAGAGTTCAGCGAGGAAAACCTGAGAAATTAAATGTTTTAAATACCTTGGCTATAGACACATGGCTAGTCAATATCCGAATCGCCGAGTCATGACCATAAAGGGAGACAAGCCCCAATTTGAAGTAGAAAGTACGAGTGAAGGAGAGGACAAAGTGGTAACCAATTGGATGTTGGAAGGATTTAAGGAAGATTAGGAGGCCAAGATACCCTGAGGGTAGAGTAGAGTATTGCTTTGTTGTTCGGCGATCTCTCATTACTTTTGTGGCTAATGAAAATGAGCAAAGAGAGAACCTCATTCATATGAATTGCTAGGTGAATGGTAAGCCATGCATCATGATCATTGATGGAGGGAGCTATACCAATGCCATTGTATAAGGGGTAGTTAAAGCCATGAAATTGTCGACTCTTTCACACTCCAAGCCGTATAAGATTCACTGGCTGAACAAGAAAGGAGGATTACACGTTTTTGAGCAAGTTAAAGTGCTAATTACTATTGGTGATAGGTATAAGGATGAGGTAATGTGTGATGTCCTCCCCATGTGTGCACCTCACATATTACTTGGTCGACCATAGCTATTTGACTTGAGAGTGTTATACAATAGATATAGAAACACCTAATGTTTCAAAAGGATGGGAAGAAGGTTATATTGACACCTATAAGTCCTAAGGAAGTGCAAGAAGCCTAGGCAAAGGTTGCTAGATCTTTGTAGTGGAAGTCCTTGGTGATGTCCCAAGTTCAATTTGCATGAGAGGTCAAGGCCAAGGACTATGTACTTCTCTTGGTTAGGAGACTCCTAGAGGTTAGAGAGGTCAAGAACTTACTTACCAAAGTGCAGTAGTTACTTCAAGAATTTGCTAACCTCTTCTTTACCGAGATGCTAAAAGGATTACCTCCTTTGAAAGGAATTGAGCATTGCATCAATCTTTAACCTGGAGTAGCCCTGCCGAATCAACCCACTTATAGACTCAATCCTAAACAAGTAGCTAAGCTGAAAAAGCAAGTTGATGAGTTGATAGATCACATATATGTTCATGAGAGCATGAGCCCATGTATCGTCCCAGTTGTGTTAGTACCAAAGAAAGATAGATCATGGGGGATGTGCATTCATAGTCATGCCATCAATAAGATTACTATTAAGTACTGATACTCAATCCCGCGATTGAATGACATACTTGATGAGTTACATAATGCATGCATCTTTTCGAAGATAGATCTAAAGAGTGGCTATCATCAAATACGAATGAGACTGGAAGATCAATGGAAAACAACCTTTAAGACTCGAGATGGTCTATTTGAGTGGATGGTTATGTCGTTTGGTTTAACTAATGCATTGAATATATTCATGAGGCTCATGAATCACTTGCTCAGAACATTAATAGGGAAATGTGTTATGGTTTATTTTTATGATATTCTGGTCTACAATGTCCACCTTATCGTTCATGTCGAACATTTGAGATTGGTGTTTAACATACTCCACACCAAGAAATTATTCGGTAACTTGAAGAAATGCGCGTTCTACTAAAGCGAGGTTGTATTCCTTGGATATGTTGTTACAGGGAGTGGAGTTTAAGTTGATGAGCAAAAAGTCAGGGCTATTAATGAGTAGCTTATGCCGACTAGTGCAACCGAAGTTAGAAGCTTCCATGGCCTAGCCTCATTCGATCGAAGATTTATCCAGAACTTTAGCTCCATAACTGCATCGTTAATTGAATTGACTAAGAAGAACATTGAGCTTAAATGGACAGAAAAGGCTCAGAGGAGTTTTGAAGATATGAAGTGTAAGTTAACGTCTGCTCCAATACTTGCCCTACCAGAATTCGAGAAGGTTTTTGAGGTTGAATGTGATATGTTTGGTGTTGGCATTGGTGTTGTCCTTATACAGGAGTGTTGACCCATTGCTTACTTTAGTGAAAAACTCCGAAGTGTTGCCTTGAATTACTTAGCCTGCAATAAAGATTTCTATGCTCTTGTTCATACACTTTAGAACTGGTAACATTATCTGTTACCGAGAGAATTCATCATCTATTCAAATCATGAATCTTTTAAGCATCTTCATGGGCAGCAAAAGCTTTGCATTACACTAAGTGGGTTGAGTTCTTGGAGACCTTTTGTTATGTCATCAGGTATAAGAAGGGAAGCATCAACATAGTGGTTAAAGTACTCTCTTGCCATCATACCTTCATTATGACGTTATAAGCCAAAGTGCTTAGATTTAGCACTTTACTCGATCGATATGAGCATGACTTACACTTTGAGCCTTTAGTAGCTAAGTGCAGTAATAGAGGAGTTGTAGATGGATTCTACTTAAGTGAGGGGTTCTTGATGAAGGGAAAGCAGATTTGTGTTGCGAGTGGTTTTGCAAGGGAGTTATTGGTTCGTAAAGCTCATGCTGGGGGTTTAGCTAGCCATTTTGAGGAGAAGAGGATGATTAAGATATTGAAAGAGCACTTTTACTAGCCTAGGATGATGAGGGATGTGCATCGAATACTTGAGAGATGCAAGGTGTGTAAGTATGCAAAAAGGAGGAGAGGATCTTATGAAGAATATACACCCTTACTAATTCTCGAGTGGCCATAGACCAATCTAAGCATGGATTTCATGCTCGACCTTCCCTACACACCGAAAAGATACGATTCGATCATGGTGGTGGCTGATTGGTTCAGTAAGATGGGCTACTTTATCTCCTACTACAGAACTAATGATGCTTTATTCATCACTCACCTCTTTTTATAGGAAATTGTATGACTGTATGGAGTGCCAAGGAGTATTGTGTTTGACCGCGATTCTAAATTCACGAGCTTTTTTTAGAAGACTTTATGGAGGAAACTTGGTATCAAGCTCCTATTCAGTATCATTTGCCACCCCTAGATAGATGGCCAAATTGAAGTAGTTAATAAAACTGTCGATAATCTCCTATACGCTACTATTGGAAAGAACTCTCGTAACTAAGATTTATGTTTGCCCATCATTGAATTTTCCTACAATCACTCTACTCATAGCTTTGCTAGAACATCACCATTTGAGGTTGTTTATAGACTTAAATCGAACCTACCATTAGACTTAGTTAATAACTCGACTTCACAAGTGAAGAGTCAATTTGGCTTGCAACGTGTTGAAGAATTTCATAGGTTACATCAAAGAACTGTTGAGCAACTAGCCACAACTGTGGCCCGACAGAAGGAAGTGGGAAGCCGTGGAAGGTAACGAATGGTTTATGCCCCTAGAGACCTTGTCTGGATCCATCTTAACAAGGAACGCTTCCCTAGTAAGAGGGCAAACAAACTATCTCCCAGAGTAGATGGCCGCTACAGGATCTCGAAGTGCATTAATAATAATGCCTACGAGATTAAGTTACCTAAAGGCTTCAGCGTATCTACTACATTCAATGTCATCGAATTAACTCCATATGTGCCCTAAGATGACAAAGACTAAGATTTAAGGGTAAATCTTGAACAACCTTGGGAAACTGATGAATCACCAACCAATGGTCCCATTACTCGCATACAACTCTGAAGACTCTAATCACTTATGCAGTGAATTCTCTCTTAGAAACCTATTGATGACGAGAAAGTTTACGCTAAAAGAATGTGGCTGAACTCCTTGAGCTCCCTTAATTTTCATACATTAATCTGTACACTCGATAGTGATGATGTCGACCATTCCTTTACCACGGACCTTATGTCAAGTAATTCGACCAACTACTACTGAGAAGTTCCTATCGAGTGATGAGAGACTCACTTAAATGACCGAATAGTTTTCTCTCGACATGCCACCATTTCTCTCATTCCAATCCCTTTATTACCACAACATTTTGACCCTCTCACCTACTGTACTTAGAGAATATTCGTATAGGACCAATGTTACACTGCTACTTGTCCACCTTATCTGATATTGTACTACTTTTCTATTTTTGATCTTTTGTCCTTTTTACCCTTTTTGGTATGTATCGGGAATCTCCTTTTTGTATATATTTCCTTATAATTTCATTATTGGTAATGTTGCCCTAGAGATTTATTATAAATAGTCCTTTTTTTTATAAGTCAAAACTAACTTACATTTTAATACTGAATATTCTGTTCTTGTGAGACAACCCTTTTTAAGTTTATATTTCATACACTCTTATCTAATGTTACCGAGTAGCTTAGGATTAGTGGTTAGTAGAACTTGACATCAACTTGTACATCATATTAAGTCGTGTTGTGTTCGTTGGTGAATCACATCCTCTAAGCAACTTCACGTCAACTACTCTTGTTCAGTTGTGGACCATTTCCCTCTAATTTTCTTTGATATCTCGAAGGACCCATTTTGGTTTAAATCTGTGTTAATAAGTCCTAGTGATAATTTAGCTCTTAGGCACACCATCTCTTCCATCTCCAAAACTCTCCCCTAGAGCTCCTAAACTTGCCGTTCTAGCTCAACTTTAAGATTGGCTAGCTCTAGTGAAGTAGCCCTAGAGGTGTTGCATTCCGATGCTTACATTGCTAGTTTAGTTTGTAGCCAGGAGACCAATGCCCTCAGCTTGGCATTCTCCTTAAGGCCAACCCTAGTTGTTAAAGTATTTATTGGAAGAGAACTCTACCTTCTTCAGGCCCTTTTCGGTGCTAGATAACACTGTTGTAAACCCCTTTATGTCTTTTTGAGCAACATCATAGTTGTTTAGTCAAAGGAGCACTTGGCTATGGTTTTGCAAAAGAAAGTAAGTTGAAGTTAGCTCGGTGGTAACAAGAAGAGATGTCAATTGTGAATGACATACTTAATTGCCGGATGAAGGAGCTTAGGTAACTCGTCATCTCTATTAGTTTGTCCCCTCCTACCATCAACATCCCCTCAAAGATGGCCTAATTGCTGGGGGTATAAGATCCTAATGCAGCTTAGTAGCTAAGAGTCCGGTGTTGCAACGTAATATCATTGCCCCTGATCTCCCACTTTGACCTTAAGAACATGCCCTTGACCCTCTTAGTCTTAGCCTCAAAAGTGTAACGGTAGATTTCTTCATTTCGTGAGATGTACAACCCTTCCTTGAATGAATCCGGCTCAATCCCCCAAAACCTAAATTTGTTGAAAACATTAAAGAACTTGTCCCCAACTTCATCGATGCACTTGTAGGGATGAACTATCGGCCACTTATACCAAGTCGCTCGGCTGTAAAGGGTTTTGTCTATTGTCTTCTTCTTTTTGGTTCTAAGCACTAATTCAATAGTTATCTCTGACTCCTTCCTCTTTTGCTCAATTACCCTGGATTGGGTGATGACCTCGACCCTTTCCTCTATGTTAGGAGGAGCTAGCATCTTTGGGTCATTGGCGCCAACGGAATCGTCCCCTACAGTAATGTGCTTGGAAGTGGGGACGAAGGCAGTAGAATGAAGAGCTACACTTAAAGGCTTAACAACCAGTGGCTTCACCTGGGGGCAAGAAGAATCCCCTAAGGAAGAGTTGTTGACTCAAGCTTGCTGGTCTCCCCAGCCCCTAACATTGGTCATACAGCTTTACCCTTCGGGATAGAGGCCTTCATAGTTGGCTATGATTTGGCCGTCCAATGCCTTATTAGCTCCTCCTTTAAGGGATAAGGAATCCCCTCATCCAGGATTTTGCTAGCAAGAAGTAAAGTGAGCAATCAGCAAATGAAAAACAAAGTAATGACAAAATACAAATCACAACCATTCACTGACTCCACCATGATTGGCATGGATAAGGAAGAATTCTCCCTCCCCTCTTTAAAGATGTTGGACGAAGTATAACTTTACACAATTAAATGGAGTTGTTCGTAGAAAAACAAACCTATACCTTTAGCTCACTTCTTCACTACAGTTTTCTTCATGTTGGGGAAGAGCTTAGAGATCAGATACTTGAAGTACCTGTCAATTGTCTTCGAGGCATTAATTTCTTTACCATGCTTGAGGGCCATGAAAGCTAGATCTCCCCCATGGCCTTAGCATCATTGGGCCCTAGCTTCTTCTAGGTCCCTATTCAAACCAATTCAATCTAATTAGTCCAAAAGTTGACCTCCTTTAGCAACTCCACTATTAGGTAATCATCTTGCTAACCCTTAACAGAGTTCGTAAGGCCATAAAACAACTTCCTCCCTAGATGGGGCTAGAAGTATAGCCACTCGCCTACACTCTTCTACATATAGAAGTGGTTGAAAAGTTCGAGGGTAACTCTTATCACTAAGTACTCACATAGCCCTCAAAAGGCCTTCAATACCCTTCACCCATTGGAAGGGATTTGGGCCAGACTACATTAGTGGAAGTTGAAGAGGTCATTCTTAAAGTTGCTTAGAGGGAGGCGTTACCTATACTCTAAGCATTTTTCAAACATGGTGAAGTGCCTCCCTGATAGCAGGGGCAACCTTTCTTCCTTCAGTAGCACCTATATTCTCCAACCAACAATCAGCTCAACTATAAAATTACTCAACACCTAATTGAGAGTAGAGGCTTTGCTCCCATTGACTTGGTTACTTGGACCCTTACCTATCTTAGGTACCTTGAACAACTCTCTGTCTTATGAAGGAGCATATACATAAGTGTCTTTTAGGATTGCATTGATGAGCTTTTCCTTATCCAAAGCCTCTACCACCATTCTGGTGGCTTCATCTAGTTGTGTTAGCGAGGTGACTTCATCGTCTTTGCAGGGTTGAAGATCACTCCTTGTGGTTTTGAAGTCGGTAAGGTTGTATTTGGATGCACCTTAAGCCGTCTCACCCATATTGGTTGACATGGTCGATAGTATAGTGAAATTGAATGAATTTTAAAGGAAAGTTTGAGAAAGCTTCGAAAGAGCTTAAAGAAAGAGAAAAGCGATGTAGTTGTGAAAAGGTAATCTTTTAAAGCAACTATTGTATTTATAGACTAAACATGTTGGAAAGCGTATTAACGGTTATAGGGATTCTTATAAGCACAAATCCCTTATAATACTGTAGTATAGATATGTGGAGTCAATTTTGATTGGATGGCTACATTCAAAAGACAAAAGGCATGCTACCACATGTTAATCTACTTTGATAAGACACCTATTACATCACATTAAAAGCATTGAAAATAGGTGCAATAAAGTAAGGATTTGAAAAGTTACTTCTATAAGGAGTCTCCCTGAGGGCCCCTCGACTTCTACAAGAGAACTTCCTCAATACGCTATTGGAACTACACTTTAGATCAGATGTATTTCTTATTTGGAAAATGGTTAGCCTAATTTGACCCATTTACTAAGCGTATCTCCTCTACGACTCTATCTTGAGGAACATAAGCTGCCATATTCTCATTTCTGATTGGATTGCCCTAGAAGGTAGTCTATTCAGATACATCTTCACCTTGGCCTATTGCCACCCCATCTAGTCTGGTAGATGTATGTCTTACTCGGACTTGATGAAATGCAAATTGCTTAGTCCAAAGAGGTTAGACCTTTCACATTCCACCTCAAAACTGCCTCATTCACCTTTGCCCAAAAGGTAGTTTGATCGAACACATTGCACTTGGTTAGCCCTTACACCTATCAACTCGAATTTCTCCACCTTGGCTTTACATGATATCAAACTTCTTTGTCTCACCCCCTACAACAGCTCGAACCCCTTTGCTTCAGACTTTTGCTCTATTAGATCGACCACATACCTAAGAAACCCATTTTTCATCTCCTTAGCTCCACTATGACAACGATATTTTCTTTTAGGTAGGGGGGAGGGGAAGGGAGGGGAGGGTAGCAGCGGCAGTGGTACGGTTGGTAAGTATTGATACGGCCTTTTGGACATAAACCCCTCAGGCTCGTTTCGATCTTGTTAGGCTCATTTCTCGCTTCAGGTCGCTCTCAGCCCATGTCTAGAGTTTGGCCTATCCAACTATGACAAATCTCCAATGGCTAAAAGACTTTGGATAAAGCTACGAGACTAAGTCAAGCAACCATCTCCAATATATCTAGGACATGTTAGACATCACAAACTCATTCTCCAATATCTATGGAAGTGGCTCTATCCACTAATTGCTCTCCAATTGTTGACAACACTGTTTTATTAATGTAATACTATTGCTTAATGGTAAATAACTTGACGCTTTGCTACCAAAATTAGGGAAATAGTTACAAGTTAATTCTACCATTTCATTTAATTTTTACGTATAGAGAAAACCTAAAATGTGTCTCTCTGTTCATTTCACTATAATAGCACTATTATCATTGTCTTATTTCTTATGAAATAATCATCATGGCGTTTAATTATATTTTAAGTATGTAATAACAATTTTATAGGAGATTCCTATTATTAAAACAATTGGATAGTTGCTATTACCTAAACCTATGATTAATAATTAAATAATGGAATTGATTTTTTTCCCCTTTTAATTACCCCTGCAATCGAAATTAGCTACCGATAATTTTATTATAACCCTACTTCAATTTTAAGTAATAGATATTATGTTGCAAGTTCATTCTAGTTAACGAAATGAGCATGATCTGACAATTGGCTACCAAAACTAGGGAAGCCAAAGAGCCAAAAAGATAATCATTCTTTTGTCTTTTTCCACGGAGACAGTCGGGTAAAAGAAATGCTATGAATTACTAAATTTTCTAATTTATAATGGTCATTTATTTTTTTAAATTTTCACGCTACATTACTAAATAAGATAAAAAAAAATTTAGTTATAATGTCGAGAAAAGGAAAATGCATTTGCCATTTCAAATTCTAAAAATTAAAAACACAGTTTGTCATAACATTAACTAATCGATATCTATAACATTAAAGTGAGAGAGTTAAATTTTGATATCTCACCATATTCTCATGATCGGTTAATTTTTAAGCCTACAATACTTAATAATTCTTAATAAATCATCGATCAGGTTACTAATGTAAAGACCTATTGATTTTATTAATTATATATTCAATTTTGGTTTTAGACCTTTATATAAATTTTAGAAAAGATATATAAAAAAAAAACTTCATGAATAAGGTGTCTCTTATCTAAAAATTATTTAGTAATTGTAAATAATATAAAATAAGGATAAATATGGTCTTTCAGCATGCTTTCCTATGTTCTTTTGCTACCCATTCTTGACCATCTACCCATTACTCATAACTATGTGTCCCTGTATAGTTAAACCATTGTAAATGCATATTATGCCTAATATAATGACCATTAAAATTATTATTTAGTAAATAGTGAAATTATAGTGAATGTAGATTATATGTAGTAATAATGACTAGTAAAATTATTGTATAGTGATCAACATATACAATTAAATTGTACTAACTACACATCGATTTACAATAATAATTATATCTCTACATAATCAAATTATAGTAATGTGCATTGGTACGCAGTTATAATTTTTTACTGTCAAACTATAATAAATACACATTTATGTAATGTAACATGTATAGTTAAAGCATAGTAAATAGATATTAGTATATAAATTAATAATGTATAGCAAAACACTTTAATAATGTATAGTTAAAATGGTAAATACACAAATAATAATTCCATTTTCTATACAAATGAAATCTTGGCTTGTGAAAATACTTCGTCAAATGCCATTCAAGACTCATTGATGATTCATTAATCAATGTTTTAATTAACTTTTCAACTTCGCTTAGTCATTATTATTATTATTATTATTATTTTGGTAGAAACTATCATACTAAAATTAAACTCCAGAACAAAGTCTAGGAGCTACATGCTTCTTACATCCATATCCGAACTATGCTTGTCCCAAAGTCTATTCAAATACATACAATTTGTTTCGTAGTCCATATTAATTACCCTAGTAAGACATAAAGGAATAGAGTCTTCAAAAACAGAATTCGTGACAGTGCTTACAACTTCCTTTGCAAGGAGATTCATAGCTTGGTTAACATCATGACTGACCCTACATAACATTAAATCATCTAGACAAGTTATAGAATTAATACAATACGTAAGAGTAGGATGGCACAGTTTAAGATTTACTTTTGAATTTGTAATCGAATCCATAACTTGTCAAGAGTCCATTTCAACGACAATTTTCCTAAAGCTTCTTGTAGTTGCAAACTTTACTCCTAAACTTATAGCCCATAATTCTACTTCTAATAAAGAAATATTTTCCATGCTTTTAGATAGTCCTTGATATGGATGTTATGGAAGAATGTACGGCGTCTAATATCACACGAATTAGGGGTAGGTTTGAATCATGAGATGGTCCAAATATTAAATGAAAGTTGAAGGTTGAGCAGGAGTTCTTGTGCACCGGCAGTAAATATGACACATCAACGCCTCATACGAGCCCATTTTACACTTAATATTACACACAAGTATGGTCGAAGGGTATTCACCGCTAATCCATACTTACAATGGACTAAATAAGAGCAAACAGGAGTAAACCAAAAGATACTTAGCTTATGAAAGAAATTTTTGAAATTCAATATTACTAACTGTAGCAGCCATTACAAATTATAAGTATTTATATGACTCAATTAGGGCAAGTCCTAGGTATATGTAAATTATAAGAAGAATACTCACTAGAAAAGCCAAAAGGAATACATTATAAGGGTATATTTGTAATTAGGCAAAAAGGAATATTTGAGTACAAAAATAGGATGGTATAGATGTCAGAAAAGGTAGTGCATATCAATTGTCCATTTTGTAGTCCTAATGATGCTGTTTGCCGAGTAGAATAGGTTTTGAGTATGTTAGGTCAGGGATTGGGTACATGGCAGCTTGGATGTTCCAAACTAAGGAATGATTGGTTTTGGAGGTAGCCCAATGTCCAGTCGGCCTCGGTTGGTTAGCTCAAGATTGGAAGCAACTTGGCCTCAACAATGTATTTGGTCGGTAGCAAGTTTGTTCAATGCTTAGCCATGGACTAATGTATTATGAAGGGGTTGGCTAGGCATCAAGTTGGTTACTTCAAGAATCTTTTTAATGAGGTAGAAAGTAGAGTAACTCGATAGGTCATACTAAAGAAAGAATTGTTCTTTAAAGTTTAACTCTCCTTGGATAGCTCGGCGAACCATATGGGCAAGTCCTTGAGTTTAGGAGCAGGTGATTGGTCCGTGATCCCTATCATCCCCTTCGAACTATTTGAGATTTGGGATCAAATCTAGCTTGGCTTCTTGTTGATCATCCTTAGAAACATGTGGATATAGGTCGACAATGTTAAAAGAGTCTGAAACCCGATAGTGCTTAGGTAATTCAATCCTATAGACATTAGGATCGATCCTTTCTAGCACCTTAAATGGTCCACTGGCTCTAGGAGATGGCTTCCTAATCTTTAAAATTGGAATCAATCATTACTAAGGCAGATCTAGACTAAATCACCAAAATGAAATTCATTGTTCTTCCATCCTTTGCCTCGTCTCTCAAGCTTAGTAGCAGCTTGGCTCAGTTATTCTATGACCTTTTGGTGCATGGCTTTAATGGCCTCTGACCTCTCTATGGCTGGTTGGTCTTCATTTTGGCTTGGAAGGGGTGTCTTGTCCAATGGGAGTTCAGGGTTGAATCCATATGTGATCTCAAAAGGTTTTGAGTAGGTGACCTCAATTATGGACAAACATTGGACCTAATCAATCATGTTTCGACTAGTAGTAACTTGGAGTAGAGTTTCTACTGTCTTATTAACAGCTTTAGTTTGTCTGTCCATTTGTGGATGGCAGAACGTGTTGAATAATAGTTTAGTTCCCATTTGCCTCCATAACGTTCTTTAAAAATGGCTTATGAATTTTGGATTACGGTTTGAAACAATAGTCTTGGGTATTCCATCAAGTTTGACAACTTCCTATAAGAAAAGAAAAGAGATAACCAAAGCATTGTTAGTTTTGGAGTAGAGCGCAAAGTGTACCATTTTGCTGAAGCAATCTACGACTACCATGGTAGAGTCCTTCCATTGGAACGTCTTTGGTAATCTTAACATAAAGTCCATGCTTAGCTTGAACCATGGTTTGGTTGGGATTGCAAAGCTAAATATTTCCCTTACTTGGTTTGGTTAAGCTCTTTGCTGTTTTGTAGGTAACATACCTTTCTAGCACAGCTCATACATCTCTCATTATCCTTAGTCAAAAAAATCTAGAGGTTAGTATCTCATAAGTTCGGTGCTTACCAAAATGTCCAAACAATCCTCTACCATGCACCTCACATAATAGCAATTTTTGTATAGAATAGGTTGGGATATACAATCTTCTCTTCCTGAATAAGTATCTATCCTCCTTGTGATAGTCATTAAGTGTTCGGCTTTCTTCATATCTAGCATAAATTGGACTAAAATGTGGGTCCTTAACATACAAATCCTTAATCATAGAAAACTGTAGTAATTAGGCCTATAGTTTAGTTAAGAGGGAACGTTATCTTGATAGGGCATTGGCCACTACATTATTCTTGCCGTTCTTGTACTTCACGACATAAGAAAAGCCATCTATAAACTTAACCCACTTAGCTTTTCTTCAAGATAACTTAGGTTGGCTCATTAGGTATCTTAAAGATCTGTGATTAGTGTAAATCACAAATTCTTTGAGTAAAAAATAATGTTGCTAGATAGTTAGGGCTCGAATTAAGAAGTAGAAATACTTATCATATATAGACTGGTTAACTATAGCTCTTCTAAGTTTCTCATTGAAGTAAGCAATAAGTCGGGCCTTCTGCATCAGCACAACATCTATGCTTAGTCCATTAAAATTATTATTCTGTAAATAGTGAAATTATAATGAATGTAAATTATATGTAGTAATAATGACTAGTAAAATTATTGTATAGTGATCAACATATGCAGTTAAATTATAGTAACTACACATCGATTTACAATAATAATTATATCTCTACATAATCAAATTATAGTAATGCGAATTAGTATGCAGTGATAATTTTTTACTGTTAAACTATAATAAATACACATTCATGTACTGTAACATATACAGTTAAAGCATAGTAAATAGATATTAGTATACAAATTAATAATGTATGGTAAACACACATTAATAATGTATAGTCAAAATAGTAAATACACAAACAATAATTCTATTTTCTACACAAATGAAATCTTGGCTTGTGAAAATACTGCGTCAAATGCCATTCAAGACTCATTGACGATTCATAAATCAATGTTTTAATTAACTTTTCAACTTCGCTTAGTCATTATTATTATTATTATTATTATTTTGGTAGAAACTATCATACTAAAATTAAACTCCAGAACAAAGTCTAGGAGCTACATGCTTCTTACATCCATATCCGAACTATGCTTGTCCCAAAGTCTATTCAAATACATACAATTTGTTCCGTAGTCCATATTAATTACCCTAGTAAGACATAAAGGAATAGAGTCTTCAAAAACAGAATCTGTGGCAGTGCTTACAACTTCCTTTGCAAGGAGATTCATAGCTTGGTTAACATCATGACTGACCCTACATAACATTAAATCATCTAGACAAGTTATAGAATTAATACAATACGTAAGAGTAGGATGGCACAATTTAAGATTTACTTTTGAATTTGTAATCGAATCCATAACTTGTCAAGAGTCCATTTCAACGACAATTTTCCTAAAGCTTCTTGTAGTTGCAAACTTTACTCTTAAACTTATAGCCCATAATTCTACTTCTAATAAAGAAATATTTTCTATGCTTTTAGATGGTCCTTGATATGGATATCATGGAAGATCGCATGACATCCAATATCATGCAAATCAGGGGTAGGTCTAAGTCATAAGATAATTCGAAGACTAAATGAGAGTTGAAGGTTGAGCAGGGATTCTTATGCACTGACAATGAATATGATACATCAACACTTTACATGAGCTCAAGTCACACTTAATATTATGTACAAGTATGGTCGGAAGATATTCGCCACTAATCCATGCTTACAACAGACTAAATAAGAGCAAACGAGAGTAAGCCAAAAGACACATAGCTCACGAAAGAAATGTCTAAAGTTCAATATTTCTAATTATAGCAGCCATTACAAATTATAACTATTTATATAACCCAACTAAAGCAAGTTTGAGATATATGTAAATTATAAAAAGGATTCTCATTACAAAAGTAAAAAGGAATAAATTATAACGGTAGAGTTGTAATTAGGCAAAAAGGAATATTCAAGTACAAAAATAGGATAATGCAAATGTCAAAAAATGTGTTGCGTGTCAATTGTCCAATTTGTGGTCCTAATGATACTGTTTATTGAGCAAAATAGTTACATAAGTATGTGATATGTATAATCAAATTACATTATTGGTCTTTCCATAATATATGTTGAATATTGCTAATAAATTCGAATAATAAGTATGGCAGACTATTACGTTAATCTATATTCCGATAGTAGATGGCATACTATAATTGTACAATTAAAAAATTAAAACTATTTAATAATATTTAAGAAACAAAGAAATTATTAAATATAAAACCAATGATTGTATTTAAAAGTCAATTTATAAGTTGGTATGGAATATTAAAAATAAAAAAGATTCTTTTAACCTTTTATGATTATCTATAGAGAGTCTATATAATTTTATCCCGAAATTGTCGTATAAAATGCATAGCGTAGGAAATTTCCATACAGTTCAAGGGATCACCTAAGCAGTTGCATTACAAACATAAGATGTTAAAAAGAACATATGTCCATTAACTAAAACCGCTTTAATTATTAGCAAGTTATGAAGAGGGACACTCTTAAGTACGTTTTCTCATATAACTATGTAAATATTATTGGTCCATCCATCTCTCTTTTATAATTACACTATTCATTTTTCCATGCCTAGATTAATGAATTACTTTTCTACAAAAGTATGATGTAGAATAACAACGTATGTACTTTAACCTAATTAACTACTAGAATTTATGTATAATTTACATGTAATAATAAAATTAGGCTCAAACCATTTAACAAACTAATGAAAGCATTGTAGCACATAAGAACATAAAATTTTGATTAGATTAGAATATAAACATTCAGTCTCAAAATTTCTATGAGCTTTAGTACCTTTACATTGCAACTAATTAATCCTTCTACCATTTTATTGATACAAAATGTATTGAATCAAAATATATACATAAGAAGAAACAAAAAATCATCTCCATTATTTGTATCTATAATATTAAACCCCACGTCGTTTTGTCATTTTATGTATCACTTTTAACATATAAATTTTCTAATTTATAATGCAATTCTCATCGGTCATTTATTTTCAAAAAGTTTCATGCTACATTGCTAAATAAGAATAAAAAAGTGTAGTAATAATGTCGAGAAAAAGAAAATGCATTTGCCATTTCAAAATCTAAAAATTGAAAACTCAATTTGTCTTAATATTAACTAATTTATATTTATAACATTTAAAGTAAGATAACAAACTTTTGTCATCTCACCCTATTCTCATAATCTATTAATTTTTAAGCTTACAAAGCTTAATAATCCTTAATAAATCATTAATAAGTTAAGGTTACTAATGTAAAAAACTATTAATTATATTAAGCATATAATTCCTTTTGGTATTAAACTTTATATAACTTTTTAAAAAAATAAGCTTATCTAAGAATTATTTAATAACCGTAAATAATATAAAATAAAAATAAAGTTGGTTCAGTGTGCTTCCCCGTGTCCTCCTGCTACCTGTTCGTATTCATCTGCACAGTACTTACGACCATACACGATGTACAGTATTATTTGTGTCTCCATTAAAGTACTTTTAGTCCATTAACAAAGGCCAATAGTCATAGGCTTTATTATGAAAATTGAAAATATATATATATATTCTAATCTTAAATTAATACTACTGTATATTGCTAATTGATATATATGTCTTTTACCCTATCCATATGAAAGGAATTATTAAATAGAACTTGTTATATATCAAATATATTTACGTTATTTTTCATTGTACATATTCAAGTAAGAAGTTACGTCTTCTAGATATGAAGCACCTTTATGTCCATGTATTTAAAAGCATATATTTAATTTGAGACAATAATTTTACAATGTAAATAAAACTAAATGAATAAAGGACCTTATAACTATTAGACTCGTCATGTGCTTTCAGTCACATGCCTACACACTCTCCCTCTTTCCTCCTTTGATTACTCTCTACCCTTAGTTACACCACCGTCTACCCTCTCATCTATCTTTTACCCCTAGTCTGGACACTCTCTTCCCTCAACTTACATCACATTTATCCTTCTATTTTCTATCGTCTGCATTACACTACATTGATCTCCCTCAAATTGTTCCGTTTAAATGACTACAAATCCACTTAGGGTTGAATTCACGTAGCCATTGCGGCTGCAAGTTGAGCACATCCCATTACAACAATCACAAAACCAAGTGAATCAAAATAGTCTCAAATTAAGGAATACTCTAATTATCATTGCCGGAATTTTTCTTGTAGGTTCCACCATCACTGAGGTCCTCAACCAGAGCTCAAGGCTCTGTTACAAGCAACCGGATTAAGTATGGGATTCAAATTTTTTTCGATAGTCGCGTAGGTAGTTCGATGACCACAATTTATATCCTTCTAATAGCACTTTCTCAAGGTGTTACAGTTTTTATTATTTTTAATAATGTACACCATCCACAATGTCTTGGTCGCTGCCAATTTTTCTTTCAGTCGGTGTTTTTGCTTTTCCAAGTTAGTTGGACGTTTGGAGCATCCTACCACTTTAAAATACACCACATATCGGCTTTGCTTCCTTTTGCCTTGTGGTTTGGTGGTCTTTTTTTTCTGTTTATGGCTGACCCACATGGACTGAAATTTGGGTTGGCAACCTTTGTTTTGTGTGCGGTTCTTGCAGGGTCGGCAACTTTGAGTAATGAACACGAAAAACGTTTTTATAGTATCCTATTTTTGGTCATTATACTCATGTTCGCATTGGCACAAATTGGAGTTCACAGAATCTTTGATAATCTTGAAGAAACTCAAGAACCGGCTACTGGCAGTAGCAGTGGTGGTCAAATAGGTGGCAGTGGTGGTCAACAAAGCAGCAGTGGTGATGGTGGCGGCGGTCAAGTAGGCGGTGGTAGCCACGATCAAAGTGGCAGTAGCGGCGGTCAAGAAAGCAGCAGTGGCTTAAGTGGTGGTGGTTGTGAAGAAAATGGTGATGATGGCAGTGGTGGCGATGATCAAGTAAGAGTGGGTGGTTCTGCTACATCGCGTTGTTTCTAGGTGAAGTTTAATGCAGGTTTCTAGATATATATATATATATTCCAAATCTATTAATAATATCATGTTAATATTTGCTTTTTTCCTTTTTAGTGATTTAACGAAGCAATGGTGTGCTACTAACAGAGTAGGGGCTATAGAGAACGGTGCTTTTGAATCAGTTTCCGTAGACGAAAAAGGATAATGGTGCTTTTAAACTCTTTTTTATTGTATAATGTTTTTAGTGGGCTACCAATAAGGGATTGAAGCTAGCTCAGTTCCTTCATGTCAAGAAAATTATTATAGCACGGACTCCTAACTAGCAATTGATTGGTTAAAAAAGGAGGACGTAAATCGTGATATATGTGGCCCAGCATTGTGTTTGTGCCGCATTAATATCCACTTATTTGATGATGTTATTCTTAACAGGATGCACCATAATGGTAATGGGGTTGCGGATGCGTTCGCAGGGCATGTACTCCGAGGGAAAGAAGTCTTATGTTTTGATGTGTTTTGTCCTATTTTATAAATTTTGAAAAAAAATTTTCTGTGTGATTTTATTTATATCACAGGCCAAAGAGAGCCAATATATATACAACATAGACGCACTAACCAAGCTTCTAAACATAAAAAAAAAAATATTCTAAATATACTCTTTACATAATTGACAGATATTTACAGATCCTAAAATATTCTAATACCCCTCCTCAAGTTGGTGCGTAAAGATTGCAAACCCCCAACTTGCGTAGAAGATACCCAAACTGCTGTGTCCCCAATGCTTTAGTAAAAATATCAGCGAGTTGCTCAAAGCTACGTACATAAGCTGTTTGAACATGTCCATATTGAATCTCATCACGAATAAAATGACAATCAATTTCAATGTGCTTTGTTCGCTCATGAAATACGGGATTTGCACTAATGTATAAAGTTGCTTGACTATCACAATACAACAGCATAGGATAAGATTGTATAACACCGAGAGACAGCAAAAGACCCTTTAACCATTTCAGTTCACATACAGTGGTAGCCGTGGAACGATATTCTGCTTCAGTAGAGGATCTCGACATTGTATGTTGCTTTTTAGTCTTCCAAGAAATGGGAGAAGTCCTTAACATAACAAAATATCTAGTAAGAGATCGTCAAGTTAAAGGACAACTCCCCTAATCAGAATCACAATAAGCATACAACCGAAGATCACTATCAACTCGTAAAAGTATTCCTTGTCCAGGACTGCCCTTCAAATAATGAACCACGCGCAAAGCTACTTCCTAATGAGCTTCCGTTGGTTGATGCATAAATTGTGCCAAAATATGAACATTGTAGGACAACTCAAGTCGAGTAAGAGTCAAATAAATCAGTCTTCCTACCAATCTCTGATACTTCTTTGAATCTGTCAACAATGCATTTTCTGCTAAGGCTAAATGATGATTTTGTTCAATGGGAAAACTAGATGGTTTAGCACCTAATAATCCAGCTTCACTGATAATATCCAAAGCATATTTGCGTTGGCAAAAAAAAAAAAATTCCTTCTTGATTTCAAACCACCTCTATGCCTAAAAAATACTTCAATGTTCCCAAATCTTTCATGTAAAAGCAGTGGCATAAATAATCTTTAAACTTCTGAATGGCAACTCCATTATTCCCCGCAATAACAAGATCATCGACATACACCAGTATACTCAAATGTATCTTGTCTCGATTTAAAGTAAACAATGTATAATCAGATTGAGATTGAAGAAATCCATACCGCTTTAATGCAGTTGTCAATTTAGAAAACCAACATCGAGGGGCCTGTCGTAACCCATAAAGTAATTTACGTAATCGACAAACTTTGCCAGGCTGTTGAGTAAAGAACCCAGGTGGTATCTTCATGTACATCTCTTCTTCTAAATCTCCATGCAAGAATGCATTATGAACATCCATTTGATGGAATTCCTATCCCTTTGTTACTGCTACCGAAAGAAAAGTATGTACAGTAACCATTTTTGCAATAGGAGCGAAAGTCTCATTGTAGTCAATTCCTTCAATATGATTATTGCCAAGAATCACCAATCGAGCTTTATAACGTTCAACCGAACCATTTGAGTTATATTTGATCTTGTAAACGCATTTACTACCTATAGCTTGCTTTCCCTGTAGCAAATCTTCCACAGTCCATGTCCCATTAGCCTCAAGTGCCTCAATTTCTTTCATCATGGCTTCTTTCCATCGAATGTCTTTGATGGCCTGAATATAAGAAACAAGCTCCTTTTCAACTGTCATAGCTGCTAAGAAAGAACGATGTTGTGGAGAAAATTTGTCACAATTTACATAATGTGCTATAGGATAGGAGGTACCTGTGGACGGAATTAGATTGGAGGAACATGCAGAGGGACTTATTTGTTGTGCAGTATATGTCACAAAATCTTGTAGCCGAGTAGAAGCTTCTTTTGTTCTATGACCCCGTTCAAGTTGCTCTGGAACAGATTCACCCAAGATTTCAATGACAACCCCCCCTCCTCCCCTGTCGTTATTATCACTTTAAGCCACAGTCGAATTCTTAGGTAGCTCACTTTCGTCTTCCTCATTCAATTCACCATTAAAATGATTGGTGATATCGAAAGAAGCACCTTGTACAAGATCTGGTTGCACACCTTCCTTATCAGCATATGGAAATTTAGATTCAGAGAACACAACATCTCTGGATACAAAATATTTTCCTGTATCAAGATCATAAACTTTCCACCCTTTTTTTTCCGAAAGGATATCCTACAAATAAACAACGTTGACTCCTGCTAGCAAACTTGTCTTTTTCCCTATTTAAGTTCCGAGCATAACACAGGCATCCAAAAGTTCGAATGTGATTATAACTAGAAGGTTTACCAAACAATATCTCATAAGGAGTCTTTCCTCCTAATAACTTAGAAGGAGTCCGATTGATCAAATATACAGCCATCAAAACATATTCTCCCTAAAATTTGATGGGAAGATTGACTTGAAATCTTAAAGCTCTAGCCACATTTAAAATATGACGATGTTTTCTCTCAACACGTCCATTCTGTTGAGGTGTTCCTACACATGAGGTCTAATGTAAAATTCCATTTTCAGAAAAATAGTTATGCAAGCAAGTAAATTCAATCCCATTATCACTTCTAACTATCTTCATATCTTTTTTAAATTGTCTTTTAGTCATGGTAAAGAAATTACGCATGACAAGTTCTACTTTTGTTTTTTCAGTTAACAAATATATTCATACACCCCTAGAAAAATCATCAACAATGGTAAAGAAATATGAGGCCCTACAAGAAGCATTAACACGATAAGGTCCCCACAAATCACAATGAATTAATTCAAAAATTTCATTTGCTTTAGTGTCACTAGAAACAAAAACTTCTCTTATTTGTTTAGCTCTCAAACAAATGTCACATGGTTTATTCTTTACTGAACTATTACTAAATTCCACTTAAGGAAGAGAATCCACAATTTTTGCAGACGGATGCCCCATCCTCCTATGCCATAATTCAAAAGAATCTACATGGCTTGTCTTGCATGCTTAGACTGATACTGCTAACTTCAAATAATAAAGTGCCTTGCACAGTTCACCCGCTCCAATCACCATCTTCGAGGTGCGGTCCTGTATAACACAAATTTTATCAGTAAATTGGACATTACAATTAGAGCCATCAAGCAATTGCGACATAAATATCAAATTACAATTCAAATTTGGAACATAGAGAACATTGTCTAGTTTGATATGTTTTCCCAAGCAAACCGATCTCTCCTTCAATACCATCACCTGCTCTCTATTAGGTAATCCAATTGAACATGCCATAATTTCTTTCAAATTTGTTAAACATTCTAAAGTAACTGTCATATGTTGTGAAGCACCGGAATCAATAATCCAATTCAGATTATCCTTACTATTCATCTTCTCACTAGTACCCGGTTTGCACGTGTTCAACAAATTGAGAAAGAATGACCATTGTTCTACTGTCAAGGTCCCAGAAGCTGTATTTTCTTCCGTTGCTGCCATTGATGATGATGGCTACCCAATTACATGGGCTGTATTCACTTTTGGCATATTACTTTGTCCACGCCCTATGCTCTGTCCCCCTCGTCCACGTCCAGCCCCTTTGGGTCGGTCACCCCACCATTCCAGATATCCAATGAGCTGAAAACAAGTTTTAGAATCATGTCCCTCTCGTTTGCAGTGTGAGCAAATGGTAGATTTATCTTTTACTTCTGTTTTATACTTTCGCCCTCCTCTATTGGTCTATACTGCAAAACTCACAACTTCTCCATGTTCCTACTTCCCTCGTGAGATGTTTCTAACACGTTCTTCTTGGCACACCAACGAGTATGCTTTATTCAAGTTTGGCAATGATTCTGTGCTCAAAATATTGGAATGAACTGCTCCATATAATGTATCTTCCAACCCCATCAAAAACTGATGAAGCCTCTCTTCTTCTTGTTTCTTGTTAAGTTCAGCTGCAATATTACAATTGCATCTTTCACAATGGCAGATGGGAATTTGCTCATAATTCGCAAGCTCTTCCCAAAGTTGTTTCAATTTCCCATAATAAGTCACAATCGACAGACCTCTCTATTTGCAGTTGGCAAGTTCTGCCTTGATCTGCTGAACACGAGGTCTATTAGCGATAGAGAATTGCTCTTTGATATCTTCCCATAAATCCTTTGCAATCTCCATATATGTTATGGTAGATCACAGTATTAGCTTGATTGTGTTGAGCATCCATGAAACTAACATTGAATTCACAGTCCACCAATCCTCTAATTCAGTGGAATCATCAACAGGTTGACTAATCGTTCCATCAATAAATCCAAATTTCTTCTTGGCCCTCAACGACGTTCGCATTGCTCAAGCCCATTCATCATAATTGTCTCCTTTTAATTGCACCTGAGTAATTATATTACCAGGATTATCACTCAAAGTCAACAAGTAAGGGGAGGCTGGTTTCTTTCCCTTACTAGTCATAGCATTTTTTTTTTTAACCAGGCTCTAATGCCATATAAATTTTGAGAAGAAAATTTCTGTGTGATTTTATTTATATCACAGGCCAAAGAGGGCTAATATATATACAATATAGACGCACTAACCAAGCTTCTAAACATAGAAAATAAATATCCTAAATATACTCTTTACATAATTGATAGATATTTACAAATCCTAAAATATTCTAATACCTTCTAAACATAGAAAACAAATATCCTAAATATACTCTTTACATAATTGACAGATATTTACAGATCCTAAAATATTCTAATATATTTTCATTTCAATGTTTATGTTAAAAGACCATATCACTGTTTTCCCTACTACTCGTGGAGAGAGTAGGATGCTTGTTTCTACTGAATAGATATTCGTTAATGAAGTATTAATTCAACGAAAACAAAATTAGGCAGTATACTTTTCATCCTCCCAAGAAAATACTCATACATCACTACTTAAAAAAAAGGTCCATACACATACTAAAAATGATAACTTAATATCGTATGATCCTTTTGGAAAAAAAAAAGGTTAAACACTTAGAAAAATGGTTTTATATATGGAAAATGGGGCAAACGCAAAACTCTTATATACGAAATTAATAGGAGCCATCATTTTGAACATTTTAAGGTAATTATAATTTAAATTTAAATTTATAAGCAATGATAGAAATTTAATTTCCAAATGATGGAAAGAAAACATAACTTATTTACGATATAAACAATAAGGCTACAAAAGTTTAAAGCTAGCTACAATAAAACTAAATGGAAGAGAGATAAAAAAGTGGATTAATGCTTAATGAAGGGAGCGATAAAGAAAAACACTTAAGAGAATTTGTTTTTGGAAAATAATTTGCAAAATAAAGTCATTTTTATCAAACAGTCAACTCTTTTGCTTTTTCCCTTTTTCTCTATAAAATATAAAAAAATAAGTTGCTTTGCACAAAAATTAAAATAAAAAATTCAATGGTTTGAAATAATAGGAAATGGTATAATAACTAAAAATGTTACAACGATTTTAAGAATCTATAAAAGATATATATTTAATCGTAAAGGTACAATAATAAAAGAAGTTGCAACTATTTTAAAAGGTTATAAAAAGGTAGATGTTTTCTTTCAAAATTATTTATATATTATAAATAGATTATATGTTTTTCTCATAATTAGGGAGGGGCAGATAGGAGTCCCAGCCATAACCCAAAATATATATATATAAGCCTCTAAATAACAAAACAACCCTATCATAAAGCCCATAGTTACAACCCATGCAACTTCCGCTTCATTGAATCATTAGCAAAACTAATGCCCGTAATTGTTGTCGTCCACGTTGAATCATCCCAAATCCCATGCCACATTAAAGTTGCTTAATTCTGGCTTCATGCCAGAATTGTTGGACTAGATTCTTTTTCCTATTTTTATCATTCTTAACGACACTTTTCTTTCTCTTTTATCGATCTTACTAGCTCTAAGTTTTGGCCTCATCAAGCCCCACATGTCCAGCTGTCCCCATGCCATGGATAAATCGTCTCATATTTAGTTAATGAAATGTTTCAATATATCCTCAAACAATAACTGTAATTTTTTTAAGTCTTGACCCTACGTTTTGTATTATATAATTTCTTTCTCCGGTGGAAAAGCATGGTTCTTTTTATGTATTTTTATATTGTGATCTAACAATTGAAATTTGTACCGATTAGATATTATCAAGGATGAAAATTACAATGATATCATAATAAACAACTGAAATAGATGGAAAAGATAGAATAGGAAGAGATAAGAAACTTTCGAGACCATTTATTTATATGGACTTTTAAAAATTAGATTTTTTGCAAAAGAAATAAAGTAGCTAAAAAGAATGCTATACAAAAGAAAAAATAATTCTTTTTCAACAAAAGAAAAGAACTAAAGTAAAATAAATAGATACAAATATTGAAGGTTTTTAATTGGCAAAAAAAAAAAATTGAAGTTTTTATAGTAATAGGAGCTTCAATCTAATTACGTAGAAAATTTTGGATATTGTAGGTCATTTATCGAAAATTCTAATGGATTTAAAATTCTTTTCTCACTTTGACATGCTATATTTAGAGAAATTTGGGATATCAAATGATTCATATTTGTGAAAATTGATTTAAAATGGATTTAAGAGACTAATTGATTCTTTGCATTTATGACAAACTAATAAGACACCAAAAATATTACTCCAATTACTCTTTTCCATAGCTATATATGTTAAGAAAACCAGATTCACAACCAAAGGTGAAAGCTAGAAATATCTTATGTGCATAGAGAGGTGGAATTTCAGAATTTGGGCTTCTAGTACAACTACTTTTTTATGGCATTGCTCATTACTAATGCTACATTAGGGATGCAATCGGGATGATCATTATAGAATATTCGATCGGCTTTACCTGATAAAAACCTTATAAGGCTTTTACAGAGTTTTGGGACATGATTCAAAACTTTATAGGGTCTAGGATCAAGTTTTGCAATTATAGAAAAACCTGACTAAAAACTCGACCCAATAAAAGAATATATATCAATAGAAATGTTCATTTTTAACCTATGCACCACCCTCCATTGGTTATATACTCTATAACACATTTAATTTTCAAGTTTATTTGTATATAAGTCAATAAGTATTGCCCTAGCCTTACTTAGTCGCTTTCCACTCTACCCTCTCTTTCATCTCATTTAAATTTTATAAAAACTTGCCCTTATAAGGTCATCTAAACTCTATAAAAACCTTCCCCATAGGATCAACTCTATAGTGGTGGGTTTTGGTAACAAAAGGCAAAACTCTATAAGACTTTTATAAGGTTTTGGGAAACGTTAGACTCTATAGGAACATGTTTAGGTTTTATATCATTCGTCCCAAACCCACTCCACTTTCCACATTTTTTAAGTATGTATTTCCATCACATAAGATGTTTACCTCCTTTTTAATAAAGGAGATAAGGGCACCAAACAAACAATTACACTTTGTAATCACATAAAGAAATAAATAAAAGGAGTGAATAAGCAACCATTAGGTACAAGGATTAATAGCAATATAAGTAGTGGCTAGGAATAGTGCATGAACATACCTTACTAGCTACTTGAGCCTCTGATGATAACTACATTTCATACGTTAAGCTATCATCTTCTTTTGATAGCTAACATCTTACTGGAAATCAATGATGTTTCAAGCATAATGGCGGTGGCTTTTGAAGTGCGAGGTGACATATGCCATGAAGGATCGTATAGACATATGCTTGATATCAGACTACCATGTTAGCATAAAGTCTGCTGTAGAAGGCAAGAATGTAGTATAGCCAAATGGTTAGCCATGGTGCTAGTGCATTTTTCACGTGGCAAGCAATTTCAATGCTCGAGTAAAAAACAAAGAGTGTAGGGACTTAATTAAAAAGCTGTAGTCTAAGTGTAGCCCTGTAAGTTTCTTGGATATTATGATGAAGCTCACATGATGAGACTATAGACTAAACCTTACTTTAATGGCTTATACCCAACTGTATGGACATTGGCATATAACGATGGGGCCCATTTTGGTATTGGTACTACTAATATTACTAAGAGTTACAACAACACATTAAGAGATGCTAGGAACTTGCTATTGCAGCACTAATGAAGAAGACATTTTATAATTGTAATGATTATTTCAACAAGAGAAGGATTGATATTTCCAAAGAAATAGGTCAGGGTAAACTTGCATAGAGAAAGTTTGATAAGTGGTGCAAAATAGCCAGTAGCCACTATATTGTTATCTTCATCTACAAAGAATAGGTGTTCAAAGTCATAACCGCTCCACATTGTACTGTACATGGCTAAAAGGGTGAAAACAGTAACACAATTGCATTAATGACATGTCGATGTACTTATAACAAGTGACAAACCTATAAGATCCATTGTTCTCATACAATGGCGATAGAGGTGTAAATGAATCAAGCTAGTTCACAAACTATTTGAGTTTAGCTCAAGTTTTATTTAAATTCAATTTAGTAATAGTCGAGCTAAGCTTGAGCTTTAAAATACTAAACTTATTAGGCTCACAAGCCTAATCGAGTTTGGTATAATTTTTAATATATTTAAATATAAGCAAATCTAATATTAGTTAAGGAAAATTTATAAAAGTTCAAGTTTAATCGAGTTAATCAAATTGAGCTCGTTCTTAAAATTTAAAACTCAATTGAACTTAAGCTAAGCTTAAGCTTCGAGTTTTCAAGTTGATCTTGAGCTTGAGCCTAATATTATTTGGTTTGATTCAATTCGATTACACCTTTAAATGGCGATAATGGGGAAGATGCGAATGGATTATGCTACACATGTAGGTCACTGGTATACGTAGCAACATTAGTTGTAAATTTACGTACGTTCCTTCATGCCTTGTGCTAATAAGTCTAAGTGGCTCCCACTTAACGTTCCTATATAGCACCTGGTTACAACTACTGATAGGGTTAAAAAGCATGGGAGGCCATAAGAGATGCGATTTCAAAATGAGATGGACATCCGAGAAAGGCCTCTTGCTTATTCATGCGGTGAAGGCCATAAAAGGCAGAGATGTCTCTCATGCAATTCACAACAATGGTCATGTAGATCCACTGATATATACTATAATAATTAGCTAGTGTTCTATTTATTATGATTGTGTTCACTTTTTACATGCCCTTACTTGTTTTACTCCTTTTCATGCTTTGTTGATTAATTATAACTATAGTAGCTTACTTTTTCATTTCTTTTTTTAGCATAAATAAGCACAAATTGAGGACCATCAGATGGCTTACTTCTTGCTAGATAGCCATTCTACAGATCTAAGCTAGTGTGGGATGGTCAGGTAAATCCAAGACTTATTTCTATTTAATAATTTTTATCAGACACAAGACTTAAATTGTATTTGATGGGAATTAAGCTATGGGACCCCTAACTCGTAGCCGAGCCTGAGGACTAGAGGGGCTGGTACATCAAATCCTTATGTTTCAACCAACCCTGCTAAGGCCGAGTGTTTCTCTGCCGAGTCATTTTTAATGCCGTACAATATGATAGCTCATTATTTTGTTGTTTGCCGAGTTGATGAGTACTCTCCAATGCCGAGCTATTTAACTATTTGGCATCATCCTTTCTAAGAAGCCGAGAGAGAGAATCTGGATTGATTAAGCCATCTTTACTCGGACAAGCCCATCCGTCCGTACTTTTTTATCCACATCTCCTAACGACTTTGCTAATGCCGCATCACTATATATACAGTATCACATGTAGAATCTGTAGCACTAATGATTATTTTCCTTATATATTAATTTTTGTCCCTTTATGACGTGTACATTGTCCCTTTGTCACTTTAATGATGCTGTTTGCCTAATATAATAGGTTCTGAGCAGGTTAGGTCGGGGGTTAGGTACTTAGTAGCTTGGATGTTCTAAACTAAGGAAGGATTGGTTTTGGTGGTGGCCCAATGTCCAGTTGAGCTTGATTGGTCAGCTCGGGATTGGAAGCAACTTAGCCTCGACAATGTATTTGGTCAGTAGCAAGTTGGTTCAGTGCTTGGCCATGGATTGATGTATTATGAAGGGGTTGGCTAGGCATCAGGTTGGTTCCTTTAAGAATCTTTTTAATGAGGTAGAAAGTAGAGTAACTCGATAGGTCAAACTAAAGAAAGAATTGTTCTTTAAAGTTCAACTCTCCTTGGATAGCTTGGCGAACCATATAGGTAAGTCCTTGAGTTTAAGAGCAGGTGATTGGCCCGTGATCCCTATCATCCCTTCCGAGCTGTTTGAGATTTGGGATCAAATCTAGCTTGGCTTCTTGTTAATCATCCTTGGAAACATATGGATAGAGGTCGACAATGTTCAAAGAGTCTAAAACCCCATAGTCCTTAGGTAATTCAATCCTGTAGACATTAGGATCGATCCTTTTTAGCACCCTAAATGGTCCACCGACTCTAGGAGATGGCTTGCTATTCTTTAAAATTTGAATCAATCCTTATTAAGGTGGATCTAAACTAAATCACTAGAATGAAATTCATTGTTCTTCCATCCTTTGCCTCGTCTCTCAAGCTTAGTAGCAGCTTAGCTCAGTTATTCTATGACCCTTTGGTGCATGGCTTTAATGGCCATTGACGTCTCTACGATTGGTTGGTCTTCATTCTGGCTTGGAAGGGGTGTCTTGTCCAATGGGAGTTCAGGGTTAAATCCATACGTGATCTCAAATGGTGACATGCTCATGGTGCTATAGGCGGTCCTGTTGTAGGTGAACTCAATTATGGATAAGCATTGGTCCCAATCAATGATGTTTCGACTAGTAGTAACTTGGAGTAGAGTTTCTACTATCTTATTGACAACTTTAGTCTATCTGTCCATTTGTGGATGGCAGAACGTATAGAATAATAGTTTGGTTCCCATTCACCTCCATAACATTCTTTAAAAATGGCTTATGAATTTTAGATTACGGTTTGAAACAATAGTCTTGGGTACTCCATCAAGTTTGACAACTTCCTATGAGAAAAGAAAAGAGGTAGCCAAAGCATTGTTAGTTTTGGAGTAGGGCACAAAGTGTATCATTTTGCTGAAGCAGTCTACGATTACCATAGTAGAGTCCTTCCATTCCATTAAGACGTCTTCGGCAATCGTAACATAAAGTCCATGCTCAACTCGAACCATGGTTTAGTTGGGATTACAAAGCTAAATATTTCCCTTACTTAGCCTAGCTTAGCTCTTTGCTGTTTTGTAGGTAACATGCCTTTCTAGCACAGCTTATGCATCTCTCATTATCCTTGGTAAAAAAAAATCTAAAGGTTAGTACCTTGTAAATTCGGTGCTTACCAAAATGTCCAAACAATCCTCTACTATGCACCTGGCATAGTACAGGTTAGGATATACAATCTTCTCTTCTTGAATAAGTAACTATCCTCCTTGTGATAGTCATTAAGTGTTTAGCCTTCTTCATATCTAGCATAGATTGGACTAAAATGTGGGTTCTCAACATACAAATCCTTAATCATAGAAAACCTTAGTAATTAGGCCTGCAATTCAGTTAAGAGGGAATATCGTCTTGATAGGGCATTGGCCACTACATTATTCTTACCGTTCTTATACTTCACGACATAAGAAAAGCCATCTATAAACTCAACTCGCTTAGCTTTTCTGCAAGACAACTTAGGTTGGCTCATTGGGTATCTTAAAGATCCATGATTAGTGTAGATCACAAATTCTTTGAGTAAAAAATAATGTTGCTAGACAGTTGGGGCTCGGATTAAAAAGTAGAAATACTTATCATATATAGACTGGTTAACTGTAGCTCTTTTAAGTTTCTCATTAAAGTAAGCAATAGGTTGGCCCTTCTGCATCAACACAACATCTATGCCTAGTCTGGATGCGTCATATTCTACTTTAAAAACTTTGTTAAAACTTGGTAGAGCTAAGATAGGGGTAGTTGTCAACTTCTCCTTCACCTCTTCAAAACTCTTCTGTTCCTTCTCATCCCTACCTGAAGTTCGGTGAGTGAGGCTACAATGGTACTAAAGTTCCTTATAAATCGGTAATAGAGTGATGCTAAGTTATGGAAGCTTCACACATCAGCTGAACAAGTTGGCATAAGCTACTCAGTAATTGCTCTTATCTTCTCACCGTTAACTCATATACCACCATCACTTATAATAAACCCTAGAAATATCACTTTAGGTTGGTAGAAATCATATTTATTCGAATTGGTGTAATGCTCCTCAAATTGGAGTTTTGAGAAGACTGTTCGGAGGTGCTTACAATGAGTCTCTAAGTTAGGACTATAGACTAAAATGTCATCAAAATATATTACCACAAATTTCCCTATAAGTTCTTAAAGCACATAGTTCATTAATCTTATGAATGTGCTTGGCACATTCGATAATCCAAAAGGAATAAGAAGCCATTCATATAATCTATTGTGGGTCTTTAATGCAGTCTTTCATTCATCTCTCTCTTGCATTTGGATCTGATAGTATCCAGATTTGAGATTAATCTTAGAGAATATTCTTGCTTCCTTAAACTCATCGAGCATGTCATCAAGCCTTAGTATAGAGTACCTGTACTTAATGGTAATACGATTGATTGCTCGACTATCCACATACATTCTCCATTTCCATTTCCTAACTTTCTTTGATACTAACAAAGTTAGCATGATACATGGGCTTATGGACTCTCGTACATACCCTCTCTTCATTAACTCATCTACTTGCCTTTGCAGTTCAGCAACTTGTTCAGGATTTAGCCTATAGGTAAGCTTGTTGGGTAGCGTAGCTCCTACTTGCAAGTTTATCACATTTTTAATACCTTGGAAGGAAGGTAGACCTTCTAGTAGCTCACTTGGGAACAGGTCGGTGAACTTATCTAACAAGGTTTTCACCTTGGCAGGTAGTAGTTCCTCATCTGAACCTCTCATCATAAGTAACCTTTAGATTAATAGATAGGTTGGCTCTTCAAACTCCATCTCTCTCTTTAGCTTGGCTTAGGTCATTACCAAAGTCTCTTTCTTTAAAACTTGACTTAGTTGAGTTTGCATGTTTTTAACTTGTTTAGCAGTAATAGGGCTTAACTTCACCTTCTTGCCTTCATGATTTGAAGAACATGTGTTCTTCCTTCCATCGTATACCACATTTTGGTCCAATATCCATGGTCGTCCAAGAAGAATATAGGACGCGTTCATAGGTAATACATCATAGAGCACTTTGTCTCAATAGTTTCCAATAATGATTGGCATAGTCACTTGCTTATTTACTTTTGGGGCTCCTTTGTCACCGAGCCAGTACAATTTATAAGGCTTGTGGTAGGGCTTGGACGGTAACTTCAATTTTTAGACCATAAAAGTAGATGTTACATTAGTGCAGCTACCACTATCAACAATTAATACACATAGCAACCCATTGACCTTATAGCCAATGTGAAATAAATTTTCCCGTTGCTCCTTCAAGTACAGGACTTATACTCATTGTTCTCCTCAATACTAAGGTTATAGGCATAAAATTACCCTCTTTAGAATAGATGACTTCCTCTTCCTTAGATAGCTTGGTTTGTTTGGTCCTTTTCAGCTCTTCCACTTACTCATCAGTGTTGCTTACCTTAATGGTCAATGCTTCTCCTCGAATCACCATGGTTCTTCTGTTTGGATATTGGGCAGCTATGTATCCAAACCTTTGACACTTAAAGTACTTAATTTCACTTCTTGAGCTCTAACCTTTTCAAACTTCCTCGAGATCTCTCTCTCTTCTGCTTGGGTAGTATGAGTTGGTTAAGCTTCAGTAACATTGGTTGGTTTGGATCATACAGGTCTACTTGGAACGGGTTGGCTAAAAAAAGTTTAGAATCTTCCTATTTGGTGTCTTTTAATTCTTTAGGTAGCTTGAATCGCTTCATTAAGTAAACCAATATTCATGGCCTTTAAAATATCTTTAATCTCTTATTTCAATCCACTAATGAATCGATATACATTTTAATCTTCAGGCTCAATAACTTTGCATTGGACCATTAACATTTGGAATTCCTTCATGTACATTTCAACACTTGATCTTCCTTACCTTAAATCTTATAGCCTTTTGAATATATCATGCAAATAATAGCTTGGAACAAATCTTCTTTGCATAACTCTCTTCATTTCATTTCAATCCCTAACTTTACATTTTCCTTCTCTTCTTTAGGGGCTTGTAAGTTCTTTTACCACAAGGTGGCATAGCTAGTGAACTTTAGCATAGTAAGTTTGACCTTAGCATTATCAAGAACTTCATGGTATTCAAACTACTTCTCAATCTTATCTATCCATTTTAGGTAGTCCTTGTCATCACCACTACTAGAAAAAGTTAGGGATATGCATCCTCAATCCTTCCACTCTATGAGCTTAGCCATTTTGTTCCTTGGGTTCTTAATAATTACCTTTCTCATCACCTATTTCCTCATCCACTTCTTCAATTTCATCCAATGTAAGTTTTCGAGGAGCAACTTTATTTATTCCTTTAGCTTAGCATGGTTGAACTAGGCATTAGCTCTGCTGTTTTAGCCATTGCCTCTCTCGAGTAGCTCATTAGCTTAGCCTTTATAGGGGTCATTTTGATATCGTTGCCTATCTTCGTTTGTGGCAGTCACCAGACTAGTTACTAAGTTAGTAAGTCAATCTAGTCGTTCATTAGTAGATCAGGGTGTGGACCTTCTTTATTGACCTTGCCATTACAAGCACTCCTCTCTTGGTTTCCTAGGGTTCCTTGAATGCTAGAATCGGACATTGTTGTGTCTCAACAGTTGAAATACAATCCAAAATTTCTCTCTTTTTGGGCAATAACAAAACAATACAACACAAATAGCTATTACAATCAAACATACAATAAATCCAGTGAACAAACGCATGCACTCTATTTTGCGAGCAAGAAATAGTGGAAAACATAGTATGAAATCTCTTTAACTCCAAACACTTTTTGAACACTTATGACATCAATAAACAGATTTTAGAAAAGCACTTACAACAATAGTAAACTACTTAGAGCACTAAGTCATAAGAGCTTACTCGAACATAGCCAAGCTTTGATACCAAGATGATACGGATACCATGGATGAACATACGATGCCTAATATTATGCGAACCATGGGTAGGTCAAAACCGTGAGATAGTTTGAAGAGTAAATAAGAGTTGAAGGTTGAGTAGGGGTCCTTGTGTACCGATGATGGATATGACATACTAATGCCTCACACGTGCTCATGTTGTACTTGATATTACATACAATTGTAGTCAACGGGTACTCGTCACTAATCTATGCTCACAATATACTAGATAAGAGAAAATGAGAGTAAGCTAAAAGACACTTAGCTCACAAAAGAAATGTCTAAAATTCAATATCACTAACCATGGTAGCCATTACGAATTATAAGTACTTATTTGACTTAATTAGGGCATATCTTAGGTATATGTAAATTATAAAAGGGATTCTTATTAAAAAAGGAAAAAGGAATAAATTACAAGGGTAGAGTTATAATTAGACAAAAAGGAATATTTGGGTACAAAAATAGGACAATACGGATGTTAGAAAAGGTAGTGTAGATCAACTATCCATTTTGTGGTCCTAATGATGTTCTTTGCCGAGTAGAACATGTTCTGGGCAGATCAGGTCAGGGCTGGATGCTCGGTAGCTTGGATGTTCCAAACTAAGGAAGGATTAATTCTGGAGGTAACCTAATGTTTGGTCGGCTTCAGCTAATTGGCTTTGGATCGAGGGTAACTTGGCCTTAGCAATGTATTTAGTCTACAGTAGGCTGGTTTGGTGCTTGACCATGGACTATTGTATTGTGAAGGGGTTGGCTTGGCATCAGGTCGGTCACTTCGAGAATCTCTTTAATGAGGTAAAGAGTAGAGCAGCTTAGTAGGTTAGACTGGAGAAAGGATCATTCTTTAGAGTTCAACTCTCCTCAGATAGATCGGTGAACCATATGGGTGGGTACTCGAGCTTGAGAGTAGGTGATTGGTCTGTGATTCCTATAAGTCCTCCTATTGCTTCACCTTGTTCATTACGACAACCACTCCAATTCCACCTTCTATACTTCTCTTATTCACTGCATTATGGTAGTTAGCTTTTATCCATCCATCTTCTGATCTTTCTTACCTTACCTCTTTAATCTTTCCAATAACATCTCTTCTTTTACCCTTTGTGTCACCTATCATTCTCTTGTCTTTGCTCGTATCCTACCAGTCTAATCTTCATTAGCCTCTTTAGGTGTAAAAACTCTTTTGTTTCTTTCCCTCCAAATATCTCTTAGAGTAAACAACATAACTCCTTCTATTGGTGGTTAGTTCCACCTCCTCCTTCTATAATGAGTATTTCTTTTTATCCAATCCATTTTTGGGTCATCACTTTCAATATGAGAACCTTTTGTAATGTTGAATCCCTTGATAACATGTTTTGATAATAACAAACACCTAAGTTCATTGATGTAAGTGTTGTTAAAGAACAAACGGGAATTTAGAAGCAAAGGTAGAAGTAAGATTGGACATCTAAATCAAGAATAGAAACTGAAGACAAAAAACTTAGAAGCATAGTTAAAAGCTATGAATTTTATGTAAAAGATAAGCTTAGTTCAGTTAAGACAAAGAGTTAAATGCAAACTTAGAAGTATCACTGAACATATATGAAGTCTAAAGAAGAAAGTGACTAAACAAACTTAAAAAGAAACTTAGAATGAACTTCGATAAGAATCAATGTTAATCAAAAGTTTGAAGACTTAAAAGCATACTTAGAAGTGATTACAACAAGCTTAGAAGTTGTTCATAAATAAATCAATAACTTAGAAGTATACTTAGAAGCAGATTTGAGAGATACAGAAGATGTATCAAAGCACTTAGGAAACTCATAAGCTGACTTAGAAGAAATTTAGAGAAGTTTTTATCTAACTTTGATTTGCAAATCAAGGTCCAACTTTACTAAGTTAGATGTATTTGAAAAATGCATCTAATACGTTCCACTATTAAAGAGGATTGTTTTGTAACTTATTGTAGACACTTTATTTTTACCTCCCCCCTTTTTATTTTAGAAATTTTAGAATAAGATAAAAGGTTCTAATTGAAAGAAAATAATAAAAATAAAAAATTTATAAAAATACAAAAAAAAAGAGAAAGTTACAAAAAAATAGAAAATTCAGAAAAAGGAAAATTTAGGAAAAATACAAAAAATAATAAAATTTTAAATATATATATTCATATAATAATTTAAATAGATAATTTTCAACCTTAGTGCTTTTTTAAGGCCTTGGATAAAAGGGAAGAGGGATATTAGGCCTATCCATATGTATAATTTGATTACACATATGAACAAGGCATAAGCTGATAACATGATGGTTCTATACTTTAACTTGATATTGTATATGGCTTGAAGGTCTTGAGTTCAAATCTTACCAAAGGCATAAAAGTGCCTTTTATTTTTCACTATAAAACACATCACCACATGTTAGGCTATCATCAGGCTACGTGTCCACCGTGGGATATGTAGCACTACTTCGTCTAACCACAATTGATGTGGTGTAACTTTAGCATCTCATAACACTTATTATGCTACAGATTTGATACGTCGCACATGACATGTTGGCTTTTGCCATGTGTTCAACATGTGGCACGACATGATTGGGTCGCTTGGTTGATGTGGCACCACGTCAACATGTTTTTCTCTCCTTTTCTTTCCCTTTCCATCTCTTTCCTGATTTCCCTAGGTGCTTTCTTCTTCATTCTAGCTTAATAGCTCATGTTTAGGCCACTTTAGTATAGGATTTCCACATGATTCTACCTAAATTTTTGGTGGAATCATGTAATATACTAAGCCTATTTTTGAAATCTACCAATTTTATGTCCAAATTTGTCTATTTTCCTATCAAAATTGGATCAAGAAAATCATGAAAAACTTAAATATGAAATTTTAGCTCCACTATGACCCTTTAAATTGGAGCTTTTACGGAAACTTTAGAAACTTCCATGACACTTATAGGATAAGTGCAGGTACTAATGAATAGATTTTGACTGATAATGAATGCAAATTCATAATCAAATTTGTTCTCCTTTTATGGTCAAATGTAAGCTTTAATTCTCTAAATTCATGGCATTCTTGGACTTGCTATGTTTGGGCCAAGCTTGAACTAAAATAAATTAACCTCCTTAGCATCGTTTTTGGTAGAAAGCATCACAAACGCACACTCAATTATGCCCTATATATCCTTTCTCTCTTTATGTTGTGGCTACCTCTCTCTCCCTCTAAGATTCTACACCCTACAGTGAGTTGCAAGCAAGACCACTACCTCCATCAAGCTTCCCAAACCCTTTACCCTTGAATCCAAATGTCTCCCTCATCCACTACAGCTCCTAGCTGCATTACAAAACTTCTACTGCCAAACCCTAACTACCATTGCCTAGTGCGGTGTGCCACTTACTACTTGATTATACTTAAAACCAAGTGTATGGCTAACTTCACCTCACTTGAAAACCTAAGTCCCAACCCTTTACCAAGCTCTAGTAGCCACCACTCGTGTTGCCCATAACCACTACTGGTGGCCCACTACCAAAAAACACCTAAACGGTTGCCATTCGCTGTAACACTTAACTTACCCCTACTATCCCTAATGGGAAACTCATGAAAGCACCCTTATCCACTTGACATTTGTTAGAAAATGCATTGAATGGTGCATCCTAGCTATCCCTAATGGGAAACTCATGAAAGCACCCTTATCCACTTGACATTTGTTAGAAAATGCATTGAATGGTGCATCCTAGCCACTTACATCCTCCTTCTTGCGTGACTTGACTTGTCTAACTGCTTTGACCTAAGGTCTAATTCGAAGACTCGCGTTCAAACTTAAGGTTGACTTGACCACGGTTTGCTATATGACTTACGCACGTTCCTTCTTGGTTTGGCCTTATTTTGATTTTGGTTTTCTGCATTTTGTAATTTTTTTCTTTTTTAATTCTTATAACTTGTTGTAATAAAAAAATCTAAGAAAAGGGAAAAGAAATGAAAAGAGAAAAAAGAGAAAAAGAAAAAAGGTAGGTTAGCTTAGTTTTTATTTATTTTTTCTCTCTCTCAGTTAAAATAAGAAAATAGAAAGAAAAAAAAAAAGCTATGATAAAAGAACAAAAATAAGATAGAGAAAAATAAGAATTTTTTTTTTATGAATTAGAAAAAATTTTTTTCCTAATAAATAAAAATGAATGGACCCTTTCAAAATTATGAAGTTTTTAGAACTTTCCAAAAATAAAACCTCAATTAAGGACTCTTTAGATTTTTCTTTAATATACTTAAACCAATGTAAAATGTAAACTCAATATCTTTTGAAAATTAAAAAGAACCTAACTCGCTAATATTTTTTAAAAGAACTACGTACATCTGGTCTCTAATAATGGATATGTGGACACGTAGGTACCTCCGGGGTGATGTAAAAAATGAAAAAAGTTAGCTTTTCCACTTCTAATTCAAACTACTCAATTTAGTTTTTAATTTATTTAATGTCAATTTTTAAAAGGTGATTTTAAGAAATTAAATCTAAATTAGGAAAGTTTGTGGTACACTTAATGGTTTAAAAAACATAACCATTGAATTGATTTCTTTAGTTTTTTTTTTTTTTCAAAACCTTTTCTATAAAATCAATTTTCTTCGTACGAACTAATGTCTATATCAAAACTAAATCTACACATTTGGTTTTGACCTAAACAATTTCCTGACTTAGGTCAGGTGGTGAATCCAAATGTTTACAAAATTCTTTTTAAAAATGAGTTTTCCTTAAACCTTAGTTGATGATCAATATTAAATGGGTAAGGTTTAGTATTGAATGGTTTAGGAAAAACTTATAAAAACCGAGAAAGAATTAGGTTCGATAGCTTAGCAACTTCACTAGAGATATGAAGAGGGTTAGCCATTTAAATTTTCAAATTTAGAATTAATTTTTTTTAAATAACCTTATTTAATGTAATTTATTTATTTATTCCTTCTTATTTTTTATATATAATTGCATTAACCTTTCTTACAGGGTTAAACTTATTTAAGTTTTCTATTTGGGAGGGGGAGGGGGGTGGGTTGTAGTTTTTGCATTATATTTATATGGTAGAAATGGTCATACTCAAACCATATTAGGACCCTAAGATAGTGAGGGCCATTTTATAGGCTTTGGTGTTATGGTGTTGATGTGTCCTTAAGGGTAGACACATGAAGAAACACTACAACGAAGTGAATGGAAAAGAAACAAAAGAAAAGCTAGCACAATCTTGGTAGCTATCAACTAGGTATGATACACCAATTGATTATATTCGGCCTACAATTCGCTAAATATGACTCACCGGTTTGAATTGAAGGGTCACTCACCACTACTCCTTATTAAAGGAAATATATAAGAGTTGAAAGGTAGTGAGAACACTAAGGTAACTCAAAGGGAAAACTTGAATAATTTCTGATATTGATGATTATTATCGTGTATAATTAAGTGGAGGTTTATATAAACATCTACTAGGGTTACCTTATATGTATGAAAATATAAAAAAGGTATTCTTACAATTAGGTTATATAATGTATACCAAAAAGGGTAAAAGAGACAAAAAATATTTTATACGGAAAAAGTAAGAATTCTTTTAGAATGTTATACTAGAAGATACTTGTCGCTTGGTAGCTAGATATCAGAAATATAGTACAAGGTGGACGAAAACAAAAAAAGGATTTGCAATTAGGGGCCGACTTGATTTTGATTAGGTTGGGGGCTAGCTAATCCTATTGCAAAGTAATTAGCTTGAGTTAGGGTCAGATGCTTGTGGTCGGCTCAAGAATTTAACTCGAACGGTCATAAGGTTGTCTTCTTGGCTATCGTGATAGAGCACAGCTACATGGCAAGAGTAGGTCTAATATACGTAAGGGTCTGGCAGTCAGGTCGACATGGAATTAGGTCGAGATAAGAATCTTTGTCTTGGATATGGCTTTAAGTTAGTATTCTTCGAGCGAATCCTTGGAGTCCTCTAGTTCGATTATAGGTGATCAGTTTAGGGAGCTGATTCTTATCATTTACCTAAGGGTAAGAAAGATTTGTCCTCAAATCTAGAGTGATCTTTGCTCCTTCTTCTAGGAAACTTATAGGGTTTTCTTCTTTTGGTTAGTGAGGAATCAAATTGGGAACATTAAAACTGGGGGAGACACCATAATCATCAAGTAACTTGATTTAGTAGGCATTGCGATTGACTTTCTTTAGGACCTTAAAGGGACCATTAGCTTGGGGAGATAGTTTGTTTTGTGGCAAATGTGGGAATCGCTCTAGGCTGAGATGAATCTATACTAAGTCTCTCAGTTGGAAAGAAATAGTACGGCAATGTCGGCTACCAATCTCTTATTATCTCTGATTTAACTTAGTGATTTTCCTGGTTATAGACTGGTGTAGCTCTTACAATTCTTGAGCTTGATTAACTTCGGATTGACTCTTTTTAGTAGTTGTAGGAGTGTCGATTAGGTCTAGTGGAATAGTAAGATTGAGGCTATAAACGATCTTGAATGGGGTTTTCTCGGTGGTGCTATGGATAATTCATTTGTATGCGAATTCCACAACTAGTAAGTATAAATCCTAAGCCTTCAAGTTCTTTCCTATGACAGCTTTGAGCAAGTTGCCCAGCGTCTTGTTCATCACTTCAGTTTGGCCATCAGTTTAAAGGTGGCTACTAGAGCTAAATACAAGTTTAGTTCCAAGTTTTCTCTAAAGATTCTTTCAAAAATAGCTCAAAAATGTATCTTAAACTAAAATGATAGTCTTTGGCACTCCATGTAGTCGGATAACTTCCTATAAAAATGGATCAGTAATATATAGCGCATCATTAGTTCGATGGCATAGAATGAAGCATCCCATTTTGCTAAATTGATCCATGACAACAAAGATAGAGTTTTTCCCTTTGGATGTTTGGGGCAACTTTAGGACAAAGTTTATGTTGAGGTTGGCCTAAGGCAAGGTTGGCGTCAATAAGGGTAGTGTTAGCAAGGGCATATATTCTTCATGTGGCTGCCTCTTCCCCTTAGCTCGCTTACATACTTCATAACTACCATCTACCTTATGGACATTCTTGGCTAAACCAAGTTGCTAAAAGTTTTCTTTCAACATATTGGCTGTCTTGATCTCCCTAAAGTGACTAGATAACCTACTATTATGAGCTTCCCTAACCAACAACTTACGTGTGGAATAGTTTGTTATACATAGCCTTTAGTCCTTGAACAGATAGCTTTCCTTAATATAATATCACTTAATAGCAATCCTATCCTTGCATTGCTTTAAAATAGGGCCAAATTGATGATCATGAGCATATTGCTCAGTAATGAGTGAGAATCCCAATAATGTTGTCTGTAAAGTAGTTAGCAAGATTTGCCATCGCAATAGAGCATTGGTGACCACATTTGTGCTACCCTTCTTGTATCGAATGATGTACGAAAACCCTTTCATAAACTCTAACCAATTGGCTTGTCTCTTTGAGAATTTGTTCTAACTCTTAAGATGCTTCAAATACTCACAGTCTATGTAAATGATAAACTTTCGTAGCAACAAATGGTATTGCCAAATAGTAAGGGCTTAAAACAGAGAGTATAATTTTTTTTTGTATACAGAGTAGTTTGGTGTAACATCACTAAACTTCTCACTATGGTAAGCAATGGGATATTGCTCGCGCATTAAGACAGTGTTAATTCTAACTCTTGATGTGTCACATTCTAACATGAAGGGCTTATCAAAATCTGGTAATGATAGGATAGGCGTCAAGGTGAGCTTTTCCTTGATTTCTTTAAAGCTCTATTCAACTCAGTCATTCCATTTGAATCCTTCACTCTTCTTTGTTAGCTTGGTTAATGAGGCAGCTATGGCACTGAAGTTATTAATAAATCGCTTATAGAAAGAAGCTAGGCTATGAAAACTTTAGACCTCAATGCAATTCTTCGGCATCGGCCACTCCCGAATAGCTCGGATCTTCTTCTCATTTGCTTAGATTCTTTCCATTAACACTACAAACCCAAGAAAAATCACTTCATCCTAGCAGAGTGTACATTTTTTCAAATTCCCATATAACTTCTCGGTCCACAAAATGTCCAATGCCTTTCAGAAATGTTAAACATGGGTGTTTAAGTTGCCTCTATGTACCAATATGTCATCAAAGTACATGACCATAAATCTTTTGATCAAGGGTATTGCTTGATTCATTAACATCATGAATGTGCTTGGTGCATTAATAAGTTCGAATGGTATAATCAACCATTTGTAGAGTCCATGCCTAGTCTTGAAGGTAGTCTTCCACTCATCACCAGGTCTCATATAAATTTGGTGGTAGTTACTTCATAGATCTATCTTTGAAAATATTTTGGTGTGATAGAGCTTATCTAACATGTCATCGAGCTTCAGTATTGGATATCTATACTTGATAGTAATTTGATTGATGTTTCGGCTATCAATGTACATACACTATGAATCATCCTTCTTTGGGACGAGTAGAGTTGGTACTGCATAAGGGCTTATGTCTTCCCTTACATATCTTCTCTCTATGAGTTCATCCACTTATCTTTTTAGCTTAACAACCTACTCAAGGTTCATTTTATATATTGGTTGGTTCAGCAGGGTAGCACCTAGCTGTAGATCAATACAGTTCTTTATGCCTTGAACTAGAGATAATCTTCTCGATAATTCTTTAGGAAACAAATTGGAAAGCTCATTTAGTAGACTTTTGATCTCATCAGGAACATTTGCTAAATTTCTTAGCTCTAATAATCTTTGGATCAATAAGAACATAGGCCTTTTTATCCTTAATAAAGGCATAGGTGTTTTTATATCTATCTTGAGTAATATATCGGTCAAACAACTAAGGTTGTCTAACTAGTAGATGTGAAGCTCCCATGGGAACAATATTGTACACTACTTTATCCTTGTACATACTCTCAACACTGAATGGTATGATCACTTGTTTAGTCACGTGCAAAGCACCCTCATCATGAAACTAATGTAGCTTGTAAGGTCGGGGATACTTTGAGGTCAGCATATACAATTGCTGCATAAAGGACTATGCAACTATGTTAGTACAACTTTCTTCATCTATAATGATTGTGTATAATTGTCCTTTGATGGTGTACTTAGTATGGGATAAATTTTTCCTTTAGTCTTCCTTGGAGTTCAACAAGGAACTCAATACTGATCATAGGACAAGGGTCATCACTTCTCCCTGGTTGGCATAGACATAGGTCACCTCTTCCCCCTTGACTTTGGCCCTTCCAACATCCTTCTCCTCCTTGAGCTCGCTCTCATCAATGTTATCTACGATATCTCCTCGGAGCACCATGACACGTTGGTTTGGACACTCAATAGCAACGTTCAAAGCTTAAACATTTAAAGCACTTCACTTTGTTGGTCTTCCGTCTACAGGTCTATCCTTTCTTTTATGTTCTCAAAGTTGGCCTAACCTGGGTTCAACCCGGTTGATCTACTTGGCCCTATTAGTCTGCTTGACTATCGTCAGGTCGATCATTCTTGTCCTTAGCTCAGTATGGCTTCTTTGGTTTAGTTTGAATAGGTTAGCGTGGAATAGGGGTTCGAGAGAATGTTGGCCTAGGTCGGTTTGGAGCACTTCTCCTTTGCTTTTCAATGCTCTATACTATCTTAATTGCCTCTTCCATGTTATAAAAACTCTATACCTCTATAATGTTGCGAATTTCATATCTGAGTTAAAAAATGAACCTTAACACTGTATGAGCCTCGAGTTCGTCTACATTGGTCCGGATTATAAGCATCTAGAATTTGCTTACATAATCATCAATTGTTCAGCCTCTTTAGCGAAGTTCTTGCAACTTTGTAAATGTATTCTATAAGTAGGTCTTGAGTATGAATCTACTTCTTAATAACCTTTTCATCTCATCCCAAGTTCTTACTCCTTATCTTCCATCCCTTGCTTTGGTGGCATTTAGATTTTTCCATCACATGGTAGCATACCTAGAGAACTCAAGTGCAGTAAGGTAGAACTTCACAGCTTTTGTATAGCCATAACAATCAAACACTTTTTCCACCTTCTCTTCCCACTCTAAATATTTTTCTGTATCTCTACTTCCATTGAAAGGTAAGATTTAGACCTTGACATTATCTAGTCCTCGACGAGCTTAGCGTCCTCATTCTTATGTTGGTAATAATTAGCATCTTCTTCCCCTCCATACTCCTTGACGTCAATCTCCTTATCATTTTCCTCAATCTCCTCTAACTCTAGTAGTTGTCTAGTAGCTCAGTTTGTAACTCCTCCAACTCGCTGCGGTTGAACTAGGCGATTGGCTTAGCATCCTAGGCCATAACCTTTCTCTTAACCATTTTCAGGTAGATTTTGTGATGGCATACCCTGGGATTATTGCTTATTAACTTACATTGCTGTAACTAGACTCTCAATAAGGTTAGTGAGTCTATCAAGTTTGTCATTAATCGACTGTAGGGTATTATTACCATTATGACCACGACCAGATTAAGCACTACTGTTATAGTCATCAATAACATCTTGAACACTCGAATTTGACTCAATATCCCTTAAATAGATTAAAAGCATAATACATAGGAAAACAGTGCTATTGTATTTCCCAAAACTTCGACTAACACATAACAATCTTAATACCCAATAACCACTTGAATAGGACAGAAAAATGACTTGCTCTATTTTTGGAGTGAAAAACAGAGTAAGAGCAAAGTGCTAATGAAACCACAATTATCAACACACAAATCTTCAATACATAGTTCATACACTAAACTTACTCTACATGAAAACTGCAGTAGTTACAAAATGAACATAATAGCAACTAATAGCAAAATGAACCAAAACTTCACTTTAACTTCACACTCTCTCTCGGAATTATGCTCTGATACTAATGAAGTTGATGCCTCTCTGGGGGTAGACATATCGAGAAACACTACAACGAAGCAAATAGAAGAGAAATAAAAGAAAAGCTAGCATAGTTCGAGTAGCTAGCATTGTTTGAGTAGCTATCAATTGAATATGACATACTAATTGATTTTACTCAGCCTATAATCCATCGAATATGACTTATCGGTCCTAACTAAAAGGTTATTTGCTACTACTCCTTGCTAAAGGGAATGGACAAGAGTTGAAAGGTAGTGAAACACTAAGGTTACTTAAAGGGAAAACTTGAATAATTTCTGATATTGATTATTGTTGCTACTTACAATTAAGTGGAGGTTTATATACCAATCCACTAAGGTTAGCTTACATGTACAAAAAGACAAAAAAGGGTATTCTTACAATTAAGTTACATAATATATACTAAAAATGATAAAAAAGACAAAGAATATTCTATATAGAAAAAGTTAGAATCCTTTTGGAATGTTGTGACAAAAGATACGTGTCGCTTGGTGTTGGACATTAGAAATATGGTACAAGGTGGATGAAAACAAAAAAAGGTTTGCAGTTAGGGGCCAACTTGACTTAAATTAGGTTGGGGGGCATCTAGTCCCTACTGCAGAGTAGTCAACTTAAGTTGGGGTCAGCTCGGATGGTCTTAGGGCTATCTTCTCGGCTATCCTGATAGAGTATAGCTACTTTGCAGGAGTAGGTCTAATATACGTAAGGGTCTAGTAGTTAAGTCAGTAGGGAATCTGGTTAGGATAGGAATCTCTATTTCGGATATGGCTTTAAGCCAGTATTCTCTAAGTGAATCCTTAGAGTCCTCTAGCTTGGTTGTGGGTGATCGGTCAAGGGGGCTGATTTCTACCAAGTGTAACTACTGCTTGAGTTTGATTAGGCCACTACCACTTAAGCTTAATGTGATAAATGAAAGTGTTTTTAATAAGTGAGGTCACATAGCTTAAGGATCTTTAGAACCTACCCTTTATACATTCACGACATCCAGAACCTATAAATAATCTAGCGAGATGAAAATAAAAAAAAAAGAAGAAAAGAAATAACAGCTTAGAGTTTCTTTAATTTCCTTTGTAATTTCACCATGTTGAAATATAGAATTCATGTAAGTAGGTTTCATTTTATACTTTACTATAAATAGCGATTCTTCAAACTTATAATAAATGTTTTCTTTGTAATTTGGCCTGAGAAATGGCTTGCTCATTCAACTCCATCCATTTAAGAGAAAGGTTTGTCGATAAGCCCAACAACCCTAAGCTTGCTTTAGACCAGTGGCTTCAACACTTTAACCCAAGGGAATAGGAGATCATCACTAACAAGATCAGGCTCATTCTATCACTTCCTAAGGTAGAGATTGAGATTAACCTAATAAGGGCCTTAACAAAGTTCTAGGAACTTAAGGAGGTAGCTTTTCGAGTTAGGCTTCACCTAGTTACTCCAATGCTTGAAGAGTATACACAATTACTTCAAGCCTCTTCCTTAGAGGATATATACACTCGAAATTTGGAAGTTGACCAAGTAAATACATTTTCAAGATTCCTAAGGGTCAGAAAAGTTGAAGTAAACAAGGCCTTAAAGAGTTATAATGGAAACTGTATCAAATTGGATGACCTAAAAGTCAGGTTTACCACTGAGCCCAATTCCAGTAAATGGGTCATCTTCTATGGCAATCCTAAGGACTAGAGATAGAATAGAATGAAGGCCTTCATCCTAGCTACAATCTAGACTCTACTATTCCTTAACAGAAAGTTCCTCATCTATTTTAAGGTTACTTAGTTAGTAGGCCAGCTTCTTGAAGGCAAGTTGTACGTCCTGGCCCTCCTCACATAACAAATTAGAAGCCTAAACATTTTATAAGAGAAAAATAATGGCACACTAAAGACTAACATGGCATTACTAATGGTTTGATTTATAAGCCACATGAAGTGTTTTGGCCTTGACTTGATTTAAGGAAAATTTGCCCACTGGATTGGTTTAATCGATTCCTTTGTTGAGAAGGCCCATCTGCCAGAAGAGAAGTCTACTTATTTTTTGGTAGAAGTCCTATGAAATTTCCAAGTTGTTGATATCTTTTGAATAGCTAGGTGGAGCAATTTCAAAAGGGTAATCCTATTATGTAAAAATTATCAAGTAGCCCCCTTAATTGGGATGAAATGGTATATAGAATATTACCTTAACAACATGATCAGTGTAGAGCCAAATTTTTTTATTTCTTATTTTAATTTCATTTCCCATTTTCAATTAATACAAAACTTTAACTCATTTAGTATTAATCATCGATTAGAGAAACTGAAAAATTTTGGATCTTTTTTCTTAACTAAAAAAAAAAGTTGGAGTCACCACTTAATCAGAATTAGGAAAAAAAGAAATCTTAATCAATTGGATGGATTGACTACAGTTTAGCTATCGATATTTGATTTTAATTTGATAAAAAACTAAAGAATGTCGAATTCAGGGGGGCTACCTATTAAAACTCAACGGGTACTACTATAAAATTTCCAAAAATTAGGTTTATTCTTCCAAATTATCTTTCCCTAGTATTTTTAATAAAATAAAAATAACATAAAATAAATAAAAAAAAAACTAAGTTTTTTTAGATTTTAATATCGTTTTGGAGGTGCCTAGATACCAGTTAGTCAAAACTAGATAATTGTAGTTTTTTCGAAATCTTTAGTGCGTAGGTTCATTTTAATTTCTGAAAACCGACTGAGTTTACATTTTTAATTTATTTGTTTAAAGAAAATTTTAAAAGGATCCTAATTCTAAAACGTGTTAGTTATTATTATTTTTTTTATTTCTTAAAAAGTAATTTTTTCTAAATGAAAAATAAAAAAAAAACCTAATGCTAAAAAGAAAAAAAGATTTCCTTAGCTAATATATATATATATATATATTCATATTTCAAAAAGAACCACTAAATATCTAAATAAAAAATAAATAATAAAAAATTTTCAAAATCCGCGCCTTAGACAGTCAGCGCACGGATTGGAGGTGGACTGTTGTGCGAGCGTGAGAAGCATGGACACTTGTGGAGTGTTGTGGGATGGCATCAGCGGGCGATCGTGGTGCGCTGCTGTTGTTGATGGTGGAGCGGTCAATGTGGTCGTTGTGTTGCACTGTATACAGTAGTCGAAGATTGTTGGGTTTGCTGCTGTTGTTCGATAGTGACAGTAGTGTGGGATGTGGCCATGAGTGTGGGGATGTGCAGTTGAGGATTAAGAGTTTGGTATGGGTGTTTGGTTGCTGGCACTGCGGTGTTTGGGCATGAATGTGCTGTGGTTGGGAAAGAGCTCGACGGAGTTGGGTTCTCAATTGCTGCGTGCGGTGGGTCGTGTAGCATCGTGGCTACTGCTGTTGTGCATGTGTGTGGAGTTTACGGTTGTGGATCGTGCCTACTGTCAGTATTTGTACTGCTGCTGTATGTAAGGACTGAGGATGTAGCTGTGGCCGCTGTTGAGTTGTTTTGTACAGCATTGGAGTTTGGTTTGTAGATGGTTCGAATGATGATCGTGGCTAACGAAGAGGATTCGGTCGACAGTGGGGCTACTGCACTAGCTTAGTCGCTGGCCGTATGTGAATCTGTGAGCAGTGTTGCAAGTGATCGTGAAGTGCAGCGATAGTGAACGTGTGTTGCTATTCATGCAGTGTGTGATCAGTTGGATGTTGGGTGTTGTCCTGCTGCTATGAAGCTCCTAGACATGAAGTGGATCAGTTTATGTATAGGGTGATCGTGATGACAACATGCAGTGCTGTGTTTTGTGCGCACTGTGATTGTGTGCGTTGATTGGGCTGGAAGTGTGCTGGACTGCTGTATCATTGTGTGTTGGTCTATTTGATGGTGATCGGAAGTAGGGATTTGGCTGCTGGCGTGACAGGTGCTAGCGCAGGTTGCTGTTCGGCTAGGATGGTGATGATGGACCGTGATCAAGTTGCATCAGCACGTGGAGGATCGACTTCGGTGTGGATAAAGCTATTGATGAAGATGCGAAGAGGATGATATGTGTTACTTTTGTTTTGGGTGCTGTTACTATATGGGTTATGACTAATGAAGAGGATCCTTTGTTTCATGCTACATGATCGTTATATATAAAAATTGGGAACAAATTTTCTGTATTGACTCAAATCTAATTTGATGAAGGTCAAAATCAAATTTGAATCCTATAAATTTTTATCACATTAGATTTAAAATTAAAGTATTAGATTCGTGTTATCTTTAATAATAGTTTAAATATAATTCTATTAGATGCAAAAAATTTGATAAGATTTAAAATTAAATTTTGAAAAAAGAATTCCATACACTCAACCGATTTCTGCAAATGGAAGAAAAAATAAAAAACATATATATACTTGGTGAGGTTCGAACTCATAACCTCAAACTAACCTAGTGTCAATGCTTATGTGTTTATTCATTAGATCATTAATTTGTGCCTTAACATTTAATACAATTAAATTGTACTTAAGTTATGTGACTCTTTAAAATAAAGTTATTTTAAATGAGGTAAAGCCAAATCTATCGACTTTAAAATGTTTTACTTTCTAAAAATCTATTTTCCTAAAAATTTTTTTTATAATTTTACTTTTTTTCATTTTTTGTATTTTTAACATTTTTCAATTTTTTTTTCCTTTTTTTTTTTAATTTTTGAATTAGGACTATTAAGAAAAACAAAAATTAGAACTATGAGGAGGCAAAAATCAAGTGTCTACAATTATCTCTCTGCGTGATGAAATTTGAGTAAAACTTTGCTACAAAGATAAAAGAGAAACCATTTTTATCTTTGGAGATGACTTTGTGCTAATAAGCGATACGACTAGCTAGCTATCATAGGACTAGTCAGTTAGGGAATTGGTGACTAGAATGAATAGTAGTCAAGGTAGCACCCCTATGGGCTAGTAGGAACCCTAAAAATATCGAAAGGAGGGTAGCGCTCTATTAGGTAGCTAATCTAAATGAATGGGCAAAGTGTTGCTTAAGGTAGCTAAGATCGTAAAATATATTGAAGACTTAATTTTGTCTCTATGAGTTAACTAACCAAGATGAAATGGGCGAAGAGCTCCTTAAGCTAGCTAAGACCCTAAAGAAATATTGAAAACTTAATCATACCCCTATAAGCTGACTAACTAAGATGAAATGAGCAAAGCGCTCCTTGAGTTGGTTAAGACTTTAAAGAGACATTAAGATCTGGGTTGTACCCTTATAAGCCGACTAATCAAGATGAAATGGGTGAAGCACTCCTTGAATTAGCTAAGACCGTAAAGGGATATTGAAGACTTAGTTGTACCTCTATGAGCTAACTAACCAAGATGAAATGGGTGAAGCACTCCTTGAGCTAGCTAAGGCTTTAAAGAGATATTGAGGACTTGGTCGTGTCCCTATGAGTTGACTAACTAAGATGAAACGAGTGAAGTGCTCCTTGAGTTAGCTATGACCCTAAAGATATATTGAAGACTTGGTTATGCTCCTATGAGCTAACTAACTAAGATGAGATGGGTGAAGTACTCCTTAAGTTGGCTAAGACCCTAAAGAGATATTGAAGACTTGGTCATGCCCCTATGAGCTGACCATTCAAGATAAGACTGGCAAAGCACTCCTTAAGTTGGCTTAGACCCTAAATGAAAACTTGGTCTTGCTCTCCTAAGTTGATTAACCTAGGCAAATGGGTAAAATGCTCCTTGAGCTAACTAAGACCCTAAATGAAAACTGATCATACTCCTCTGAGCTGACTAATCTAGGCAAATGGGCAGAGCGCTCCTTGAGCTAGCTAAAACCTTAAATGAAAACTTGGTCGTACTTTTTTGAGCTAACTAACCTAGGTAAATAGGCAAAGCGCTCCTTGAGTTGGCTAGGACCCTAAAAAAAACTGTGTATTGGGGCTGCACTCTAAGAGCTGATTAGAACCTTAATGAAGATATGGATGGGGACAACTCTATGAGGTAGCTAAATCCCTAAAGAAAATGGGCAAAGGGCTAAGCGCCATATGGGCTCGCTAAAACCTTATGTAGCAATTGATGAAGTAAAACTGAGAGACATAACCAATTCAAAAAACCTCTTGACTTGAGAAAATTACACATGAGGACTTTGGTGAAAACCATTTATGACAAAAAAGGCTTTAAAGATAAGGTTCTTTATTTTGAAAAGGAGTTAATGGACATCAAAAACTACATCGAGAGAATGATTTGGAAGCAGATGACATGAATTGAAGATTTGGCAACTTGGGATGACGTAGATTTGAAAATGGATGGAAAAACTTGTGATAAGCCTTTACTTTCTCTCCCTCTTTTCCTTTTCTTCTTCTTCTTCTCTCTCTCTTTCTTTCTCTCTCTCTCTCTCTCTTAATTTTTGAAGTCAGCTAACGGATACAAATTCTTGTCTATGAAAGAAGTGCCATAACCATCCCCTTCTTTAGTAACCATACGAGGCATCTCATATCCTTCTTTAGTTTCTAGCCTTGATACTAAGCTTCTTGGTGAGGCCTTATGATTTTAAACATTCATTTCCTAAGGAATATGTAACTCATGATTAGTCTACTTGAAGTGGACTTCTCTGCATACTCTCTGTCTAGATTACACTCTTGACTACTGTTAAAAAAATTACAGTCTAATTTGCAAGTGATACACTTTGATCAATTTGTTAGGTTTTTTTGGGTTCAATATTGATGGGAGTCAGGCTACTAGGCCTTTGATCGGCAGCCAAGCCCGAGGATTAGAGGGATTGGCAAGGCGAATCCTCTTACTTTAGCTGACTCTTGTTAAGGCCAAGTATCTCTTTGTCGACCCACTCTGTATGCCGAGCCAAATGATTTCCTATTTCTCAAAGATTGTGTGTTGAAGTGCAAAATGCTGAGATAGCTACCAATTCTCTCTCTCTCTCTCACTCATGCCTGAGTTGACTACTTGCTTGACCTCACTTTTGCCGAGCGGCTGAGAGATTGACACCAAACAAATCTTCAATCACCCTTACCAAGACAAGCAATCTACTTGTATTCTTTTGTTTGCACCCTCCAACGGCATCACCAATGCGATTAAGCTACGTTTATAAGACTACGTGAAAAATCTGCTACACTAGTTATTATTTTTCTTGAATATTCATTTTTATCTTTTTGTATTTTTGTACATTACTCCTTTAGGGTAATACCCTTTTTTTCTTTTTCCTTTTTGGCAAGTTGCCTTAAATTCTTAGGTACAAATACCCTTGTACATATTGCCATAAAGAACAGATTGAACATCAATATATTGAATATTCTTCACCTCATAAACACTGATTGTTTACTTTTCATTTCACTCTTATCTTAACTGTTAAGCAATTTTAGGTGGTAAGTAACCTCACCGAACTAATTTGTATGTCATATTGCGTTGTATCATGAGTCCTTAAAAGTTTTATTGGTACATCATATCATTTGGAGCTATTCGTGGGTTTTTGCTTACTTTTCTTTCACTTTATCGTCCTTTCGTGCATTCCCCATTATTCTTTTCAAGCTTTTGGCAAGCTTGGACTCATCTAGCAACCGACATTATCTGTTCTTGGTCATGGTCCGCACTAAGTATTATGAATTAGGCTTTTGGTCAAATGGTTTCAAAAGAGATTAATGAGGGGGCCTATTTTGAAAAAAATACTTTTATCCAACCTAGGTGTATAAGTCAAGAACCTTTAGAAAAAATAAAAAATTTTTACTTACCTTAATTTCAAAAAGAATTTTTATTATAGATAAATTATTCCTCAAGATCAGAAGAGCTTTTAACAAGTATGGGAGGTATTGTAGGTAGGGAGGTCTTATGTGATTTAAGATGGATAGAAAGGTTTTGTGTTTATGATTTGAAGTGTGACTCTGAAATGAATATAGGGTTTTATGTTAATGATTGGGAATGTGATTTAGGACATCATGTTTTTAAAGTAGCTTGGGTTTCTGGACCTTCTTTAGCTAGAGCTTTTCTCAAGCCTAATATTTAGGCGTTTCTTCCTTTATTCTTTCTTTTAGCATTCTTTTTTTTTTCTTTCTTTCTTTCTCTCTCTCTTTTTTTTTTTTTCTTTTTCACTTTGCCCCATTATTTCTTGCTTTTTCTTCCTAGAAGTAATTATCACTTTTGTCGAGTTTTTGTCTTTAGATGACTTAAGGCCCTAAATCTATGGGTTTCAAGTTTATGGGCTTGGATAAGGTATGTGTAGTCTTGAGGTATTTGAAAAAATATTGGCTCTTCTTCAAAGAAAATAATTTATCGAAAACAAAAGTTATCCTTAAATCATTATTATTAAGGCAAGCATAAACCAATTTTATCCTTCTCTCCTAATCAATAACCCTAACCTCTGAATTGTCTTAATATGGTATGGTTCTTGACAGAGTTTATTTGAAAACACTCCAAATTGGTTTAATGAAGTTGACAAAGGATAATTGTGTTTGGGATTTGAAAATAAACGCCTAATTTCATTTCAGTTTGCACATCAAATTCAAATTGGACTTTCTTTAAAGAATGAGTCTAAAAGCTCACATTTTGTTACTCAACTCTCATGTGTTTAAGGGTTAATGTATGGGATGTAGTTTGTCTCTTTTCATTCTAAACTTTTTAAAAATGAGTTACCAATTCCATACGTAAAGATTGATTTTCCATAGGGTAGAGATTAACCTTGCCCCCTAATTTCTCGAAACATGCCCTAGTTGTGAAACAATACCTTTCAAATGCCTCATACCTTTCATGTTCTCACTTAAATTGCCTTAGACTTATAGGTCTTAACTCTCCTTGGCTTCCATATGTATTTTTGGACTCGATTCTTTAGAGTTCAAATGGGTTGGCATTGACGACTTTTGAGGTGGAAGGGATCATAAATTGCCCTTTTTGTTTATACTAGGGATGAAGCTTAGGATGGTGTTTCATGACTTTATGTTTTGACTTGGTTCATGGTTGGACTTGATGACTTAGGGGTTATGAGTTGATTTGGCTACCTTGGTGGGCTAAGGGTTTGTATTTGGTCTGTTGCCTTCATGGGCTATGTGGTTTGTATTTGTCCTGAGTCCCCTTAGGATATGTAACCGTTAGCAACTTCTTCTTCTTCTTCTTCTTTTTTGAGAGAGAGAGATAAGCCTTTATTTTATAGAGATCGAGTAATCAAATTGTAATTGGGGAATTGCTTTCTTATGATTCTATATGCAAGCTTATAGAATTTATTTATAGATAGAATGACACTACTAAGGGTTTATTTACAAAAGAGGAATTCTAAAGAATAAAGACTAAAAGATTAGAGAAAATTTCTAAATCTTATTTATTCTAAATGAGAAAGGCTATTTACAAAGTGCTAATCTATTCAAAAGAATAAATATTCCTACTTGGCAAAATGACAACTACCTAAAATTATCTTACAAGTTTGATTCTTTTTTTTTTTTTTTCACTTTTGATCACTTAAGAAAAGAAGTGTAGTATTTTATAGAGTGGCAAAATGTGATTATTTGTGAACCTAACTTTTAGAAATTAGGACATAATTATCGAGCATAACTATTTACAAACAAGGAAAAATGTAAAATGAAGATACATAGATGCAAGAAAAATTAAATCGACAAGAGACCCTTAGTGTGGCTAAACCTAACTACCTTTAATTAATCTTTGCAATTGTGAAGCTTTACATTACTTATTTCAAAAGAATTCCTAAAGAAAGGAAAAAAAGGAAAACTAATTCTTATTCTTCTTATGGCTATTGGGCTCATCTTGAGTCTTCTTTCTCTTTTGAATTTTAGGAGCCTCGTCTTCCTTATCCTTAACCTTTCTTAGCTATACTTTTAATGTTTTTATCTTTTGATGATACTCCTCACAACAAGTTTTCAACTCTTGCTCTCTTTTGCTTATTTTCTTAGGTTTGGTTGTCTGACTTCTTCTTAGTATCCCTTTAGAGGTAAGGGTGGCCTTCCTTGTGTACCAAAGAGCTTGGATGCTAAGAAGTTTGGCCACTTTGTCAGCTACTAACACATTAGGCTTATGAAAGTCAGGTGAGGTAGCTTCTAATGATGGCCTGGGGATCATGTCTTAAGTGAGTCCATTGGTTGGAATGTATATGATATAGAGGTCGAAGCCGATCAAGGGTACTACCTTGAAATCTTCACATTCTTTGACCATTTCTCTACTTGCAAACCACTTAAGCATCTATAGTAGCTCTTCAACTTTCATAGCTTAGAAGTATTGAACCCAATAATGGGTAGCTATGTCTTCAGGTCGCTCAATTTGTTCTTCAAAAGACTTGATGAGGTCATATTGTTGCATAAAATCGGCCCGATTGAAATTAAGTTGGTAGCTTCTTATGTGGTTAACAAACCAAACTGTAAGTAAAACCATATTGGTCTTTAGATCTCCATGTTTCTTCTTTTTAAGATGGTTTAGTGAGCAGATTTCTTTAGCTAAGAAGGCAGGGACGTATGACTTCCCTTTAAGAAGGCAGCTTTTCTGACTCCCAACAACTTATTGAAGATCTTTGGTGTGGTAGCTTCTAAATTTGGTACATATATATCATCTGAAATAGCAAAGGTCCATAACAATTGAGGGTACCCTTTGAGGGTTGGCCTAAATTGATGTGGGCCCAAACAAAAAGTAACAGATTTAGGCTTCCATTGATATACTAAGGCCCATACTAAGGTAATGTTCATAGGGATCTTCTACAGTGATAGGATGGGCCTAATCTTATTCTTAATAAATTCTTGTTTATCTGGGTTGAAAAGTTGAAACCACATTTGAAGTAATTTTTTAGGCCAATGAGGTGGGTAGATGTAGATTTCTTCGAAAGTCCCTTGACTTGATCTAGCCATACCTACCTAAAGAAAAATTAAAATTATAATCACAGTCTATCCTAAACTTTACATAGAATTATTATAGGGAAATATGTATAGAGAAATATTACAATGGGATTACTTATGAAAATACAAGGAAATATAGCTTCGGAACTGCCCTTATCCGTCTAAGTCTACCACAATATAGGTTCTTGTAATTTTTTCGAAAAAAGTTTTTTTGTATGTATGGAGCCTGATTTTTTTTCTCCTGGTTTTTATAAGTTAAATTTTCTTTAAACTGATTAGTATTAAACCTTACCCATTTAATATTGACCCTCTACTAGTATTTAACGAAAACAGATTCTTTTATATTTTGAAAATGCTTTGGAGTCATCACCCTACTAAAATTGAGAAAAAGGTTAAGTTATAATCAATTGGGTGAATTGATTATAACTTAGCTATTGGTCTTAATGAGAAAACCAATTTTACAAAATAGTTTTATAAAACGAGAGATTTGGATTTAGAGGCTATCTTATTAAATCTTAAATGGGTACTACTTTTTAACTTTCTAATTTTAAATTTTCTTTTCAATGATACCCTTTTTTCGATTTCTAAACAATTAATCACATTTCATGTGACTACTTTAATTAATTTACACAAATATTTACAAATATGGAAAAAAAATAATAAAACTTTCCATATTTTAAGTTGCCCCATACATATAGGAGTCTATATATGGGATTAGACTTTTATAATTCGTTTATGAAAACTTTAGTGGGTGAGCTAATTTTAATTTTTGAAAAGAGATTAGGTTTATATTCTTTACCCGTTTTGATTTATTTAAAGAAATTCTTCTAAAGGGTCATAATCGGGGTTTATTTGTGGAAAGTTTTAGAAAAGGTCTTAATTTGAAAAAAGGACTGGTTATTTTTATTTATTTTTAGAAAACCTAATTTTTCTAAGTGTCAAAATAATTTTTATTCACTAACCTATTTATTTATTTTTAATTTTATTATTATTTTCATATTATCATATTTATTCATTATTTATTATTTTATTTTATCTACTATGCTTTAAATAAAAAATAAAAATAAACTATTCTTTTCTTTCTCTCTCTTTTTTTTTTTTACTTTTCTTCTCTCCTTTTACTTTTTTTTTTTAATTTTTCCTTTTTTCTCTTTTTCTCTTTTCCTTTTCCTTTTTTCTTTTATTTTTGGATTTTTCTTTTATTTTTAATTACAATCACAAATTGAATTAAAAATAAAAAAATCAACTAGAGCAGCAATCTAATAAGAGGGCCTTGGATCAGATTAGCAAGGGATGAGTCATAGAATGTTAGATTGGGTTGGTCGACGGGTCGCGGTTCAAGGTAAAGCTCTTTGGTTCGAGTCGAAGTTCTTCGGTTTGAGTCACGTGAAGAAAGAACAAAGGGTGGCTTTGACGTGCTAGAGGTGACTTTAGACACCAATTCGTCAAGGAAAGTAGAGTTTCATGTGTTTTGGATTGGGATTGGGGGTGGGGGTAGTAGGAGTTGTGCCATGGCTAATAATGGCCATTTAGGAGGTGGTTGGTATTTGGGCGATTACGATGGTTGTTAAGTAATGGGTTCAGTGGCTGTTGGCATCGAAAGGGAGCTTTGGATAGGGGTTTTGGATCACCACGAGCTCAGTCATAGTGGTAGTTTAGGATGAAAACCACCCTATTGTGGTGGTTCACGAATTGGGTGGTTTGGTACATTCGTGAGTTTGGGAGTGCAATAGTTATGCAATGGTGAGGATGTGGCTATGATGCATGGTAGAGAGAGATCCCTAAGTTTGATGGTAGAGCAAGAGAGTGTGTGGAGTGTGAATTAGAGTGGTTGTGTGTGTGTATGTTCAGTGAGTAGCTGTGTGCGAGAGAGAGATTGAGGTCTATAGGTTTGGTTTGGTCAGGGGTGATTTTCAAGAGAGGGAGATGATGAGGGTGGTTGTTGCTGCTGTGTGCGGTGAGAGAAAGAGAGAGAACACGAGGATGGTTGAGAGAGTTATGTATTGTGTGTGTGTTTGTGTGTGGCTGTTTGGCGTGGATAGGGACTATGTGTATGTATCGTATTATTGGTCCAAAGAAAGAGGGTCTAAGAGAGAGATAGAGATTGATTTTCTAGAGAGAGAGAGAGAGAGAGAGTCTAGTGGTCTAAGCCATTGGCTTGTGTCTTTTTTATAGGTGTAATTAGACAAGGTCAGCTAAGGTTATATTCAAATCTAAACTCAGGTCTACTGGTCATCTCTTCATTTTATTATAACAAAAAAATAAAAAATCTATTCTATTAAACTATTTAAAAATTTATTATTTTCTAAACTCCTTTAATTTTATATTTTTTCTATTTTTTTGTGACTTTTCAATTTTTCTAAATTTTTCCTTTTTTTATTTTTTATAAATTTATTATTTATTTATGCTTTTTCCTATTTTTTTATTTTTCTAAAATTTCTTATTTTTTTCTATATTTTATTTTTTTGAGTTTTATTAAATTATATATATTTTTTGTATTTCTCTTAATTTAGGACCTTTTAAAAAATTTTGAAAAATAAAAAGTTTGAACGACTTTGCTACAAAGATAAAAAGAGACACTATTTTTGCCTTAAGGGTGGAATTTATCCTAAGGAATGCCTTAAATAGCTTAGTATACTAGGGATTTTGGTGAAGAGAGAGGTAGTGCTCTAAGAAATGGCCAAAAGACTATAAGAAGAATTGAAGTCTAGTTATGCCCTTATGGGCTGACGAACCAAGGCAAAACGGGCAAAGCGTTCATTAAGTTGGCTAAGACTTTAAAAGATGTTGAAAACTTTGTCGTACCCTTATGAGCTGACTAATCATAGGGTGCAAAGCACTTTTTGAGTTGGTTAAGACCTTAAAAGACGTTGAAAACTTGGTTATGCCCTTACGAGATAACTAATTGTCAAGCCTAATTTTTCGATTTTCTATTTTTTTAAAATTAATTTCCCCATTTCCTAATTAATATTAAACCCTAACCCATTTAATATTAATCATCGACTAAAGAAATTGAGAAATTCTGGTTTTTTATTGACAATAATTTTTAGAGTCGCCACCCAACCGAAGTCGGGAAAAGAAAAAGAAACTGTAATCAATTAGATAGATTGATTATGATTTGGCTATCGGTCATTGATTTCAATTTTAAATGAAGAACCAGAGGGTTCCGAATTCGGGGGCTAACCTATTAAACCCTAACGGATATCACTATCTATTTATCGAAATTAGGATTATTTTTCTAATCACAATATTTAAAAATAAACAAATAAATAAAATCAAAAGAAAAAAGAATTTAAGTTTTTATAAATTTTATCATCGCCCCGAAGGTGCCTACGTACTCGCTAGCTGGGATTAGATGATTGTAATTCTTTCCGAAAAATTTAGTGTGTTGATTTATTTTAATTTTAAAAACTGACCGCATTCACGTTATTATCAATTTAGTTTTTCAAAGAAAATTATAAAAGAGCCCTAATTTACTAAGTCTTTTATTCTTATTTTATAAAAACTCTCTAAAAGTCCTATTTTTTAAAACGGGATTTCTATTTTTTATTTTTATTTATTTACAAAATAAATTTTTCTAAGTGAGAAAATCCTAAAGTCATAATACTAAAAATGTGCCTAAGCATATAAATACATACACTTATATCTATTTATTTATCATGTCATAAACTTAACTAAATAACTAATGGAATTATAATGATAAATAAAGAGACAAATAAATAAATAAAATAAAATAATCAAAACTGAACCTGACTTGGGCTGTTCGGTGAAGTGATGGTGTTGGTTTGTCGAGCGTGAAGACATGACGGTCGGTGCTGAATCGTATGCTGTGATGCTGTTGTACAGAATGTACTACTGTTCGCTTGGCGTTGCTGTCTACCTGTGTTTGGTGTCGTTGCTGCCCGTCTGATGTCGTTGCTGTCCATCTGGTGTTGCTGTTATGTTCACTGATGTCTGCTGTGCTGCTGTTCTGTCCGCTGATGTCTGCTGTGTTGCTGGTTTTTGCTTCTGTTTGTTGTGTTGTTTTCTTCACTGCCATTCGCTATGCTGCTGTTTTGTTGGCTACTGTTCGCTGTGTTGCTATTTTCGTTACCGTTTGCAACAACTGTTTTGTTTGCGGCTGTTTGTTGTGCTGCTATTTTTGTTGCCGTCCGCTGTGCTGCTATCTTTGCTGTCGTTCGCTGCGCTACTATCTTTGCTGTCGTCCACTGTGCTGCTATCTTCGTTGTCGTTTGTTGTGCTGCTGTTCTGTTCGTCTACCGTCCGTTGCGCTGGAGACTGATCTGTGTGGGGATCAATGCTGTATAGACAACATATGGCGAACTGCAGCTGTGTAGTGGGTTATGGTTCAGTCACGTTGTCGGGATGTGGAGATTTGTGAAGTCTGTAAAGGTTGATTGTTGTATCGTGTGATGGTCGTACGTAACTGGAGTTGCTGCTACCGTTGGGATGATAAACAGTGTGCGTGAAGTGTCTGTGATGTGTGCCTATTATTGTTCACTGCAAGACATGGGATCGTGGAATTGCGACAGTGGATGGGCGACAGCTATGCGAGGATAGGCGACATTCGACAGACTTATTGATCAATCGAGGACTCGTTAGAGTTGTGCTGTTTGTGGAGCGCAGTAAGGGCCGTAGCGTGTTGCTAGTTTCTGTAGGGGCTCCTGTTCTTTTTTGTTCTGTTTTTTGTTTTCTTTTTTGTCTGCGTGAAGTGTTTATATAGTCTAACCAAATCATATCATATCATATCATATCTAATTGTATCTGATTCGTTAATTAAATTAGATTCAAATTTAATTCAAATCTGATTTAACTAATATTCATATGATTTGATTAGATATGAATCCGATTTTAAATCTTACTTCTGCAAAGACAGAAAAAATAACAATATAGGTGCCTGCTAAGACTCGAACCCATGACCTCCAACTAAATCACCGCAAATATTCCATTACTTATCCGTTAGGCCGTTGGTCTGTACCTTAACATTTATTACCATTAAATTATATTTAAACTATCTGATTTCCTAAACTAAAATTTTTAACTAAACTAAAACTAAAACTAATACTAAAACTAATTATTCCTAATATAAATTACTTCCTAAAAATCTACGAAATTTTTATGATTTTTCCTTTTCTTATTTTTTTTTTGGTATTTTCATTATTTGTTAATTTTTATTATCTTTTTTTTAATTTTTGAATTAGGACCCTTTTTGTAAAAATGAAAATTAAGGCTATAAAGGGGCAAAAATTAGGTGTCTACACTAACTAAGGTGGGTGAAGAGCATTTTGAGTTGGTTATGACTCTAAAAGATGTTGAAAACTTAGTTATGCCTTTATAAGCTGACTAACTAAGGCGGGTGAATCGCTCTTTGAGTTGGCTAAGACCCTAAATTGAATAAGATGGATAAATGCTCCTTAAGTTGACTAAAACCTTAAAAGAAATAAGAAAACTTGGTCTTGCCCTAATGAGTTGACTAACTAAGGCAGGCGAAGTACTCCTTGAGTTGGCTAAGACCCTAAATTGAATGAGAAAACTTGGTCATGCCCCAATGAGTTGACTAACTAAGGTGGGTAAAGTACTCCTAGAGCTCGCTAAGACTCTAAATTGAATTAGATGGGTAAGCACTCTTAGAGCTAGCTTAAGACCCTAAAAGAAATGAGAAAACTTGGTTGTGCCTTAATGAGCTAATTAATCAAGGTTGGTGAAGCACTCTTAGAGTTAGTTAAGGCCCTAAAGAAATGAGAAAACGTGGTTGTGCCTTAATGAGTTGATTAACTAAGGCAGGTGAAGCACTCCTCAAGCTGGCTGAGAAAACTTGGTCGTACCCCAATGAGTTGACTAACTAAGGAGGGAGCATTGCTTAGGGACTAATAGCCCTAAGCTAGAATTGATTTGAGATGAACCCGGTAGTGCTCTTTTAAGCTAACTAACTTAGGTGAAATGGGTAAACTGGTCTCAGAGCTGGCTAAAACCCTTAAATTGAAACTTAGTAGTGCTCTTTTAACTTGACTAACCTAGGTGGGAGCATCTCTTGGGGACTAACAATCCTATCTTTTGGAAACGATTCGAGATAAACCTGGTAGTGCTCCTTTGAGTTGACTATCCTAGGTGAAATGGGTAAAACACTTTTAAAGCTGGCTAAGACCTTAAATTGAAACCTGGTAGTGCTCCCTTGAGTTGACTAACCTAGGTGGGAGCGTCTCTCGAGGACTAACAATCTTAAATTTGGAATCGATTCAAGATAAACTTAGTAGTGCTCCTTGAAGCTGATTATCCTAGGTGAAATGGGTGAAGTGCTCCTAGAGCTGGTTAAGACCTTAAATTGAAACCTGGTAATGCTCCTTTGAGCTGACTAACCTAGGTGAGAGCGTCTTTCAGGGACTAACAACCCTAGATGAAATCGATGATAACAGAAAGTGCCCTTTAGGCTTGCCTGAGTGGAATTGGTAAAAGAAAGCGCCTTATGGGCTCATTATAAGGAATCGATGATGAAAGGAAGCACCCTTTAGGCTCACTTGAGAGAAATTAGTGATGAAAGGAAGTGCCCTAAGGGCTTGCTAAAAAACCCTAAAGGAAAATTACACAAGAAGGGGTAGTGCTTTGAAAGCTGGCTAGTACCTTAAAATTGAAAGACTGGACAGTACCTTAAAGGTTGGTTAGAACCTTAAAAGGAATAAAAGAGGGGTCAGTACTTTAAGAGCTGGTTAGAACCTTGAGGAGAATTGATGAAATTGATGGTAACGCTTTTGAAAGATGACTAGTACCCTAGAAAAAAAGATAGGATGGTGCCTTAGAGGCTAGAGGGATCCTTGAAAATGAAAGACAAGATAGTACCCCAGAAGCTGGTTGAAACCTCAAAAGAATTAAAGAATTGGTTAGCACACTAAGAGCAGGCTAGAATCCTAAAAAGAATTGATTAAAGAGAGGGTAGCGCTTTGAAAGCTAGTTAGAACCCTAAAAAGAATAAAAGAGTAGGTTAACGCTCTAAGAGATGGCAAGAACCTTAAGGAGAATTAATTGAAGCAAGGATATCGCTTTTAAAGTTGGCTGGAAACCTAGAAGGAAAGACAAAACGGTACCTTAAAGGCTAGCAAGATCCTTAAAAAATGAGAGATGTGATAGTGCCCTAAAAGTTAGCTGAATCCTTAAAAATGAATTAAAAGAGAGGGCAACGCTCTAAAAGCTGGCTTGGACCCTAAGAGGAAATTGATAAAGAATTAAAGAAGTAAGGAAAGCAACCAGTTTTGAAAAGCTTCTTGACTTGAAAAAATATTTATAAGGAAATTAATGAAAAAACATTTATGGAAAAGGTATTAAGGATAGGCCCTTTAATTTGCAAGAAAGTAAAAGGATTTTAAAAACTACAAAAGAGTAAAAGGTATTAGGGACAAACATGGTTGGACTTGGAAGCTTGCGAGGTGAGGAAGCTCACAAGGGTGGTGGTGTTCTCTGAAGATAGCTAGAGAGAGGAAGTTGAAGAGAAAGAGAGTAGTATTGAGCTAGATTGAACGAGAAGAGAGAGAGAGTTTATTTGTTGTTTTTCAACGGTTGTGTCTTTGTGTCCTCCAATGAACCCCTTTAATACACGAAAATAACCCAAAAGATAAGGAAAGCTCGAATTCAAATTAATTGAGATTTCGGAAATTTCAAAATTTTTTTTTTCTGAATTTTGGAGCTCGATTTGAATGCATAAATGTACAAATTTGGATGCATGCTTGGGTTCAATTCGAAGTAGGCTATGTGGTGAAGAAGATCAGAGTAGGAAATTGCGTGTATGTATGTATGAAACTTATACAAAAATTGGAGTTAAAGTAAATGGGTAAGTTGTTCTTGATTTGGAAAGAGGAGGAAAATTGGGGAAACGATGGGAAAGGGAGAGAAAAAGGAAAGAAAGGGAGGGAAAAGGGGCTGATGTAGCACTGATGTAGCACCATGTCAATGGTGTTGACTAACTAGAGTGTGTAGCAGCTGATGTGGCATGCTACGTGGCTTGTTACATCAACACTGATGAATTTGATGCTGTCAAGTGTCGAGACACGCGGCATAGTAAGATCTTGTCATGTGGTAGTTCTTGATGTGGTAATGTGTTAGTAAAAAATAAAAATAAAAATAAAAAGGCCTACATGCCTTTGCTAAGATTTGAACACCTAACTTCATGCCTAAACCCAATACTATGTCCATGTGTTTATCTGTTAGGCCATTGGCTTATACCATATCCATATGTGCAATTATATAGACCAGGTCAGCTTGAGCTAAATTCAAATTTAAGCCCAAGCTTGATGGCTCAACTTCTAAATTTATTTTAAAAATTAAAAAATCTATCCTATTAAATTGTTATCTCCTAAAATCTTCTATTTTTTTTTTCAAATTTTTTTTCTTTTGACTTTTCAATTTTCTAAATTTTTTCAATTTTTTATTTTCTAAATTTCTCACTTTTTGGATTTCTTTCTAAATTTCATATTTTTTGATATTTTTCTAAGTTTCTTATTTTTTTTGTGCTTTTTCTTATTTTTGTACTTGCTTGCATTTTTCTAAAATTCTTATTTTTTTTATAAATTTCTTTATTTTTTTGGGTTTTCTTTAATTTCTTCTTTTTTTTCCCCCTAATTTAGGACCTATTAAGAAGATAAAATAAAAATAAAATAAATGTGGGGATGGGGGGGGGAGGGGCGCAAAAATCAAGTATCTACAACTATCCCTTTTTATGGTAAAGTTTAAACAAAACTTTACCACAAAGACAAGGAGACACTACTTTTGCCCCTAAGATGACTTTCAAACAACTAATTAGCTATCCTAGACTTGATCTACTAGGGATTTTGGTGATGAAATGAAACCTAGTCGTGTCTCTTTAAGCTCACTGACCTAGGTGAGAGTATCTCTAAGGGATAAACAATCCCACTTTAGGATTGATTTGGAGAAGGACTTGGTCATGCCTTACTAGGTTCACTAACCTAAGTGGGAGTGTCTCTTGGGGACTAGCAACCCTAAGCTAGGATCAATCTAAAGGACTTAGTTGTGCCTTACTAGGTTTACTAACCTAGGTGGGAGCATCTCTTGGGGACTAGCAACCATAATCTAGGATTGTTTTAAAGAACTTGGTCGTGCCTTACTAGGCTTATTAACCTAGGCAGGAGCGTCTCTTAGGAACTAGTAATCCTAAGTTGGAATTGATTTGGAGAACCTAATCTTGCTTCCCTAGGCTTATTAACTTAGGTGGGGGCGTCTCTTGGGAACTAACAACCTTAAGTTGGAATTGATTTGGAGAACCTAGTCTTGCCTCTCTAGGCTCACTAACCTAAGTGGGGGCATCTCTCGGGAACTAGTAACCCTAAGTTGAGATCGATCAAAAGGACTTGGTTGTGCCTCTTTAAGCTTACTAACGTAAGTGGAAGCTTCTCTTGAGGACTAGTAACCCTAAGTTAGGATTGATCTAAAGGACCCAATCATGCTTCTCTAGGCTTACTGACCTAAGCGAGAGTGTCTCTTGTGGACTAACAACCTTAATCAGTGATCGATTTAAAGGACCTGGTCGTGCCTCACTAATCTTACTAACCCAGGTAAGAGCGCCTCTTGGGGACTAGTAACCCTAAGCTAGGATTGATCTAAAGGACCTAGTCATGCCTTTCTAAGCTTATTAACCGAAGTGGGAGCATTTTTTGGGGACTAGCATCCTTAATTTAGGATCGATTTAAAGGACTTGGCCGTACCTTACTAGGCTCACTAACCTAGGTGGGAGCGTCTCTTGAAGACTAGCAACCCTAAGCTGGGATTGATCTAAATGACTTGGTTGTACCTCTCTAGGTTCACTAACTTAGGCGGGAGCGTCTCTTAGAGACTAGCAACCTTAATCAGGGATTGATCTAAAGGACTTAGTCGTGCTTCACTAGGCTTACTAATGTAGGTGGGAGTATCTCTCGGAGACTAGCAACCCTAAGTTGGGATCAATCTAAAGGACCTGGTCGTGCCTCTTTAAGCTCACTAACCTAGGTGGGTGACTCTCTTAGGACTAGCACCCTTAATCTAGGATTGATCTAAAGGACTTAGCTGTCCTTTACTAGGCTTACTAACCTAAGTGGGAGTGTTTCTCAAAGACTAGCAACCTTAAGTTGGGATTGATCTAAAGGACCTAATCATGCCACTTTAGGCTCATTAACCTTAGAGAGAATGTCTCTTAGGAACTGGCATCCTAATCTAGGATCGATTTAAAGGACCTAGCCATGCTTCACTAGGCTGACTAACGTAGGTAGGAGTGTCTCTTAGGGATTAGCAACCTTAAACTTAGTCTTAATGTTGTGCCAAAAGGAATTGATGAAGAGAAGTGCCCTACGGGCTTACTAAGAGAAAACTTGGTGAAGGGAACTGCCCTATGGGCTCGCTTGAGAGAATTTGGTGAATAGAAATGGGCTTGCTAAAAGAATTTGGAAAAAAGACTGAGTTAAGATTGTGTTTTCAAAGGCTAGCTAAACACTTAAAAAGTGGAAGGTCAATGCCTTATGGGTTGGCTCAAAAAACACTATTAGGAGTAAAAATTGGTCTAAATGCAAGTGCAATATTCAAAAATCGGTGTGCTAACATTGTATGGAAGTAATTACCTGGTCTTTGTTGATGGCACCCAAACTGTCAAACCGTTTTGAAAAGCCCTATTAGAATTGACTGGCTTATATTTTTCTCCTTTGTTATCAACCCATATGCTCTTGATACAAAAAGTTTGAGGCTTTATCGACTCTTTTTGAGAAATCATGGAAGTTAAGTTGATGCAAAATGTCACCTACTATTTTTGTCTTTTTGGAACTTTTACAAACCAAAGCCCTTATCTTTGACTAATAAACATCTGCTGTAAGGTGAATGCTTACTTGGATTTCGCATTTCTCTAAAAAATAGACAATAAAACTTCTCGTTGAAGGGGATTAATTAGTAATAAAGTATTTTAAAGAGTTTGTCAATTGCTAATGTCCTAGATCTTACTCCTTAACTTCTCTCATGTTTTTAATGTATGGGTTTGATTAAAGGGAGTTGGACCTTTCAATGGAGAGGGTGATTATTCTAACTTCGACAACGGCCAAGGATACTAACTTTGCTTGCAAATAATGAAAATTTAGACCATAATGACATTCAAAATGACTAGCATTTTCGTGTTTTGAGCAAAAATTTCCAGTGACTTCTTATAGGTAGTACAATTTTACAACGTTAGTATTTACAGGGTCTCTCAAATCTGGACCATTCATTTAGGAAAAAATCAAAGCCCCTCTTGGTAATACTTGCTTCACAATGTAAGGACCTCCATAATTGGGAGCAAATTTCCCTCCAGAGTCTTATGCATTGGGGAGAGTCTTCCTTAACACTAGATCACCCTCGTTGAAGTTCTGGGGTCGTACCCTTTTTCTGAAAGCTCGAGCCATTCTTTGTTGATAACATTGATTATGACACAATGTTGTCAATCTCCTCTTGTCAATTAGATTCAACTACTCAATCCGTTTCCTTACCTAATTGGCTTAGACCAATTGAGTTTCTGATAATACCTTGAGCGACCAGATTTTAACCTTTATAGGTAACATTGCTTTAGTGCTGTATACCAAAGAGTAAGGTGTTGCTCTAATCGACATTTTGATGGAAGTTTGATAGGCCATGAGTGAGAATGGTAACATTACATGCAAGTCCTTATATGTAATAACCATTTTTTCAATAATTCTTTTGAGGTTTTTATTGGCTGCTTCAACGGCTCCATTCATTTAGGATTGATAAGGAGTAGAGTTCTTATGAATGATCTAAAATTGTCGGCATAATTCTAACATAAGCTTGTTATTGAGATTGGTGCCATTGTTAGTGATAATTGTTTCTAGAGTCCCGCATCGAGCTAAGATGTCCCTCTTGATGAGCTTAACCATGACCCCTTTAGTAACACTTGAGTAAGACGAGGCCTTAACCTATTTGCTGAAGTAGTCGATGGCGACTAGTATGAATTGATGCCTATTGGATGCTTTGGGTTGATGATATCTATACCCCACATTGAAAAATGCCATAGTGCTAAGAGTGAATGTAGTTCTTAGGGCGGGGCATTTATCTTATTTGCATAAACTTAGCATAAGTGACAATGCCTGACATGTTTGATGCAATTACTTTCCATTGTTGACCAATAATACCCTAGCCTCATAATTTTCCTAGTCAGCATGTAACCGTTCATGTGAGGGCCACATACTCCTTTGTGTACTTCTCTCGTTAACTTCTCAACCTCCTTATCATCTACCCACCTTAAGAGTGTACCGTCAAAAGAGCATCAATATAAAGTGAACTTGCTTATTAAGAATTAAGTGGCTAATCTCTTAATCATCCGTTTGTCCTTTTTTATGACCCCTTCAGGATATGTGCCTTGTTGTAGGAATATTTTAACATCATGGTATCAAGGCTTTTGGTCATTTGTACGCTTAATTGTTAGATAGAAGGTAGGCTTATCTTCAATTTTAATAGTAAGGAGCTGAATCTCGACTGCACCGGATATCTAGATCATAGATGCTAGGTGGCTAAGGCATCAATAAATTGATTATGAGTTCTTAGTATGTGATTGAAAGCAATTTCTTTGAATTTCCCCATTAATTCTATCAAATGTCGGTGATAAGGTACCGATTTAGAATACTTAGTCTTATACTCCCCCTGAACTTGGCCAATAATAAGTGAAGAGTCCCCATACATTTCTAATTCTTGAATGTCTTTATCTAAGGCCATTTTGAGTCTTATGATGCATGCTTCATACTCGATATTATTATTAGTGTATGGAAAAATGAGCCTTATAACCATAGGTTATTAAGTACCTTCAAGGGATATTAGTATTGCCTTAATTCTACACCTAGACACGTTAGCTACACCATTGAAGAACATCTTCCATTTCGATCGCTCATCATCTTCTCCTTTATTAGAGCTTCCCTCAACTGTTAAGATATCCTCATCGGGAAAATTGACTTGTACCTCTTAAGGGTGGGGTGCTATTAGAGGAATTTTCTACTAATTGATCTGCTAGAGCCTGCTATCATAACCTAACAATATCGTTGTCGTGATAGGTTACCGTGTACCAAACAAAGGTCTATTATCAACCCCCTCGCTAATCATAGGCCTTTCATACAATACACAACACTCCTTCCACTATATGCTACCACTAGGCCCATAGATAAGTAATATAGAGCAATTTAACTAAGATTACTTCTATGGTATAAATTAACTAATCGTGTGGACTCGTAAGACCCATACCAAAAGAATATTACAAATAAATGCAGTTCATAAGGGAACAACATTAGAAATTTTAATCTATATTATAAACAAAAATATAAAAGTAACTAGTTATCTATAAATCTATTACAAAATTTTCTCTTCGTTCCCTGATCGCTCCAACCTATCTCTACATGAGACTTACCATGGGCATGCCTTAGCCTAGGTTAGCAAAGAGATTTTGCTGTATCAAAAGAAATCTATTAGGGTGTAAGCTTAAGCTTAGTGAGATAAATACCTTCTTTGGTACCACATGGTAGAAATTTATTAGATACATAATCATATGAATGTATGAACAATCAGTATGCTAAACAACATATGCAATGACTTAAGAACTACATACGACTTAGAATTACACCCTCTGTAATTGGGGTTTGGAGATAATTAACCGACCTAAACCAAAATTCGGGTTCTAGACCTTGGGTTTTAATTTATTTGCACTATTATGCTTAAGTCAAAACAATATTATGTATATATACATATATAAATAATTTCATTATCGAATAATAAATCATATTTTCAAAATCTCAAGTTTAGTAGTGTGGTAACCTTTGCAATTCACAAACACATGCCCTAAGTAGAAGCCACAAGACCTAGCCCCTTGCCGACGGTTGGTGTCTCTTAGTGCCTAATAAGCTCATTAACTTATGATAGAGACTCAATAAAAATGATGATATAGCTAGTACCCAATCCTGCAGGTGGCTCATCCTCCTGTAAGTCCCTTCCCATCTTTTGCGTGAAGCGACGGTCAATGTTATCCGAATGCAATATGGGGAATGCATGATTCATCTTATTTCTTAATCATATAGATAGTTAATCTTATTTTTCAAGGTGATCAAACAATTTCATTCCATACAATTGTACGTATAAATTTATCATAACAATTCCCATTATTATATGATTAACAAGTCATAGCATTCAATTCACAAATCCATACACGTGCATTTCCCATATCCTACAAGCATCCAAATTTATAAATATATGAGTTTTGGTGCATTTATTTTACAAGAAAAATCAAGTAAAGAGTCATCGGGAATTTACTCACTCTGCTATGCTGTTAGTTAAAGTAGTCTGGGGGCAAGTCATCTCTATACACGGTGTCCCCTGGTCATCGTAATCATATTATTATAAGGGTTTGATATAAACTTAGGAAACTAAGCTAAAATCCCTTAAGTTATACTCTTGACTAGTTTCCGTATTTTTTCCCAATTTTTACTTAAAAGTTCAATCTTGTATAACTTTTTCATTTTAAATCTGATTTTTATGATATTATAGTCAATTTTCATCATTTTCGAGTGTACTTTAACTTGGTGAGGTTAAATCTTTGAAATGAGGTATGCAAATCTGTCCATAGGTCAGAACAGTAGCGGTCTTCATGATTTGGAGTGCTTTTAGGTTTTGTTTGGTTAATAAGCTTTTTGGTAACTTGGGAAATTCTTTGGGCTTGGTCTTAAGATTTCCTTCTAAGCTCAAAATATTCCTTAAGTTCAAATTTGCAACTTTGATTTATACTCCTCAGGCTATCAACCATTTCTTAGGCTCTTAAGTGGGCTTAAGTTATCAAATGGGCTTGTTTTTTATCTAACTCAAATTTAACCACTTTGTTAGGCTTAGGAAGTGTTTTGTGGGTTTCTTGAGAGTCTTAAAACAACTCTTATTGATGTGTTAAGTTGCTGGTAAAAAATTCAAGGGTGGTTCAACTTAGCGTGTGAGGCCCGTTTTGAAAGTTTTAAGCTTAATATACTTATCATACTTGCCATGGTTGATCTTTTTACTTTGTTTACTTACTTTTATCATATTTTTAAGTGTCTTTTAAGGAAGTTCTAGATCTGGTTGGTTTGAATATGAAGGCTTCTAACTTGTTTAATTATTTTCTTAAGTTTAGGTGCTAGATCATGAACTTAGGTTACTTGTATTCAAATTTTATCTTGACTTCTTTTTTATGTTAGGGTTATTGGACTCATGCTTTTCGTGAAAATAGTAGATCTCATACTTATTATAATTTCCACATCATAGCTCATGTCTTGCAAAGTTGGTTTCCTTATAAAACTTAATTGGATGGATATTTCCTTAACCTAAGTATAGATTTGAACATGATTAACTTAATAAAAACGAAATTAACATCCAAATGACTTTTGAATCCTTACGTCTAGCATGTTCCTCTTCTATTCAAGTTCTTGTTTCAAGATTTTCTCATCTTAAAATCTTTCATTCAAAGTGTTAAATAAGTATCTCTACAAAATACCAACTTTATATGCTCATATTTCAACTTCATGCAAGGGTTTCAAGAGTTTGTTTCTTAGTGTGGCCTTTGATGTTAGAGCAACTTATGATCATACTCATATCTTCATGAAATCATAGTCTCCTAACATGAACACTAACCTACTAACCTAAGAAATACTTACTTGTTCACAAAGCAAAAGTATGGTGATTATGCACAAAGGTTCCACTTATGCTTTTTAACTTACTTCCTCCTTTTGCACCCTTTCTGAAACCTAAGTTGTTGGATCCTTTGAAGTGGAGCTTGTGGAATGTTCTAAGGGTCCTAAAGGAGCTTAAATGTAGGAAAAGAAAGACATAAGAAAAAAAAAATTGAAGTGCCATGAGTGGAAGCTTGGAAGTGGCAGCAAAATGAGAGATTTTGTAGGGTAAGGTTGTTTCCTCTTTTGTATTGGTTTTAAGTGAGAGAAAAAGGAAGTGAAAATGAAATGGAAAGTGAGAGAAAATGATGCAAGAGTGGTCGGTTGGAATGGGAGTGAATGTGTATTTAAGAAGCTTGTAATTGTTGTCTTATAGCTTATACAAAAGTTAACAATTGCAACTATTGATGATGTAAGCATTAAAGAGTAAATAGTGGTGTGTAAGATAAAGTGATTGATGGATGGAAGACAAGAGTATGGCCCTCCTTTCTTGCTTGCTCAAATTGGCCATAGGGTGTCTTTAGGGCATGGAATTGTCTTGTCTCATTTATTAAAGTTAGGCATGTGAAATCTTGTGACAATTTGTCCATATGTAGTATAAGTGAAGGGGTGATAAGGAAAGTATTTTATCACTAGATTTTGATAAGTTATCAATTGATAAATTATTTCAACTTTCAATTGATAAATTATTTCAAATTTTAATTGATAAGTCATCTAAGGTGATTGGTTGATCTACTTATTTATATGTAAGGCTTATACATAAAGATAAGGGCATTGTCTTATAGGAAATTGTTTTAGGATTTTCTTCTGAAATTGTTTTGTAATTTATGATTTGATTCTTATAAAATTGTGAAATTTTCTAGAGTTGAATGAAATTATTCAAATTAAATTATTGATTAGTCACTTAGGGTTAAAAGTCCCTAATTGTTTTAGTGTTTAGGGTCTAAAGTGGCTTTAGGGTTCGTAGTTTTTCAAATTTAGGTTTCATTGATAATAGACTTTCGAATTAGAGAAATAAGTTTGTTTCTAATTATAAACTTGAGTTCCTAGTTTTGTTGGTCCTTGGGAACGTTCGGAAAGTACTCTTAATCAAAGCATAGGTTCGCTAAAAGTAGGATTTACACTTGCCTTTGATTGAATTCCAATTCACATACATAATATCAAACTTTGATATTAACATTTGCCACTTTAAGACTCTACCAATTAGGGCTAATTTGTTTGCTAAGTACTTTAGGGGATTGTGTTGAGTTAGTAATTCAACCTGGTAGTAGAGTGTGTATTGTTTGAACCGATGCATTACCCAGACCAAAGCACAGCAGGTTTTTTCTATTTTTGAATATTTCTGTCCTCCTTTAGTGAATTTCTTGCTTAAGTAGTATACAGCCTGCTCTTTTCCTTCCTTGTCTTTCTAACTGAGCATACACCCCATAGACTCTAGTAATATTGTTAAGTATAGAAATAAAGGCCTCCTAGGTTTTGGGGCTACCAAAATCGGAGGGTTCATGAGGTATTCTTTGATCGTCATAAAGGCTTGCTTGTACTCTTCATCCCAATTGATCTTGGCTTTCTTTTCAACATCTTAAACAAGGGATGACACTTATTCATGAGTTGAGATATGAAATGGGCTATATAGTTTAAACAGCCCAACAATTCTTTAACTTCTTTAAATGTGCGTGGAGGCGGTAAGTCAACTATTGCTTTGACTTTATTAGGGTCCACTTCAATGCCCTTTTGGTTGATGGTAAAAATCAATGATTTTCCTAAAGTCACTTTGAAGGTACATTTCTCTAAGTTAAGCTTCAACTGGAATTTTCTCAACCTAATAAATAATCTCCTTAGATTATCTACATGCTTTTCTCCTTCCTTGGACTTTGCAATCATATCATCGACATACACTTCAACTTCTCTATGCATCATGTCATGAAAGATTGCTACCATAGCCCTTTGATAAGTTGCCTCGACATTTCTAAGTCCAAAAGGCATTACTTTATAGCAAAATGTTCCCTAAGTTGTGATGAATGTTGTCTTGGATTTATCTTGTTTAGACATTTGAATTTGATTATACCTAGAAAATCCATCCATGGAAGAGAAAAGATGGTTTCCGGTTGTGTTATCGACCAAGAAATCAATATAGGTTAAGGGAAAATTATCTTTAGGGGTTGCTTGATTAAGGTCTCAAAAGTCTACGCTCACTTTGACTTTTTCATTCTTCTTCATTACAGGCATGATGTTAGCTATCTACTCGGGATAATTAGATATCTTGATAAAATCGACCTCTAATAATTTTCTAACTTCTTCCTTGATCTTCAATAGAATATCTGGTTGAAACCTTAACTTTTGTTTCTTAGGTTTGATGTCCTTTTGTATAGGTAAATGATGGACTAAGATCTATTGATCTAATTCAGGCATATCTTCATAACATTGTGTGAATACATCTTGGTATTCAGGTAGTAATGTAGTTATTTTTGCCTTTTGGTCTTTTTTCAAATTTCCTTCAATCTTCAACACCTTGGGGTTGTCATTGGTCCCAACATTAATTATCTCAGTTGGCTCGTCAATGAATATTCTACTCATTTTATGTTTTTGCCAACTTTCTTGCATGTCATTATAGTCATTGACATCACCATCGATGATTAACCTAGTAGGGTCAAAGGTAATATTATTATTTTCATCACTTGTCTATGTAAGGTATTCATGGCCTTTATTTAGATCATTAGATTTGGGAAAAAGAAAAGTATGGAGAAGAAAAAGTATAAGTCAGGAAGAAGAGAAGAGAAAAGAGATTGATTCTTATTTAGAGGATTCTTCTTTTGAGTACAATTATTTGCAAAACAAAGGTAATTTATTACAAAACTCTAAAATACTAGACTGTGATTCATCCTTTACCTTAGGGAAGACTTATTGTTATTCATAGGGATGGAGAACTAATTATCCAAGCATTGGGACTTGTTAGATGAGCCAACCACTTTATTTTTGTTGGAGGTGTTTTCTTTAGTAAGCTTTAGATTCTGGACTTCAGCTCGGATGAAAGTTTTTGACAATGGTGGGAAGGTCATAGGGGTATGATACAACCTATCACCTTTTCTACCTCTAGCTTGCATTCTTTGCAACTCCTCTATTGGGATTTGAATGTATCCTAGCTTATAGGTTCCAAACTGGCCTTTTTTGAACTTTAGCCTTTCGTCTTTCTCTCTATTAGTGATCATGTACACCTCTTCAAACATTTAGAGCCTAAAGTCCTCTTGCTCCTCCGTACCAATATAGGGTATAACCGTCTCTTTGTAAATTTCATAATCTTAGTTACCTAAAATTGTAATGACCTAGCCATTGGAGATGAACTTAACTTTTTGGTGAAGGCTTGATAGTATGGCCGCTACTGAATGTATCTAAGGCCTTCCCAATAGCAAATTGAAGGCCTTTAGAATGTTTAAAACTTAGAATGGGGTATTGAACATCCGTGGGCCGATATTAACTGGTAAGTCGTTCTCCCCTATTATTTCTTTCCTGGATCCATCAAAAGCTCTTACTATTGTCGAACTTGGCTTGATAGCGGTCGTATCAATGCCCAATAGATCCAGGGTAGCTTGAGGGCTAACATTCAGGGAAGACCTGTTGTCTATGAGGACTCTTGTTGTAATGATGTTATGTAGTCCCACTATTATGAATAGAGGCTTTATGTGTTGGTTACCTTCTTCACCTAGTTCTTCGATGAAGAAAGAAATATGATCTATAGTGAGGATAGAATTGGTGACAAATCAAAACCTTTCAATCAATATTTCATGAGGGACTTTGACTTCCCTTAATGTTCTAAATAAAGCTTTCCAATGTGGATTTGATACCATCAATAGACTCATGAGGGATATTTGTGCTAGATTCTTAGTGAGTTGATCCATTATTTTATGCTCGCTAGACTTAATCATCTTAGTGAAGGTAGATAACCCTTCTTCAATTTGTTCATTGTTTGGCCTTTCCATTACGACCTTCTTTTTTAGGTCCTCCCTTAGATCATAGATTCTACATGAGCGGGTAATCCCTCTTATAAGTGAGCCTGACTGCCTAGTAGTCGAGAGGGGCAGTTTTATAATTTTCAAGGGCCACGAGCATATAGAAGGTATATCGTTTAGTTTGTAGAATTTGCTTCTCTTCTTATTTGTAGAATCTATAACCCTAGGCTCTCAGTTGGAACTGATCATGTTGATGACGAGCTTTGAGTCATCAAATATCATATTGATGATGGGTCCATGGTTCACTAAGGGGTTATTGTTGATGTTTAGAGCAAGAGCCTCCATAAAATCTAGTTTTACTGTGCCTTCATCAATTAAGTCTTGAATTTTCTTCTTTAACCTCTAGTACGAGTCAGTTGAATGGCCCACTTGCTCTAAATGATATTGACATCTTGCATTAGGATAAAAAAATGTCATCCTATGCCTTTCACTATGAGCCTCAGAATGGAGCAGACTATCTCTTCTTAGTTTTTTAAGCACCTGATTAAGTATAACTGGTATTTTGGTGAACTACCTTAGGGCCTTGCTAACTTATAGTTAGCTTCTATACTATTGTTGAGTTAGTGGAGGATTTGCCCTAAAAGAGACTCGAATGTTTTGCCTGGTATTCGAATTGACCATGTTGGTAGTAGCTTCCTTAGGCTTGTTGGTGGTAAGTTTAGTAGAGGGTGGTCTTTTGTCTGATGTCTCTATTAATTTGCTAGACGAGATGGCACTTTTAATCCAGCACCTTACTACCACTACTTCTGTAAAGCTAGAAGAGGCTTGCCTAATCAGGTGAACTAAATATGGTCTCTCAAGAGTGTTGATAAAAGTTGCAGTTAGTTCTTTCTCAGTCATGGGGATAGATACCCTTACAGCTAGGGACCTCCACCTTTCGGTATACTCTTTGAAAGATTCATTATGCCTCTTCCTTAGGGCAACCAAATCCATCATGGTCAGCACCACTTCAACGTTGAATATATATTGGTCATAGAATGCTTTAGCTAACTTTTCCTATGTGTTCACCCGATTCAAATCTAATTAGGCATACTAGGTTAAAGCAGGGCCAGTTAGGCTATCTTGAAAGGTCTGGACCATGAGCAGGTCATATTACACATATTTACCCATTTTGCATGCATACAGCTGAGTTTACAGCTTAGGGCGACCAATCCTATTGTATTTTTTGAAATCAGGTACATTGAACTTTTTTGGAAGCTCCTATAATCATAAGCGGAGAAGTTTGTTATACCAGCTTACTCGAATCCATCATACCCCTTAAGCATTTTCATGTTTTTAGTAATTTGTTGAGTTAATCGCTTCTTAAGTTCTTTCAATTTGTCTTAATCAGCTTTATCCTTTAGATTGACCAAAAATGAATAAGTATTTGACTTAAAAGTTAGGTTGTCCTTTGGAAAGACCCCTTATGTTTCAAAGGATTCAAAGGCCTAGTTAACCTTGGGGTAAGCTTCTTCCACTTTGAGGGGCGGGGCTTCAGCACTCTTTCCATATCGGGTTTTAGAACTTTCTTCATTTGATGGAACTATGCACTTGAGCAAGGCAATGCTGTCAGTAAAAAAGCTTAGTTAGTCTACAATCTTTCCTACTGTTCATTCTAAGGATTGGACCCTCAGCTCAGTAAGATCAATAACCTTAGGGCTGACATTACCATTGTTGGTGTTGGTGTTGGTGTTGTCGTTTCCTTGGTTGGCCATTTTGGTTTGAGAACGGGTTCTGATAGGATTTCTTTAGAAGGTTTGATGTTTGAGAACTATCTTGGCGACCTGGTTAAGATCACTTTTCAACAAGTTAGCACATGAATACTTTAATTTTTGAGAGTATGCAAATGAAATAAATGAACAAAATGCAAATAAGTCATACAGATGGAAAGGAGGGAATAAGTGATTAACTAATAAAATGACAATTTATTTAAATTCCTAAAGTTTTATTACGTAAAAAAAAAAAGAAAAAATACATATTCATCTATATTAGTCTTCTTTTCTTCTGTAGACTAGATGACATTTTCTTCTCCTTCTTTTGATCATGCTTAGTTGTTTCCTCAAACTCTTGAATCATTTTTTGGGCCATCTTCAGCTAGTGTTTCAGGGTGTATGATCTTTGCTTAGACTCTCAAAATAGGTTTTCCCACTTTTCTTTTTCATCATAAAGGACCTCTATACGAGCTTTTACTTGGTCCATATAGGTCACCATTTCGGAGCTAAGATGCACGGGGGAAGGTTGAGGGACTTTTGGTGCCTAATACTGCTTCATGCCTACCTTATGAAGTTGATTGTATAAGTACTCTTTGGTGATCCAATGCTTGTCCACTTCTCCTATGAATTCACTCAAATCAATGTTAGGGCTTATGGTCCTGGTATCCTACTAAGCTTTGATCTTATGAATCTTAGATACCTTTTCTATTAAGTGAGGCTCTATATGGTTAAGGGTGAATGGCTCTAATGAAGGCCTGTAAACTATGTCCTAGATTCCCCCAAACTACCTTACCATGTTGTTTGGATAGTAGCCTATACACTAACTCATTCCAATCAAAGGTACAGTATGATAACTTTTACAAACTAGTATGACTTTATTGTAATTGCTCCATTTAGTTGTCTATAGTATGTCTTCGACCTGAAAATCTTGCAGAACTTCTATCTAGAGCAGGGTAAGGATATTTTCTAGTAATTTGATCTTATCAATGAAAGAGTCAATAAGATCAATCTTATTAGCAAACATACCCCTTATCAAATCCAACCTAAAAACATTTGATGTGACTGATCAACTACACCATTAACTGTGCCATGCTTGACCTGAGATCCACAGCCTCTTTCTTGAGGAAATTAAGGTTCCTTATTTATTCGATAAGCAGGGTAGGAATATAAGACTTCCCTTCCCAAAACTGAGCTACTAATTCTGCTACCCTAAAGTGTATAAGAACAGATCTACTCAGAAATAAGATGGTGGTGAATACTGCTAGTACATAGGCCTTAATTCGATTTTCCCTCCAATTTCCAAGAAATAGAGCTTATTTGTTAGAGTTAGGTTTGTTCTACAACCAATGGACTAGATCCCATATCTTGATAGCGTATTTGTTGCAATCATTTAGAGCCTCATTTATCTTAGTCTTACGAATCCCTAAGAATCTTGAAAAAATATAGGTTGGATCATAGCTAAGCTCTAGAATGTATATTTCATCCAAAGGAGGAGCTTGGAGTAGTTGAGTGTACTCTTCTAAAGTTGGATTGATTTGGTACTTCTTTGGGCTCCTAGAAATGGATTAGGGCCCTTACTAGCATGATGTTAATATTCACTTTGGTTAGTGAGAGTATGGGTCTAATCTTATTAGTAATGAATTGTTGTTCTCTTGGGTTGAAGGTTTGAAATCACTAGCCAAGTATGGGTTTGAGGTTTGTGGGTTTGTGGACATAAATCTCCTTAGCGAGGACCTTGGTGTTGGATAAGCTAATCATTTCTGAAATATTACAAGGAAAGCATAAATTATAAAGAAAAGACTATTTACATGAAATGAAATTACAAAAGACTCCCTATGTACATGAATTCTAGGAAAAATACAAGAAAAGAAACTTTGAGTTTTGTCATTTTTCCATTTTTTTATAACATTACCGCCTTATTAGTCATTTGTTGACCTTGTAAAATGTATGCAAAAAGGATGGGTTCTAACGGTTCTTAAACTTTGTGACCCCACGCGTTTATGAAAAAACGATTCCTTGGTCATATCAAAGTTTAAGTGGGGTAACCTAAGTAGCCTTAAACAGTAGTTGCCTTACTATGCCCGAAACTTACACAATAGCTCTCCATCTTAAGGTCTTAAGACAGCTCGAGTTCGACCGTATCTATCATGCATTTATGATACAAAAAATAAATTCACCACCCCCCTTCCCCTAAAAAAAAAAATTAAATACATAAAAATAAACTTACAAAGGCGTTAGTACAGTTGTTAGAAATAACAAAGAATGAAAGAAAATAAATAAATTACACTAAGGTGATTTTTAGAGATCAATTTTAATTTTGGAAAGTTAAATGGCCAACCTTCTTGACGTTCCAATAGAGTCGCCAAGCTGTTGAGGCTAGTTTTTCACCTCCTAGTTTTATAAATTAGGTTTCTTTTAAACCGATTAGTATTAAACCCTTACCCATGCAATATTGATCCTCGCCTAGGGTTTAAAGAAAATTGTTTAATTTGAAAACTTATTAGAGTCGTTACCCAATCAGAGTCAGGAAAAACAGTTAAGTTATAACTAATTGAGTGGATTAGTTATAACTTAGACACTAGTATATGATAGAATTGATTTTTGAAACAACTTTTGAAAATTGGAGATTTGGATTAAAGAATTAGAAATTTTAAACCCTTACGGGTACCATTGACTTTTCAAATTTAACCTTAATCTTAAAAATCACGTTTTTAATTTCATAAAACTCGATTGTTAACTACCTTAATTAGATGACTTAAGTAATCTAGGAAAAAGAAAAATTAGATTTTTTTTATTTTTATTGTTGCCCTATAGGTGCCTATGTACTCACTATTTGAGATCAAATGTACGTAGTTCTTTTTATAAAACTTTAGCAAGTTAGTTTGATTTTAATTTAAAAATTTGTCGGATTTACATTTTTTAACCCAATTTGGTTTATTTAAGAAAATTTCTAGGAAAAGGTTCTAAATTGGAATTTTTATTTTTTTAGAAAATTCTAAAGAGTCCTAACTTTTAAAAAATCCAATTATTTTTTTATTTATTTTGGAAAACTTGATTTTTGTAAGTGTTAAAAAACAATTAACTTATTTCCTTATTTTTATTTTTATTATTTCTTATATTATCTTATTTATTATTTTTTATTCTACTCATTTTTATTTTTAACTAAACAAATAAATAAAATACTTTTTTCTTTTCTTCTTTTTTTTTTTTATTATTTTCCTTTTTCTTTCTTTTTATTTGACATTTACAATTGGAATGAAATAAAGAAATTAAATAAAAAAAATTTTACAAAACAACTATAAAAAGCGAAAGAGGGTCGGACTAAAATAGCGCGAGTTGAGCTATGGGTCAGCTTAGAGCGAGTCGGGTCGGTATGGTATGTAGGTCAGTTCGAACGCTGGATCTAGGTTGTCTTCAAGCTCAACAGTAGTAGCTTGGCACGATTTAAATTGATTCGGCTACCGAATCAAGTGGGAAAGGTGGTTTTTGTGAATATTTTATTGGGGAATGGAGGGTATTTTTTATGCCATGGTGTTTAGAGCTTGTTTGGTGGTGTTTTGAAAGTTAGTTACGGATGGTAGTGGTGGTACAAATTGTATGGTGGTTGTTGGAGTTGCTGGGTGCAAGAAGGATGTTGGTTCTAGGGTTTAGGGATGTAGCGATGTTGGTTGTATGGTTGGTTTGGGTCGAAGAGGGTCGAAGGTGGTATGTCAAGATGGGAGCAATACAGCGGTAGTCAAGGTTTGGAGTTAGTGATGCACGGTGTAGCTAGGGGGTATAGCAATGGACGAGGGTAGTTGGGCTTGGAAGCTTACGAGGTAGGGAAGCTCATAAGGGTGGTGGTGTTTTTTGAGGATGGCTAGAGAGAAGAAGTCAAATAGAGAGAGAGTAGTAGTGAGCTAGATTGAATGAGAAGAGAGAAAGAGTTTGTTCATTGTTTTTCAATGGTTGTGTCTTCGTATGTCCTTCAATGAACCCCTTTTATACATGAAAACAACCTAGAAAACAAGGAAAGCTCGAATTTGGATTAATTGAGATTTTCAAAATTTCATTTTTTTCTTAATTTTGGAGCTCAATTTGAATGTGTAAATGTATGAATTTGGATGTATCTTTGGTTTAATTCGAAGTAGGCTATGTAGTAAATAAGATTAGATCAGGAAATCACACGTGTGGGTGTGAAATTTGTGCAAAAATTAGAGCTAAAGTAAAGGGGTAAGCTGTTCTTGATTGGGAAAGAGGTGGGAAATCGGGGGGAACAAAGGGAAAGAGACAGAAAAAAGGAAAGAAAGGGAGGGAAAAAGGGGCTGATGTAGTACCATGTCAGTCGTGTCAACTAACCAGAGTGTACCACGTGTCATTACATGATACGTAGCAGCTGATATGGCATGCTACATGGTGCCACGTTAGCACCAATGAATCTGATGCTACCATGTGTCAAGATACATAGCATAAAGAGATCCTGATACGTAGTAGTTCTTGATGTAGTAATGTGTTAGTTTAAATAAATAAATAAATAAAAAGGCCTACATGCTTTTGCCAAGATTCAATCACCTGACTTCATACCCAAACACAATACCAAGTCTATGCGTTTATCTATTAGGCTGTTGGCTTATGCCTTGTCTATATGTATAATTTAATTGTACATATAGCCTAGTTCAACTTAAGCTAGATTCAAATCTAAGTCTAGGGCTAACGATTCAACTTCTAAACTTATTTTAAAAATTAAAATATCTATCAGATTAAATTGTTATTCCCTAAAATCTTTTATTTTTCTTTTCAATTTATCAATTTTTGGGTTTCTTTCTAAATTTCCTTATATATTTTTTTTCTAAGTTTCTTACTTTTTTTGTGCTTTTTCTTATTTTGTTCATTTTTGTATTTTTCTGAAATTCTTATATTTTTCTAAATTTCTTTATTTTTTAGGTTTTCTTTAATTTCTTTTTTTTTTTGTTTTTCCTTAATTTAAGACCTATTGAGAAGATAAAATAAAATAAAATAAATGGTGGCAAAAATCGAGTATTTACAAGATCAAATGTACTACATTGAGCAAAGTGTGAGCCATTGATTACAGGTTTGAGGTAAGCTAGTAGAAGAAACTTTGACCATTCAGTTAACTGATGACCTTAATCATACCACTAAGATTAGAGAGAATATGGCCTTCAACCTTCGTGAATGTGTGAGCTAATAAAGATGTCTTCATATGGTCCCCATTAGACATGATAGGTATTCAAAAGGAAGTAAACACTCTCCATCTCAATATTAACCCAAATGCTAAAGTGGTATAGTAGAAAAAAAAAAAAAGAAGAAGACATTTTGCTCTAGAAAGGCAAGCTACAATTAAGGAAGAGATATAGAAATTATTGAAAGTAGATTTCATTAGAGAGGAGCCATACTTGACCTAGTTGGCTAATTGCGTATTGGTAAAAAAAGTCAATAGGAAATGTTAGATGTGCATGGATTTTACTTACCTCAACAAGGCTTGTTCAAAAGATTGTTTTCCACTACCTTGGATAGATTTGTTGGTCGAGTCCATTTTAGGGCATGCCTTACTAAGTTTTATGATGCTTTTTGAGGATACAATCAAATCTAGATGCATCATTTTGATCAAGTACACACCTCATTTGATACAAACTTTGGAACAAACTATTATAATATCATGCCATTTGGTTTGAAGAATGCAGATGATGAGAGCCACATTTGCTTATTAGTTTTATAAAATAGCTGATGTAAGTCTAGATGTCAATCTCTCAAAGACTATCTATAATTGCAAATACTAGTACATACCCTTAACCTAATATCTAACATAACAAACAATTTTAAATAATTAAAGACAACTAATAAAATAATAATAAAATAACATAATAATATAATAAGCAAATTCAATTAACTAAAGCTAACAAAAATAAATTATTATAATAAAATAAAGAATAAATAACAAATAAAGTATAAGATAGTTAAAATTAACTATAAGCACATGAACTTAGTATTCAATTACTAATCCTCCTAAAATAACTATGCAAATGATTAGTCTCATTCTTGTTTATTAGATCGTGAAGATTTCTAATATGAATTAATGGGAATCGCATCTTTAATTAACTCATAACCTTGAGTATACTCTACACAAATCGTTTCTACAATAGAGAATCTCAATATTGCATTAAGATCTTGGATCCTTCTATTAAGTTGCCCTAATCCGGAGAAATTGGATGTAATTGCACCGGTCTACCTCTTATAGGATCTTACGAGCTCTAATCAATCAAAATAATAATTCAATAGTTGGCTATATTGAATTAGAAATAATACAAAGCGATGGAATTAGACTATAGTAACAAGAAATCATAAATTGACAATAAAAGAAAATTTATTTCATAGCAAACTAAGGTTTACAATAATTGAATACTAAAAACTAATTTAAAACATTGAGAGAAAAATAAACACATATAGAGAAAGTAAATAGAGGAGCCTGTAATCTATAAATTATCTATGATGTCTAGCTTACAAGGCTTATATCCTATTTATAGTATAAAATGAATCTTGGAATGTGTCTTTAGTGTATCTCCAAAATATCTTTTATATGTCTTTAATATCTTTTTTAAGATATCTCATTGCACATCTCTTTAATTTACTTTCTAAATTTGGCACATAGAATCAAATATAATGGGAGTATGACATCTTAGACTTTAAATCTTTCTAAAAATGTAACCGCCCAGAGCCCGAGTCGCTACAGCTTTGCTATGTGTTGGCCTTAGAGGGAAACATGCTAAGGCAACATGGATCCTTTTACATGTCTATATTCCACAAAGATTCATGAAATCTACCAATTCACAAATTGTTGACCATAGACTTTGTAAGGAGGGTAAAATATCAATCACTCAATTCTCTAGATACATCACATTAAATCTAAATAACATAAGTTAAGGAACTTGAAAATAAGGAAATTATTGGAGAGAAAAACTAAGAGTCTAACAAAATGCAAACAATAGGAGGCATAGGTGACTCCAAACATAGCACAAGTCATAAGAATATACAACAAAAAACAAAACATAAGGTCTCTCGAAATCTACTCTTAGAGTCTCCTTCCTCATCATAATATAGATAGTCATAGCTTGCATCCTTTGCATAGAAATCATCATAAACCTCATACCTTGAACCTACAGTTGAAAACAACAACCTCCGTAGGGTAAGCTAATACTTAATACAGGATACTGTACACATGTGCATGAACACACAAGTAACATGCACAAACATACACAATTAACCATAATAAATGCAACAAAGAACCATTTTAGTCTGTATTATTTAAGTCTATTAGTAACTTGGTCTCAACATCTTGGGACTTGGGATTACTCATGACCCCTACAAATAAGCAATATAAATACTATATAGATATGGTGTTAGGTCCCCCCCCAATACCTAGTTGATTGATCACTAACCTAAATCTAATTAGGTCCTTTTGGTGCGGGACTTCACTAGGGATAGCGTTATGTAAAGATCACCAGATGCCTCACCAACACCACTAGACCCTACTAGTAGGTTGTCGAAGCTAAGTACACGTAATAAACTTAGTTAAAGTCTAAGTTTAGTTAAGTTCGATTAGATTACTATCCCAGCATACGTAAAAAACATTTATGTATCTCGTACTTAACTCCATAATAATGTTTGACAAATATCTTAGTGCTTTACAATTGGGTACAACACAAAATAAACAACTTAGCCATTAAACTTTGACATAAAAGTCATCACCCATTCTTACACTCCAACCCCTTAATTAGGCCTCAAGTCTGTATGAGTATCCTCAATCCGATTATTGAAAAAATAAATTTTGGTTGTTGTTTGATTTAGAAAACTTGTTTAAAAAAATGTTGGAAAGGTTTTAAGATGATAAAAGAAGGTCGGAAAAGTGATAAAGAAAGGAAAAGAGATCTTCTATACATTACTGCAAACAAGGCATCCAAATGCTAGGTTGACTAGCATTCGGACACTAACTTAAACTCACATTGTATGAGTTTTTGGGGGGTTGGGTGTCTGGACGCTAGATGCTAGCCTTTATGGCATCCATATGCTAGTTACAGTCTATAGAATTCTATAGATTATGCTGTACAACCCCATATCTGAACCTAAATGCAATTCTTCCCTTTTCCCAACCCTTTCCATTACAAACCCATCTCTAAGCACTCCTTAACATCCTCCAAACAACAGATAAAAATAAAATCCTAATAGCCATAGCCAGCCCTTAAATCTACAGTACACATCAAAAACAAAAATTTTAACGAAATAGAGGTTTTAAAATGACTCACTATACAATTCTTGATGCAAGAACCTTCAAATTTGAAATTTCTACACTCTAACTCTATGAAGACGAAATCTCTTTGAGTTTCCTTCACCTACTTAAGAGAAAAACAAATTTCATTGATGTATAAGTGGTGATGTACTCGATTTTGGCTATCCCTTTGCAAAATCTTGAGTTTTGCTTCGATTTTGGCACACAAACTCCTTGAGTCCAAACCCAAAAGGCCTTCTTGTGAGGTGTTCTATAGGTTTTCTAGTTTGCTACTAAAAGAATTGTTTAAGAAAGATGAGAGAAATAGTAGGATCAAAAGAAACATAGTGGGAAGGGAGGAGGTTTGAATTCTTTTAATTGGATAACTTTACCCCCACTACTTAAACCATTTTACATGCCATATTGAGCCTATTAATTATAAACCCTTTTATATTCCTTAAATCCTTTTTATTCATTTATTTATCACATTGGGTTTTATAGCCTTTCCCCCTTCAACAAATCTTTTGTCCTCAAAAGTTTACTTAGATCTTGGAGCAACTCTAGATACTTTCTCTTGATTTCTTCCTTAAGCTCCTAGGTGGCGTCTAGTTTTAACTAGTTCGCTCACTGCACTTTGACATAAGGTATAAAGCTCCTCCTTAATTTTTGTACCTTGGTGTCAACTATCTTTATTGGTCATTCCACTATCGACATATCTTACTGGAACTTAAGCGGCTTTAGATCCATTACCTACACATGTTGTTCCTCCTTGTGGTTCAAACTTGGCTTCTTATACTTCGTTAGCATAGACACATGGAACACATTATTTATACCCTCTAGCTATAGCAGGAGCCCAGTCTGTATGCTACATTACTAATCTTCTTTGTGATTTTGAAAGGGCCTACATACCTTAGGTTCAACTTACCTCTCAAACTGAACTTAATTACTCCATTAACCGATGAAACCCTCAATAATACCTCATCTCCTACCTAGAACGCTATAGGGCGATGTTGCATATTAGCATAATTCTTCTATCTACTCTAGGTGCCTTGCATCTTCTATTGAATTAGCTTAATCTTATCTATTGCTTCATGTACCAAATTCAGTCCCGTCAACTGTCTTACACTTACTTCATTCCAATGAATAGGTGACTTGCACTTTTTACTATACAACACTTCAAATGAAACCATTTATACGGTAACCTGGTACCTATTGTTATAGGAGAACTCTACTAAGTCTAGGTACTCATTCTATTAACCACCAAAGTCAAGCATATACGCTCTCAACAAGTCCTCCATAATCTGAATGGTGTGCTCTGACTGACCATCTATCTATGGATGGAAGGTATTGAATTAGAGTTTCATACCTAAAGAATTTTGTAGACTTCTCTAGAAGTTGTTGACAAACTGAGTGTCTCTATTAGAAGTGATAGACACCAGTACCCCATACAATCTCATTAACTCTTGAATGTACAACTTAGTAAGCTTTCCTAGCTAATATTTGATATTTATAGGAATGAAGTAAGTAGACTTAGTCAACCTATCCATTATGACCCAGATAGCATTATGTTTCACTAAGGTTTTAAGTAAGGTAATGACAAAATCTATAGTTATGTACTCCCATTTCTACCTAGGTACTAGCAATAGCTGTAACCTACTTGTATGCCTTTAATGCTCAATTTTGAGCAGTTGACACACTTGACACTTAGACAGATAATCTATCATTTCTCCTTTCATATTGTTCCACTAATAGTGATCTTTCAAGTCCTTATACATTTTTGTGTTACCTGGGTGAACATAATAAGTTGAGTAGTATTCTTCTTTCAATATCTCACTTCTCAACCCTAACTACGTTGGCACACACAATTTACACTTAAACCTCATTACTCCTTTGTCATCTATAGTAAAGTCTTGAGCTTTTCTTGCTTCTATCTTACCTCTAATCCCCTAGTTTCCTTGATCCTTGACTTGTGTAGTTTTAATTCAATCTATTGGGATAGGCTATATTCTTAAGCTATCCAACCTAACACTTTCTTCTATAGTCAACGCTTCTAACTCAATTTGGCGCATCTTCTCAAGTAATGACCTCTATGTAGTGATCAAGCTAGCTAAATTTCCCTATCTCTTCCTATTTAGGGCATTGGCTACCACATTAGCTTTTCATGGTTGGTACTGAATATCTAAGTTATAGTCTTTGATCAACTCTAGCTAATGCCTTTACCTCATATTTAGGTCCCTTTAAGTGTATAAATGCTTTAGGCTCTTGTGATTTGTGTGCACTTTACATTTCTCACCAACCAAGTAATGCTTCTAAAGCTTCAATGCATGTATCACAGTTACCAACTTTAGATCATATATTAAGGTAATTTTTCTCGTATGACTTAAGCTAACAAGAGGCATATGCAATCAACTTATCATCTTACATAATGACATTCCCTAGTCCTTATATGGAGGCATCACTGTAAATAACACTCTTCTCCATTGCGAGGTAAGGTTAAAATCAGAGCTGTTACTAACCTATCTTTTAGCTGCTGTAAGCTTGCTTCAAACTTATCATCTCATTCAAACTTGCCCCCTTTCTAAGTCAATCAAGGAAAACGTACAACGATTTTAGAAAAACCTTCCACAAATTTTCGACAGTAACCGACTATCTCCAAAAAGCTTCTAACCTCTGAAACTATGGTAAATCTAGGCTACTCAACAATTGCCTTTATTTTCTCTAGGTTTATAGCTATACCATCTCAGTTCACAATGTGACCCAAGAATGCCACTTGCTTTAACCAAAAGTTACGCTTACTGAATTTGGCATATAGTCTCTCCTCTCTCAGCTTACCTAAAATAATCCTCATATACTCTTCATGTTCTTCTCTACTCTTAGAATAAATAAGGATATCATTTATGAATGCTACCATAAACTTGTCAAAATACTCTTTGAAAACTCGGTTCATAAGATCTATGAACACTACAAGCACATTTGGCAGGTTGAAAGGCATCATTAGGATTCATATAACTCATATATTATTGTGAAAGTTGTCTTCTCTACATCTTCTACTCTAACCTTCAGTTGGTATTAACTTAAGCACAAGTCTATTCTAGAAAAGACTTGTGCACCTTGAAGCTAGTTAAAAAGGTCATTGATTCTTAAGAGAGGGTGCTTATTCTTAGTAGGAAGTTGGTTCAAGTCCCTATAATCAATATAAACCCATAAACTTCCATCTTTCTTCTTCACAAATAGTGCTTGGGCTCCTTAAGGGGACGTGCTTGGTTAGATAAAACTCTTGTCTTATAGCTCCTGTAGCCACTTCTTCAATTTTGATGACTTGGTTGGCTCCATTTAGTAACTAGGTTTTGAAATGGGTTTTGTTCTCAATACCAGGTCAATTATGAACTCTACTGCCTTATCAAGTGGAATACTAAGAAAATCTTTCAAAAACACATCTGGATACTCTTGCATTATTGGCATTTACTCTAGCTTCAATCAACCCTATTTGGTTCTACCACTAAGGCTGCTCTAGTATGATTTTCCCATAACTCATATGAAACACATTAAGTTGATCTCTAAGCTTCTATTCTATAATTAAAAGGTACTTCTCCTAGGGGCTTAAAGAATACCATCTAATTATGACAATCAACTATAGCTTATTGCTTTGACAACTAATCTATCCTTATAATGACATCAAAATCTAATAGCTTTAACACTAAAAAGTCTGCTAGTAATACTCTTCCCCCAACCTTTATCTCCACATCACAATAGATTTAGTTTAAAACTATTCTAATCCCTAAGGGTGAATTCACAGCCAAACAAGCATCCACAATAGAAAAATACAAACCACTAAATGCATAAAAGATTCAACTACATACTAGTGGGATGCATCGGTATCAAAAAGTGCATAAACACTATGGGATAAGACAGAAAGCATACTTGCCATGTTGTTAATGTCATAAGTGGTGCTTATTGTTGAAACGTGAATACTCGGGTTAAGGCTCTCTATCATGGGCCTGCCTACTAAAGACATATACCTTTAGGAATTGCTAAGGGTCTCATAATTGGTGTCCCCTAGGCTGCTTAGCTCCCTATAGCCCTATCTCTACAATCTACCATATGGTGTCCTCTCTAAGTATAGCTATATAAAAAACATTGATGTAAAATGGTGGTCTCCTTATAGTCCTTGCCCAAATGTTCGATCTTCCCTCATAAGAAATATGCCCTTACTATCTATTCACAAGTTGAAATGTTGTAGGGCTTAAAATAATGAGTGCACTTTATAGACTGTGCAGTAGCTCTGGTCTGATTTGCTGTCTGTAGCACTATAGGTCTAGGCTATACTATTACCAGCTTATCTCCACCCTCTTTAATCACTATCCTTGGGATTGACATCTTTACCCTATCTAACCTTAGCATAGTATAACTTGGCATAGGCCTTTTCCTTGAGGCTACCCTTACCCTGTGAGCTAGCTAATTATGTTTTCTCTTCATAGCTATTCTAAATACCTTGCCTTATTAACTATTATCGAGTAAACTGTAAGTTGAAAGGTAATAACCTTCTCTATAGCTCTGGCTCCAACCTATGTATGAACCTGTTAACCCGTGACTACTCATCCCTCCTAGAAGCCTCTGGTATGAAATAAGTTAGAAAATCTAACTCTACCTTTTAGGCTTCCACAGTCCTATTCCCTTACAGAAGTATCTAATAAGCTAAATACACCTACTCTCTCACATTAGTGAGGATGAAGTGCTCAAAGAATATATCCTTGAACCTCTCTTAGGTCTAACCCCCTACATCAGGCTTTGTGCATGGGGCGCCATCCCAGCACTTTAGCGCATCACCTCTTTGCATAAAGGAAGGATAATCTACCTTCTTATCATTCAGTACTTCAGCAATAGTGAAAGTCGGCTCGGTTTTTCTTATATATTCCTTAGTAGTAATAGCATTGTTCAACTTAAGATTAAACTCCTTAGCCACCTTTAGAAATGGTCCATATATGGTTACCTGATGCCTATCTCTCATGATGCTAGGCCTTAACATTAGCCTAGATCATTTGCATATCATATCTAATCTACTATTGCTACAGGACCATAGCAATTACTAGATTATTCATAGTATTCAACAGTTGTGTAGCATTGACTTCCATAATCATATACCTTTGCTGGCCTTGTTGCTTAGCCCCCTACACATTGGGTAACCTAAATCCTCCTTAAGCACCCTAGCCTCTCTATACATTTTAACTACTCTAAGCATCTTGCCCTTTAGTTGGATGGTCCTAAGGTCAAGAAGAATTGGACCTGCTCTCTTAGGAGGCATTCAAAGAAAGAAGTTACAAACAACAATCGGTATAGAGTTAGAAAAATAGATGGACAAGTGAAAAATAGAAGATAACAAAACAAATAGGAAATATTGAAAGAAGTAATGACAACTCAAGATTCATTCTAAAACACTTATTAATCCATTCTCAGATCAAGCCTAACCCTTAGCTACCCACACCTCTCATGCCTCATTGCCTATAAGTCATCAACTTAGTTTCCTAAAGATCTTTAACCTAAGTTCTAATGCCACCAAAATTTCTAATGCCTTAGAACCTAGGTAGCCACAGCTCTACCATGTGTCGACCTTAGAGGCGAATATGCTAAGGCTACATGGATCATTGTACCTGTTTATATTCTACATAGATTCATGAAATATGCCAACTCACAAATTAATGACCTCAAACTTTACAACAAGAGTAAAATATCAATCACTCAATTCTTTACATACATCACATTAAATCTAAATAACATGAGTTAAGGAACTTGAACATAGGGAAATCACTGGAGAGAACAACTTGGAGTCTCTTAATTCTATCTAAAGATAACAAATAAAATGCAAATAGTAGGAGTCATAGACGACTCTAAAGATAATACAAGTCATAAGGGAAAACAACACATAAGCTCTCCAAAAATCCACTCCTAACATCTAGTCTAGGATGTCGCAACTCCATCATCATAATAATAGTAGCCTCCTTCCTCATCATAATACAGATAGTCATAACCTACATCATTTACATAGAAATCATCATAAACCTCATACCCAAAACCTACAGCTGAAAACAACAACCCCTACAGGGTGAGCTATCACTCAGTATAAGATACCATACACATGGTCATAAACATTTAAGTAACATGCATAAAAACATACGATTAACCATAACAAATGTAGTAAAGAACCATTTTAATCTTTATTATTTAAGTCCACTAGCAATACAGTCTTAATGTCTTGAGACATTGGTTACTCATGACCACTACAAATAAGCAATATACATACTATAGAGATATGGTGTTGGGTCTTCCCTAATACCTAAGTAACAAGTCACCAACTTAAATCTACCTGGGTCCCTTCAATGCAGGACTCCATTAAGGACAGCATCACGTAAAGATCACCATATGCCTCACTAACCTTACTGGACCCTACCAATGGGTAGTCAAAGCCAAGTACACATAACAAACTTAATTAAAGTCTAAGTTTAATTAAGTCTGGTTAGATTATTACCCTAGCACACACAAACAACATCCATGTATCCAGTACTTGACTTTACAGTAATGTTTGACAAGTATCATGGTGCGTTACAACCAAGTACAACATAAAATAAACAACTCAACCCCTAAACTTTGACATTAAAGTTATTGCTTACTCTTACACTCCAACCCCTCAACTAAGCCTCTAGTTTGTACAAATATCCTCAATCTAATTCTTAAAAAAACAAAGTTTGGTTGTTGTTTAATTTAGAAAACTTGTTTAAAAATGTGTTGGAAAGGTTTTATGATGAAAAAGGTTGTTGGAAAAGTGATAAGGAAAGGAAAAGAAACCTCTTGTATACTACTACGAACAAGGCGTCCAGACGCTAGGTCGACCAGCTTCTAGACACCAACTTAAACTCACACTCTATGAGTTTTAAGGGGGTCTAACATTTGAATGCTAGCCCCTATGGTGTCTTGATGCTAGTCAATTCTGCAGATTATGATGCATGGCTCTTGCCTTATACAACCCCATATCCGAATCCAAATGCAATTATTTCCTTTTCCTAACCTTTTCCACTACAAATCCATCCCTAAATACTCCTTAATAGCCTCTAAACAACACACAACAATCAAATCTTAATAACCACGGCTAGCGTTGAACCCCAAAGTACACATCAAAATAAAACTTTTAACGAAATAGAGGTTTTAAAACAATTTACTCTACGATTTTTGATGTAATAACCTCCTAATATGAAATTTCCACACTCTACCTTTGTAAAGACAAAATCTCTTTGAGTTTTCTTTGCCTGCTCAAGAGAAAAACGAATTTTAATGAAGTATAAGCGGTGACTTACTCGATTTTGGCTATCCCTTTGCAAAATCTTGAGTTTTGCTTCAATTTTGGTACTCTAACTCCTTGAATGGAAACCAAAAAGGCCTTCTTAAGAGGTATTCTATAGGTTTTTTTGTTTGCTACAAATAGAATTGTTCAAGAGAGATGAAGGGATTGGTTGGATCAAAAGTAATATAGTGGGAAGGGAAGGGGTTTGAATCCTTTTCCTTAGACAACTTTACCCTTGTTACTTAAACCATTTTACTTGCCATATTGAGCCTATTATTTATAACCCTTTTATATTCCTTGAAACCTTTTTATTCATATATTTATGACTTTGGGTTTTACAAAAAATAAGAAGATTTACAATTCGTGCAATCACCATACCCTAAGATCATAGCTATGGATTTGGCGTGGTCTTGCACTTTGGCTAAAAATTTTCAATTTTGATGAAAATTAATGACGAGAGGTCCATAGCTAAGAAACACGACCATAGTCTTTACTCGTAGTTCTCTTTAGATTTCATTTCTTACTTGAAATTCCTTTACTTCAATTCCTTAATCAATGCATTTCTTTAATTAAACTCTAAAACTTCATAGAAGTCTCTCAAAGATTCATCAAAAGCCTTTAAAGCTCCTACAAATAAAATAATAAATAAGCTCAAATTCTTTTCAAATGAACACATATTATACATGAAATCCATACAAAACTACTCTAATATATATATATATATATGTTAAACAAGTGTCATTAGATTCCCCTACATTTAAATTTTTGCTTGTCCTCAAGCAAAAGAATTGAAAAAATCAAAACAAAAACTAAGCAAGAGTTATAAGAATTTCACCACTCTAACTTAAGAGGAGAGAAATCTTCCTTGAGCAATTTTTTGTTATGAAAACTCAAACTAGACACATGTAACATTAACTCACCCTCTGATCATCTCCTTACTTCTTTCAGTTTTCATTGAAAGGCCTTTTTAATTCAATTTAATTTAGTTTCATTTACTTTATTGAAGCTTATTAATAGTAGGAAAGAACCTTGCTCTTATAACAAATCAAGGTTGATACTAACTAAATTAGCTCTTTTATTTTTACATTGTCAGTATGAAAGAACCTTACTTTTCTAAAGGACTAACGCTAATCTTTGACAATTTTTAATCAATTTCCTTTTGCATTAGCAATGGAAAACAATCTTACTCTTCTAAAGGACTAAGATCGATCCTCATGGATTTTTTTTTTCATTTACATTTCTTTTCTTATGTCTACAATTACTTTGATTTTTCAAAAAACTTTCAAAAGAAAAATCTCATTTGTTCATCATAATCCTAAATTTAAGTTTAAGTTGAAGTAGTAAGGAACTTTGGATCATAGATGTGAACTAAGTTCATAGAAAATTGTGGGTAAATTTAAAAAAAAGTTGCTTACTTTTTTTTTTTTTTTAGTACATAGGGTTGTAAATTTCTAAAGTTGTTCTTTCAAAAACTAAAAAAAAAAAAGTTTAAGTGTACAACATTCAATCAAAACATGCTCATTAACATATATATAATTCAGTGTCTCATAAATGAGTATGTTTATACATCAGCTACTCATGTCCAGTAAAATGAGCAACCACTTGTATTTATGGATGAACTCAACAAATTAAATAAAAAATTCCACATTCGTGGTATGCTAAAAATTAAATCTATCTTTGCAATTGTAAATCCTAAATATAAGTGAGAAGAAGGAAAAGCAAACGTATATAGAAGAATAGATATAATAAAGGGAATAAAAATAGAGGAAAAGTGAGAGGATATAATTTTTTTTTTTTTTCATGTTTCAAAAATAAAATAATTGGAAGGCTAAAGATTTGATTCAAAGAAGAGGATCATGGTTTATGTTAGGAGGATCACTAGTGAGGATCACGATTAAGGACTGTGGGCATGGTCCGTGACTGTAATTCTTTTGGTCTCTTTTATGTTGATCAACTACTCACAAATTTTGTTTTACTTTGGTATAAGGCAAATGTACTTATAGATTTAGTAGTGTAGTTTAATAGAAGGGATGTCGTTCCTAATACTGACTTTCTCTTTATTATCTAACCAGTAAAATTCAAAATCAAGAAACTTAAAGAAATTAATCTAAATTATTGATAATGACTAATCTAACAATTAATTAAGACTCAACTAAAGAAATGAACAAGAAAGCGATTAAATTGGATATTAACTTAAGACTCAATATCGTACCTAGATCTTGCTTCCCCCATAATTACATACATAACTTTTACTAAAGATAATTCAATCTCTAAATCCTTTCATTAGGAGAATTCTTTAATAAAGTTAATAACGTTCTCAAGTTTATTAGCCTTAATCTTTAGATCACTTATTAGAATATCTTCCCAATAGTATAATCAAAGATCACATTAAAGAATAATGAATTCTCTTAACAATATCAATCAAGATTCAAAAAGACTTTCTTAATCGGAACCAAACCAAAGCTTATACAATGGAGAAACATGCTTCGTTCGAGACTATCTTTAAACTACGTTCTCTAACCTTACTATGACCTCTTTTCCTTTTCCTTAGTTTGACTAAAGGTGGGGAAAAAACCATTTCTACTATCCTCATTAAAGGGTCTGTGTTTTGCTTGAGAATCTTAGGTGTTTTCCTTAATGAGTTGTGATGCATGTTTGGTTAGAAGTTAGGTCAAGTTGGAATTAGTTTTCCTTTTAAGGTGATTAAGCAATTTTCCTACAATTTAACCAACGCAATATCATAAGGCAACCAATACATAAAGTCAAGCACCCCATAACAGTAATACAATATCTAAGCACATGCACTTTACACATATAGGCTAATAACATGCAATCACAAACATGACACATACTAAGGTCTCTATGTATCCTTAAGCAATACTTCAAAGTATGGTCAAGTACTGATCCTACTTACTTATACTCATTAGTAACTTGCTTCAGACCGTTGCCTCCTTGCTCTTCAATCGTCCCTAAAAATATACGATAAATTAATTTTCAAACCTTAATTCATTAGTTATTAGTTTGTTTTATATGTTTTTAGTAATTTACTTAAAAATCATGATTTCTTAACCTTTCATTGATTTTCATAAGTAACCTTAATTGGCCAAATCCTCCGTGTTATGATCTAAGTAATTTATAGTAGTTTTCTTTAGTAAAAAATTCTTTGAGTTTGGTTTTGAGTAGTTTTATTTTGTCCAAAAATCCTTTGAGTTACTATTTGAGCTACACATGGGTCATTTATTACATTAGTTTTATCCTCTCAAATATTCTCTGAACTTTCCTAAGTTGAATTCCTTATTTTGTTATCTTTTGAGCTACCTTTTAACTCTGTTATCTATAGAATTTTTAATAAAAACATCCTTTGACCAGCCTTCTACTTCCCCTATTTTTACATTTTATTATTGAGTTTCGCTTCTAACCTAACTCGGAGTATCAATCTAGTGTAAAATTCATCCTTAGAATCCTCTAAGTTATCATCTGCTCTTAACTAAGGTCTTAAATTTAACTACTTTACTAACTTCCTTCCAAGTTACAATTGTAGAATCAAGTTAAAACATCAAATGACACTTCAAACAAAACTTTCTCAGTTTCATTACTTCCTAATTCCTCATATATTATATTACAATTCATCAATTGTTTCAGGTTCACTAAATTAATCAAATAGTAACTTCACTTATTTAAGGCCAACTTCTAACTTCCCATAACTCCTCACTTTAGCAATTAATCTAGCTACTCTAGAATAGTGTACATACTCTAAATATGATTCAAACTTAGTATTGAAGTGGTTTTATGCAAAGTAATACATTATTTTTACTAAAAACACTATTTTAGGCATAATTTTAAGCTTAAAAATCAAATAAAAATATGAAAAATAATATCACGAAAAACTTTGACATAGCAAATTAATATTAACTTATGATAGTTTATAGAAAAATTTTGATGTGAAAATTACATCGTTTACCTAATATTAACTTATGATATTTATTCTAGATTATATATATGAAAATGTATAAGACTATTTTTTTTCAACATTTTTTGGGCACTTTTGTTATTTTTGCAAAATTTTACAAAATTGATTAAGAATGGACACTTACCAAAGTTTAAAGCTATGGCCACCAGCGATTACTCCTATCTTATTGGAACCACTAGGCAGTGGTTGTGGCTTCTGGTGGTAGTGGTGGTTGGACTTTAGTAGCCCTTTAAGCGTTTGTATTCTCTAGTGATCAAATTGCACCATATTTTTGTATAATCTCCAAAATTTATTTCCTAACTCGCCAAATCTCACAATTAATTTTCCTAGATTCTACTTCGTATGCAGCATCCTAGTAGAGATTGTTTCAAATTTTTTGGATTGATTTTGTTGTGTAACTTGATTTTCTCTCTCGCTCTTCTTAGATTTTTCCTTAATACCACTCATTTCTTGCATGATCCTTTGCTATATTACATAAACACTTGTCCTAGCGATTACACATGCCCACATAACTTAATCCTAGTTGCCTATGATTTTTTAATAATTTTTAATGATTTTTTTTTATTAATTTTCTTAAGTTATTTTAGCTAATTACGAGTATAATTACTTAAAAATTACACATAACGTGTACGCATATATTATATATGTTATTTTATATCCCATATTAATTTTATTACATATATAATTTATCTTTAAAAGTTTGCAAACTAATGAAACCTATTCAACATATTTACGATAAATAATATATATAGTTAAATTATATTATTTAGCTATATTGTAATTATATTTTTGAAAGCCAAATCCATAAGGTGTTTTTAACTAATGTTTTGAGTCTACTCATAAATTTTTAGGTCATTCAGGTTAATTTCTTTTACGCTCTAAATTTCTTGTTTGAATAACAACGTGAGATTACAAGGCTCACATATCTTAGGAAATATCAATCTAAAGCAATCAAGCACACATAATTGAACCAAAGAAAGTAAAGATCTTTATTAGATCTAATAAAATGTAGCGTCACATAGTAATTCTAGGTTCTACCAAACTTAAATATAATAGATCTATGCACTAATCATAACAAAAGAATAATCTTGAATAAAATATAGTGAAAACATGAGAGGTATTATCCACTTTAGTAGTAGAATTTGCTCTTATGACAAATCAAGGTGAATCCATACCAACTTATCCTCACATGGGAAAGAACCTGACTCTTGTGAGGGACTAAGATTGGTCCTTGCCAACATGACTACTTTATTTACCACTTTTTTTTTTTTTCTAGCCTCCAACTAAATTGTGATTTTCAGGTAATTTTCAAAAGACAAAATTCCTCTACTTGTTTGCCAAGAATTATAGGGCTCTAAAGACTTCCAAGAGAAAAGTATACATTAAAGTAAATTTGAAAATAATTCTTGCCCTTATAGACATAATGTTTTAAATATGGATAGTTGAAACTACTAAGGAATTTAATCTTAAGTCCTAAAATCCTAGGTTAGATAACTTGTAACTCTACTTTACACAGATTTCACTAATCAACTAAGGCATAGTGTTGCCTAATCATTTAAGATCAAGCATTCATACATACTTGATTTAATTCACTGGAAGTTGTCAAATTATAACGTAGTCACAGGTCAATCAAATAAATTGGGTTAAATTTTAAAAAAAGATTCGGTTCCCTAAATAGCAACAATTTTTATATCCCCTTTTCCATACTTAAAATTGTACATTGTCCTTAATGTACAAACTAAGTAATTCCATAAGAAATATATCAATGCAAACACTAATGGTGTAAGAAGACATTAAAGTGTGAAAGAAAACTAATACTTTTTTGAAATTCAATTTATACAAAAGTCAACTGAGAAGTCTAAAGTCATCCTATCTAAGCACAATCTTCAACATAAGCTTCAAAGTTCCAAGACTAGTACCTTGCAACATGACTTACTAAACACAAAGCAAAGAAGAAAAAAAGAAGACTAATAAAAGAGAATCACGAAAGCAAAAAGAAAAGAAAAAAAAATAGTTTAGCAACTAAACAAAGTCTAAGATGAGCCAAATATAGACTAACCAAAGAAAATAACAAATGGCCAAATCCATTTCTCAATCCTCATCAATGGAGGCTATGAGCCCCGTAATTTTGAATAGCTATACTGAGCTAGTAATTTAAGGTGTATGTGAGTGAAAGTAGGTCGATTGAGATGATCTTTTATGTATAAATCTTAGGAGTTAGATGATGACATGTGGTAACTCTAGATTTTACAAATATAATAAAATGATAATATGATGGCTACAAATAGTTAATTTTACTAAATTATATTATATTGTAGTTTATTCTTCATAAACACGTAAATTAAGTAACGAAAGTTAACTGAACTTTAGAGATAAATCATTTGGGTACTAAAATTGTAACATGAAATGAAATAATATATTATTGTACTTCGGCTATAATTATTATGTATATACTTGAAAATCTTAAAACAGCTAAAAATGCATATAATTAACTAAAAATTAACAAGGAAAGTGATAAAAAAAATTAAGAAAATTGCTAAAACACTAGGATCAAGAGGGATTAGGCATAGACACATACAAGGACAGTTGTACGATTAGAAGTTAAGGTTTAGGACACATAGCATGCACAATTTTTGAGGATTAAAGACCCTTAAGAGAGAGAAAATAAACATTTTACACATGCATGCCTATAAAATTCCACCAAAAACTCTCTGTATCTTCTTAAGGACATGAATAATTATCAAGAAATTAGATGAAGGAATAGGAACATGTAGAAAATTCTGGAAAATTTTGAGAAGCAAAAGTGCGCAAACCAAGCTAATTTAAGAAACCCATATATGAAGGATATTTAGAAGCGAACCACCACTACTACCCAACAGTAGTGGTAGCACGTAGTTGTATCGATAATAGGGTGGCTGCAAGGTTAAGTTCTAATGAGTTCAAGAATTAACTTAATTTTACTAAATTTTGTAAAAAATATCAAATTAATTCCAAAAACTATGAGAAAAATTATTTTGAAGTATTTTTACATTTTTTTTTAAGGAAAATATCAGTTTGTAAAATTTTTAAATGGATTTAGTACTTCCTTAAGAAATTAAGTGAAATTGAACAATTTTTAAAGCCAATTTGAATAACCCTATTATTGTTGTTTCAAAACCAAAATTTTTGTAGAACTTCCTTATGCTTCATGTTTCAATCTTATGAACAGTTTTTGGTCAAAAATATTTTATATAATTTTTAGTAATTTTTTAGCCTCTAAATTTGGTGAAAAATGCTATTTTTAGGAGTTTTTATGTAATTGGCTTTAAGAAAATCAAGTTGTATCAGTTCTAGAGTACATATATGCTGTGATCTACTATAAGAATTGGTCTAGTGTTAGTTGGATTGATTGGAATTTGATGTATGTACAAATAATTGGTTATGGCTTACATGCATTAAGGTGAGGGTATGTGGACTTGGAAGAATGGATGTTGTGGTGATTATAGGTATGAATAATCTATTGTATGATCATGTTTTGTCATGCTTATAAACTAGAATAGGATGTTGGGGTGAGTTGTCGAGAGTAAATGCATAAATTAATTTTGTTCAAAGAGTTCTTCAGATAGTTGAACTAGTAGAAGGAGGATTTAATCCCTAGTTTAGATACTTAATCAAAAGGATAGACGGTAAAGGATTGTAAATATAATCCTATTAGGGCCTTGTTTGAGAAGCTATTTCATAAAAGAAATATGGCTTAAATGACTTTAGAAACTTGTCTAGAAGGTTGGTGGATGAAATGATTATAACTCTAAATATGTGTGAGCTTCACTTAAGGAGTTATTTGGCAAAAGAATGGTGATTGTATTAAGTTTAGAGACTTGATTAAAATGTTAGTTGATTTAAATAGCTTAGATGAAATCACTTAAGAAACAACTTTAGAGGGTTGGTTTGTAAAGAGAGGGACTTAATCTTTAGTTCGAAAGGTTGATAAGAAACTTGCATAGTAATAATGATTTAAATATACTCCATCATAAGCCTATTTGGAGAGTATTTGGTAATGGAAATGTTACTTGGAATGACTTTAAGATTTGATTTAAGGGTATTTGGTAATAGATTAAAGCGGATGCAATTTATTTGATCTCATGACAATTGGTTAACGTTGTGCGATAGGATTTGCTTAAACATACATTGTATCTAATTAACCTTGCTTGAAAACCCTGGTTGCTTTGTGATAGATATGTCTTATTGTCTCATCCACTTACTAAGCAAGTTGTTGCTCATTCACTTATAGTTATTTTGCACATCTCTTTGTAGATACACCAATACTACTCTATGTTCCAAAAGTATAGAGACGGGGTTGGGGAGTGAGATTCAAGACCAATTGGCTAGATTCCTATGTTGTTTAATAACTTTACTAACCTTTAGTAAAACTAATAGAGTCTCTTCAGATGACCCTTAAGTTTTTAGCTATTATTACTAATACTATGTTTTGTAATCCTATAGATTTTTATAAAGGCTTATTATGTCGTTTTTCTAAAGTTGTTGATAAAACTTGTTTTCTATTTAGGCTTTAATACCACAAAATCTCTTTCAAAAGCTATTTTAGTAAGTTACACCACATATTGATGCCAAATAAGGATTGAATTAGATAACTCAAAGTTGTAGAGTAGTAAAGGCTTTGCATAAACTATACCTACGTTAGCAGCTAAAGTGGTTAGCTTCTAGCTTAGGTTGGTTTACACAATGGAGATGTTGCGACTGCTTAGTTTGGGGTGTGACAGAGGCATCATTCATAACTTCATCCTCATCATCTTTGTCCTCTTCTTCCTTATCAACTTCTTCACTAAAGCTTTCCTCTTCGTTGCCTTCTTCCTCCTCTTCTTCTTCGTCACCTTCTTCATTTTCTTCTTCCTCATCTCCCTCTTCACTTGAAGTAGAGGTAGGGGGTGACAAAAATGCATCTGCCATCTTCAATTCATTCGATGTAGCAACATTAGAGAAGAAATGAATCATTCTTTTCTACCTATCAATCACTTTATCATGCTTATAATTCTTTCATTTCTTCATTTCATCTTGCTTAATTAGCATACTTTGTAACATATGTTCAATGCGATCTAATTATGATGTGGAACCTTGACTTATACTAGCGCCCCTTACCTTTTCATCGTTACCTAAGTTCATCTTCCTATGGCAAAATGTGTCTCTCCTTAGGGGCTTTGTTTCCCATACAAATGTCATCTCAAACTTGTATTGATCCATAAGCCCCACCCCCTCTACAAGAATGACAATATACAGACTATGACTTGCTTTTCCATACTCCTTAGTCCTAGTTGATACACTTTGAAGTATGTAGCAAACATGAACCATGACTGGGTATTTGAAGTTCAATGGGAATGGGAAAAATACGAAGTGAAACCAGGTCTTTGAATGTGTTTGTGGATGGATATCACATGCTAAGACACAAACACACTTAGGGGTTAAACTTGAAATGGATTTTGATATGACTCATGAAAACCAAACCAATGTATGAGGCTTCAAATGAGGGTTAGATGAGACTCACTAACTCGCTTAAATGAGGGTTCACCACAATCTTAAGAAGAAGATTGATAAGAACATAAGAAGGATTAAATAGAAATAGCACGCTAAAAAATCACTCAAAAGGAGACAAGCTTGAAGCTAGCTCATGAGAGAAGTTTTTCCAAGAAAATACTCCTAATGATTGATCATAATCTATTGTCTGCTACTTATAAAAGTTACTATTTATAGTACATCCTAAAAACCTAGTAGCAAATATGTCAATAGATTACAAGGCCTTAAACCTTAAAGTAGGCCTATAATTAAAGTTAAGGAAAGCTAGAAGTGTACAAAACTGTATGTTTGATAGGGAAGTCGGTCATATAGGTCATCCGAGCTATCCTGGATTAAGTATGATTCGAATTGGTTGAGGTTAGTAGTTGGATGTCCTGGTTCAAGTTAGAGTTATCGAAGTCCTACAGTGTTTGGCCAAGCCCCCTAGAAGGTTGTCCTATAGTTGCTAAACTTCTAGGTTGCTTGGTACTAGATCCCTTATGACATACTGAATTGGTCTATGGGCTTAAGGCCTCAGCTATCTCATCTCTCATCTTCTTGGTAGCTAATAGAGTAATTGCTAAGTTGTCTTTCTCAACCTTCTAATATCAACTCGACCTCGAGTGGGGTAGGTTAGCCTTGAATAGGAACAGGTCTACGGGGGTTTTGGGGAGGTTAGCATCGGCTTAGGATAGGTCAGTCTCGACTTAGAATGGGTCGGCCTTGGCCTAGTGATTGTCATGAGTTGATTCCTATCATCATTGCGAGGGTAAAAAGAAGTCATCCTCAAATTTAGGTAATGATCACAAGCCTTGATATTGAACAGGCTCCTCTTCCCTTTTCTTTTCACCATAGGCACTAGGCTACTCTAGATCTCCTCAACACTCTTGGGGTTCAAGTAGTAGTTCTTCCCATCCTTCCAAACTATATAAGTGTTGAAAAAGCCATCATGGATTACTATTTATTCATACTCCCCAGCTTGATAAAGAATCAAATTAGCTACATTGATAGTTACTACGACAAAATCAAACTTATCCTCATGTTGTCTTTCCTTGAATGCTATCTTAGCTATCTTATGTACATGGACCATACCTTTATCATTAAACCACTTTAGTCTATAAGGTTAAGGATGTAGATAGGTTGACAACTTCATCTTTGTAATCAACTTAGCAAAAATGATGTTGGTGAAACTAGCTGCATCAATAACCAGGGAATAGGTCTTCCCCTTTACCAAACATCGGATTTGGAATAAGTTCTCCCTTTGACTTGAGTCTTCCTTCAAGTTGGCTTGTTAGCTCATCATGGCTAAGAGTCTATCCATATTTGCATAGACATTTTCCTCTTCCTTGTCGCTTCTTGAGTTCTTATCACTCTTGTTACTCTGACTCTCTACTTGGACATCCGATCCTTTAACTTTCAAAATCATGACCCTTTTATTTGAACATTAGGAGGCAATGTGTCCATATCCCAACCACTTGAATCACTTAACTTCTCAAGCCTTAGTGTTAAGCACTTTCTCCTTCTTTACCTTCTTTATCTTAGCCTAGTTAGGTTGGCTAGACTCTCCTTTCTCCATCCTCTTCTCTAAGCTTTTCTTCTTGTCATACCTCTTAAGCTTAGGGTTGCCTTGTTGAGGTCGATTGGTTGGCCTCTAGTGCTTTCTTCTCCTCTGATGTTCTCTTCTCAATGCTAAATTGATTAGCTCATCTAATGAGTTGAATGGTTGCAGTTGACACGTCAACAATGTCATCTTAGTGTCCACTCAAGAACTTGGCAATAGTGCGGTCTTGGGCTTAGTAATCTCACATTTGGTCATTAAGGTCTCAAATTCATGTAAATACTCTTCATCAGTGTTTTGACCTTACCTCAAGTGCTATTAAGCATGGAGCATCTCTTGCTTAAAATAGGTTGGTACAGATCATTGTTCATCAAATGTTTCATAAGCCTCTAAGTTTTGATAAGCTCTTCTCCTTCAATATCTCGCTTAGTAATTAACTTATCCCACCAAAGACTTGCATATTCAATAAAGGATAATGAGGCTAACTAAACTTTGGTCCAATCATTGCATTCATAAGACTCAAATAATTTCTCTACTCAGGGAACCTAATCAATAAATTATTCAGCTCGGCTACTAACATTAAAGGTCGATAGCTTAAGTTTGATGTTATCAAGTCCTCGGTTAAGTGTTCAAGGCTTATCCTTTACATTCCAAATTGGTTGTTTCACCTCAGATTGACTACTTTTATTAGATCTGTACTCAACTAAATTTCTTCTCGACTTGGACTCTCTTCTTTAAGCTCTTTAGTTTACCTTAAAGTCAATACTCCTATCATTGCTTTTCCTCGATTTAAGTTCGTTTGCTCTTCTCCTCAGCTCAATAACTCTTTCAAGCTATCACTCATCATTAATAGGCTCATTGGAGTCACTTCCATTAGTCAGTACTCAGTCTCTTCTTTTACCTCGAATATCACGTCGATGGCCTCTAACTAAGTTGGTTAGCTCTTACATAAAACCAGTAAGATTCTAAATCTGATACTCTAAGTCATCATTACATTTCCGCAAGCTTTTGTGGGGACTATCTCTACTTTTATTGATACTATCTTTAAACATTCTTGTTTGTACAGTAATTTCCACTAGGAGATTTTCACAAACTCGTAATACACTTAACTTTACTCAACTTAGAACTACCAATAAAACAATTCCATGAACACTACTACTAATAAAATACAACTAACAATTGCTCAGAAAATACTACTATGCGATTTTGTAGCTACCCATGACTGACAAACATTATTGCAACTAGAATCAACAACTGAAATTACTGCTACTCAACTCACTAACCTAATATAAACAACACAATACCACAAACACTACGAATAAGAACAACACATTACACTACTGAATAATGAGTAATAGAGATGTTCAAACCAAAAATCAAACTTTTAAGAACATTAACATACGTCTCTTTCTAAAGCTCTGATACCAAGATGATGTGCTTTGCATTACACAGTAGACATGAACCGCAAATGGTTATTTGAAGTTCAATAGAAATGGAAAAAATAAGAAGTGGAATAGGGTTTTTGAATCCAAGTGTGGATGGATGTCACGCACCAAGACACAAACATACTTAGGGATTGAGCTCGAAATGGATTTCGATACAACTCACAAAAACCAAATCAATTCTTAGGGTTTCAAATGAGGGTTAGATGTAACTCACTAACTCACTCAAGTGACGGTTTACTACAACCTTAAGAAGAAGATTGATAAGAACATAAGAAGGATTAAAGAGAAATAACATGCTCAATAATCACTCAAAAGGAGACAAGCTTAAAGCTAGCTTACGAGAGAAGTTTCTCTAAGAAAATACTCTCAATGATTGATCATAATCTATTGTCTACTACTTACAAAAGTTACTATTTATAGTACATCCTAAAACCTTAGTAGCAAAAATGCAAATAAAGTACAAGGCCTTAAATGCTAAAGTAAGCCTACAACTAAAGTTAAGCAAAACATGTATAAGTGTACAAAGTTGTATGTTTGACAGAGAGGCTGGTCATGTAGGTGATTTGAGCTATCTTGGATTAAGTAAGATCTCAATTGGTTGAGGTCGATAGTTGGATGTCTTAGTTCATATCAAAGTCATCGAAGTCCTATAATGTTTGGTCAATCTTCTTATGAGGTTAGCCTACAGTTATTGAACTCGTGAGTTGGTTGGCACTAGATCCCTTATGTCATACCGAATTAGTCAATGGGCTTTGGCTATCATGTCTCTCATCTTCTTAATAGCCAATAGAGTAGTTACCAAGCTGTCTTTCTCTCCCTTCTTAGCCTTAGTATTAGCATAGCCTCGAGTAGGGTAAGTTAGCCTTGAGCAGGAACAAGTCTACAAGGATTCTAGGGAGGTTGACCTCAGCTTGGGATAGGTTGATCTTGGCTTGGAATAGGTCAACCTAGGCCTAGAGATTATCGTAAGCTAATCCTATCACTAGTAGCTTGTTTCACTAAATATTCAACTACAAAATTGCCATGTTCAAGGGGCAATCGCTCTATCACATTGTGGAGAGACATCAATTCAAAAGTACCTACTACACCAATACTCTTACCATGTCCTGCAATTGTATGAGATATTAACAAATGAACCACTCTGCATTCAAGATGTTGCATGGTAGAATCCGTACCAAACTTAGTAATATACGAATGTGATTTTATAATTTATTGCCAAAACTGGTTATGCCAAACTTCATATGGTAGATGATGTGGGAGATCAAAGAACTTATGTGCCTAAACATACTCTTCAGTATATAGCCCCATATATACCCCACGCTTAGCAACAATGATACGTTAAGCTTAGTTATTAACTTTGAATTGAATTCTCCTCTTAGTGACACGATGTGCCTAGGAGCTTAGTAATTACTAAGGGTTACCGTGGGTGATAGTAATTGAATAGGTCCTTCGAGATATTGAAGAAATGTAGGATGGAAGGGTTGGCAAACACAGTAGCATCCATGGAGCTGCTTGGAGGATATGACGCATTGACAAATACAACAAGACTTAACACTTTGCTTAATATGACTTACAAGCTAATGTTAAGGTTTACTCACCATTAATCTCAAGCCACTCAGCAAGATTAGATAAGAGTGTAATTAAATTATACTCAATGAGGGATATATCACAAAAACAAGTATATTCAATATTCGAGAGAATGTAAGATGTCTTACGGCTACAGTTAAAAGACTATTTATATTAAGTCCTTTAGGACAACAATACAAATAAAGAATATTACATGAAAGACAATGAAGAAGGAGATTCCTAGAATGTATGAAAAGGGTAAATAGGACAAATGATGAAAAGGGAATATAAAATAAATATTAGAAAAGTAAGGATAGGTAGCATCTTATCAATGGGTTCATATTGGTGATTCTTAGGACGTAGTGCTGAGCTACAACGAAGTTATGGTTGCTATAGATGGATTGTATTTGTAACTATCGAGATGAAAGAGGGATGTTGTTGTTCTGTAGGTTGAATAAGTAGAGCTCGACATGTTGAAGCCTTGGCCTTGGCACTTGGTAACTTGGCCTTGGCATTTAGTAGGTTGACTTTGGTACTATGTAAGTCAATAACTAGGCAAGGGTCTATATAGAAAAGAATGTACCTAAGTTGAGACCTTAAGGAATTCGCCCACTATCCTTCCATGTACTGGCGCTCATTGTCGGTAGGCTAACGTGAGAATATCATCTTTGCAAACGAATGTAAGCCTCGAAGGTGTGCACGAGTAAGGAGGCCAGAGGTTGGCAATCCATCAGTTCCTCGAAGATGTTGAAGATTTTCCCTCAAATATTGGTCTTCTTCTTCAAGCACATAAGGCGCTAAGTCAGCGATGTTGACAGTAAAAGATACTCCATATCCTTCTAGTAGCTTAAGCTCATAGACATTGTCACTAACATGCCAAAGGATCTCAAATGGTCCGTCTGACCTGGGGTATAACTTGTTTTTCCTCTTCCCTGGGAAACACTTCTTGTTGAGGTAGGTCCAGACAAGATCTCTTGGGTTGTAAATCACTTGCCTCCTTCTTCAGCTTCCTTGTTCCTTCTATGGGGCTACAATCTTGCTTAGTTGCTCGGCAACCTTTAGATGTAATTTTTGGAACTCCTTAACATGTTGCAGGCTGAATTGACTTTCTCCTTATGAGGTTAGGATAGTAACCTTTTCTAAGGGTAAGTTTAAGCTAATTCCATAGACGACCTCAGAAGGTAGCCTTCCTATAGAGCTATAAGTGGTGTTGTTGTAAGCAAACTCAATGATAGGTAGGCATAGATGCCAATCATATAGATTCTTTCCAACAGTAGCTTGATGGAGGTTATTGACTGTTCTATTCACAACTTTTATTTGGCCATCTATTTGTGGATAGCAAGAACTATCGAACATATGCTTAGTACTGAGCTTTTTTTATAGGGTTCTCTTGAAGAAGCTTATGAACTTCGAATAACGATTAGACACAATACTCCTTGGTACCCTATGTAGCCACACGATCTCCTACAAAGCAATAAATAAAGCATCATTGGTTTTGTGGCAGGGAATGAAGTGTCTCGTCTTGTTGAACTAATCGACTACCACCATTATAGCATCATGTCTTTATGGTGTTCAGTTGAGCATAAAATCCATACTTAAATTGGTCCATGGTTGTTTTGGTATAGGTAGAGGTGTATACTCTCCATATAGCTCCTTTCTTCCCTTAGCATTTTTGCACACCTTGTATTGTTCAAGTGGAATTGGATATTAATACTTGACAATGATTTTGTTGATTGCTAGGCTATTGATACACATTCTCCATGGGCCATCCTTTTTTGGCACCAGGATAACTGGTATGGTATAGAGACTTATGCTTTCTCGAACATATCCATGGTTAATCAACTTATCAACTTATTTCTTCAATTTGGTAGCTTGCTCGGGGTTAAGCTTATAGGCAGGTCAGTTGAGCAGAGCAGCTACAAGTTGAAGGTCAATACAATGCTTCATACCTTTAAATGGTGGTAAACCTCTCATCATCTCTATAGGAAACAAGTTGGCATAGTGCTGTACTAAAGTTTGTACCTCAACAAGAAAAGTTCTAGCCTCTCTTAACTTTAGAAGTTTCTTGACTAATAAGAGTACACATTTTTCTATCTTGGCATCTCTAAAAAATTGGGCTCGGGAAATCACTAAGGACTTCCATTTCAATGATCAAGTAATCTTCTCTTTCAACTCTTACACTTCCTTAGGGTCAATATAACCTTATTCCCACCCCTATAAAACATATAAGTGTTCCTATATTCATCATGCAATACTCTCAAGTTAAATAGCTAGGGTCGACTAAGTAAGATATGCAAGGCATACATGGGTAGGACGTCGCATAGCACCTTGTCCTTATATTTGTCACCAATAGTAATCGGTACTTAACTTGCTCAGCAATTGGTATGCCTCTCTTCCCATTTAGCCAATGAATTTTGTACAGCTTAGGGTGTGGATAGGTTGGCAGTTTTAGGGCTTTAACTACTTCCTATGCTATCACATTAGTATAACTCCCTCCAATGATTAATGCGTATAGATATCCTATTTTTTCCCTCCTTTATTTATTTAAAAATTTTAAGAATAAGAAAAAGGGTCCTAATATAGAAAAACCATGAAAAAAGTAGAAAATTAAAAAAAAAATCAAAAAAAGAAGAAAATTTAAGAAAAATACAATAAAATAGAAAAAAAAAACACTTGATTTAGAAATTAAAAAAAAAAACACAAAAGTAGAATTTTTAGAAAAATATTCTTAAAATAGAGCTTCATGTTAAAAGTAGTCTTTAATTTTTTATTTATTTATCTATTTTGTATAATAAATGAAAAATTAATACAAAAAAAAAAAAGAAAACAAAACAAGCAAAAACAAAAAAAAGAAGAAGAAAAGACTGGACCCTTGCTGGGCTTAAAGCTTAGCAGTAAGGATCGAATTAAGCATACTCTAGAGTATCTCTTTTTTTTTTTTTTACACCTGCGCGTATGCATTGCATGTGCACATGGAGGCATATGGCAAATTCCTTGCATGTGACTATGCAAAGCTTTCTCTCCCCTACTTCTTTCTTTACCCAATTCCAGTTCTTCCTCAAATTCTTAACTTAGGAGCCTATGTTCTAAGCCGATTTGCGGGTGTTTTGCATACAATAAACACCTGGTTTCTTGCTGAAATCATGTACCAAGCTTGGCTTAGTTTTGAATCCATCCTTAAACATGTCCAATTTTAATTGATTACATAGACAAAATTGAATTAAAATACAGATAAAAAAATTTGATTTCATAAGTCAAAGCTCATTAATGCAAACCACCAATTCAATGCCTTTGTTTAACTTTCCAAGCTTAAACATGGATCCAACACTATGAATTGGGGATTGGGGACTCATTTCTATCATTAACAATCACACCAAATTATCCATACATGCACATGAACTGTCGCTCTCTAGGATCACATGGCTCTCTCTCTCTCTAGCTATAAGCTCAAGCTCGGTGAATTTCGAACCAAACCCATGCTACCATTAGACTCCCTATAGCCTTAGCTTTCATTCTACACTAAGGCCAAACTTAGCCTTAGAAACTAGAGCTACTACCACTAAACCCTCACACCACGTAGTTACCGTCGAAACACTGACTTATGTCTTTCCTCAACCAAAACCACAACTACGACTATGCTTGTGGTAGTCCAAAATCCCTAGTCCAACTCCCTTTCAAACTACAGCTGTTACTACATAACCCGCACTACACCACTATTAGTGGCCCACTTTCAAAACACCATAAAACCACTACTTTAGGCCTTGGTGTTAGTCTTATACCCCTTAAATCCAATATGAAACATACAAAAATACCCTCACCTACATTAAATTTAGCTTGGAACCACTTTAAAGAACGCCCTCTGATGGCCATTGTTCTCTTCTTCAAGTTTGGACTCTAACCCACAAACCAACCTGACTTGATTGGATCCGTATCTAGTAGTAGATAGACCTGCACATGTCCCTCCTTAGCCTAGCCCTGTTTTGATTTCACTTTTTATTCTATACTTTTTCTCTTCATTCTTGTAACTTGTTGTAAATGTAAAAAAAAAAAGAAAAAGAAAAAGAAAAAGATTGGAAAAGAAAGAAAGAGAAAAAAGGATAGAGAAGTGTAGTTTATTTATTTATTTTCTTTCTTTTAGTCAAAACATAAAACAAAAAATAAAAAAAGAAAAAAAAACATAAAAATAAATAATAAATGAATCAAAAGAATGTTTATCACATAGAAAAATCAACTTTCCAAATAAATGAAATGAATTAACCCTTTTCCAAAAATAGGATTTCCTTAGAGTTTTTCAAAATCAATGAACACTTAATTAATTAGGGCCTTTTAGATCTCTCCTTAAATAAACCCAAACTAAATTAAAATGTAAACTTGACATTTTTTCAAAATTAAAATGAATCCAACACATTAAATCTTTATTAAAAGAACTATGTAAGTCTGATTCTGAATAATAGGTACGTAGGCACCTTCGGGAGGATGTAAAAATAAAAAATTTTAATTTTCCCCATTTTAGCTTAAATCATTCAATTTAAAATAAGTATTGACTAAATTGTTGTTCTAAAAGGTTGTTTTCAAAAATTAATCTTAAATTCGAAAAAGTTAGTGGTACTTATAGGGGTTTAAAAGATTAGTCCCTTGGATCCAAAATCTTTGGTTTTCAAATCTTTTTTCTAAAAATTAGTTTTTCAAGTAAATCAGTGGTTAAGTTAAATTAGTCTACCTAATCTATTTAACCTAACTCACTTTTTTCTCCACTCTAGTCAAGTGGTGACTTAAACGTTTTCTGAAATAAAAAACTCAGTTTATTTAACTCTTAGTCGATGGTCAATATTAAATAGGTTAAGGTTTAATATAGACTGAGTTAAGGAAAATTTAGAAAAAAAAAAAATCCAGAAAAAGTCAAGCTAGACAACATTGTAACTCCACTAAGGACGTCAAGAGGGTTAGCCATCTGGCTTTCCGAATTTAGAATTAATTTTTGAAATCACTTTACTGAGTGTAATTTATTTATTCATTTAACTACATTTTCTACGTTTGTTTATAGTTGTACTAACTTTCTTGCATGGATAAATTTATTTAAGTTTTTTTTTTTTAAATTATGGGAGAAATTTACTTTATGTATCATAATTCTATGGTAAAAACAATCAAATACGAACCGTATTAGGACCCCAACACAGGGGGCCATTATATAGACTCTGAATGCAGTGGTGTAACTACTGCTTAGGATTGATTAAGCCACCTTACTTAGGCTTCAATGTGACCAATGAAGGCATTTTCTAAAAACAAGTGAGGTTACGAAACTTATGGACCTTTAAAGCCTACCTTAACTAAATACGCTTCCCCTAAAACTTTGAGTTAATATACTACTCTTAAAAATTGCAACCCTACTAATACTGGAAAGTTTTTAGAAATGTAATCATAAAAGTTAAACACCAAATCAAGTAATGGGGCTGTAACTTAAGGAGAACTGTACTAAGCCAAAAGGTTCTAGCATATGCATGTTTCCATGTGTAATGTTATGTTTTATTGATAAATGATTCTTTTCTATAAAATGTTTAGGCAAAAAATGGTAGATAAACAAGAAAATAATTGGAGAGATAAGCTACAAGACGTCCTTAAGATTTGTGAATAGCGACTAAAGGTTGAAATTGCTTACCTAAAGGAGAAGCTTGAATGCTTTGAAGCTCAGAACCAAGCCTTAAAGGTCCCTCTTGGACAAGTCATTAAGGAAACCCATGAAATGCTAGAAGACCCTAGAGCTCATCGATGAGCTTAGTTTAAGGTTTTTCTAGTTCATGGCTATGAGACCTAGAATAAACGCTAAGTTCCATTAAATAAAGATCTAGAATAAATGTTGGGTTCTCTTCCTTTGTTTTCTATACTCTGATCTTTTAAAGTAGTAAAATTTCTCTTTAGTTCATCGTTCTTTATTCTTTAGCATTCCCTTCTTTCTAAATAGTCCTTCAATAGAACTCATCCAACCATTTATTCTCTCTTCCTTAGGGAAATGTAGATTCCACAAACTTGTAAATCAAACTCCAAAAATCACCATCTTTATTTTTATTTAGACATCTCAGTTTTTGTAAAATAGAACCCCATCTTTCTCTCTCACAAAACAAAAGAGAAATTTGCTAATGGTTACAAATTCTTATAAGCCAACCCAAATAAAACCCCTTGGCCCATTAAGGTAGTTAAGCTTAAAAAACTAACCCTTAGCCTATTCAGGTAGCCTACTCAAACTACAGTCCATCATGCTAACCCTTAGCCCATTTAGGCAACCAACCCAAAGCCCATGGCCCATTAAGGCAATTGAACCAAATGCAAAACCTAGCTAATCAAGGTAGCTAAATATAGCTAAAATTGTTGGTCCCTTGAAAAAGCGTAATCATGGACCAAGTAAAGCATGAGGTCAAATACAGCCCTAATATTGATCTTAATCAAATGAAAAGTATCAAACCATGGCATGTTTTGCAAAAAATGAGGGGCAAAGTCCATCTCTACCCAGGGGCAAATAAATATAGATTCCTCCTTAAGGAATTGGTAACTTACCTTTAAAAAAGGTATACACTAACCTTTAAACAATTTGAGAGTTAAGTGAAATAATGACGAGGATATTTTAGACTCATTCTGTAAAGGAGGTCTATTTTGAATGCGATATGTAGATTAAAATGAAGTTAGGGATTCATTTTTAGATCCCAAACATGACTATCCACTATTAACCCCATTGGACTAATTTGGAGAACTTTCAAATTTAAACCTTATCAAGAACCACTCCATAATAGGGACAATTCAAAGGTTAGGGTCATTGATTAAGAGAGAAGAATAAAATTGGTTTATGCTTACTTCAATAACATTAATTCAAAGACAAATTTTATTTATGATAAGTTATTTTTCTTTGAAATGAAGAAGAGCTAACTCCTTTTTCAAACACCTCAAGTCTACACATATCTCACATTTGCCCATATACTTAGAACCTATGGATTTAGGGCCTTTAATCTCTTAAAGACAAAGACTTGACAATAGAGGCCTAAGGAAAAGCAATTAAAAAAAAAAAGGAATGATGAAAGAATGGGGCAACACAAAAAAAATTATAGAAAAAAGAAGGGAAAGGAAGAAAAGAGGCTAGAAAATTGAGCCTAAGTATAAGACAAAAGCCTTAAAGATATATCCCAAATGGGGGTAATGAAACTAAATAAAAAAAACCGAGAATCAAAACCCAAATCGCCCTAAAAATAAAAGGCCTTAAATCATATTCCTAGCCCAAAAACATAAAACTTCCATATCTATTCAGAATCACACTTCAAAATCATAAATAGAAAACTTTCTTACCCATGCTAAATCACACAAGGCCTCCTCACCCATAATACTACCCTTATTCAATACAAGCTTTTTCGATCTTAAAGGATAATTTATCTTTAACAAAAATTATTTTTGAAACTAGGATGAGCATACTTCTAATTTTTCCTAAAGGTTCTTGACTTGTACACTTGTGATTGAATAAAAGTATTTCTTTCAAAATAAGCCTTCTCATTAGTCCTTTTTGAAACTTTTTGACTAAAAGCCTAAATTTATAATGTTGAATTGAAAAGGACTTAATGGATTGATTAAGCCTATCACTTGCAAAATAGGCCATAATTTTTGGGATTATAGTCAAGAGTGTAATTTGAATCGAAGTTTGCAAAGAAGCCCTCTTTAACTAAACTAATTATGAGTTACCATCTTTTTTTAGCAAAGAAATATTTAAAATCACAAGGCCCCATGAGGAAGCCCAACATTGGGATTAGGTGATATTTTCAAATACTAAAAAGAACATAAGATGCCCCATGCGGTTACCAAGAAAGGAGATGATTATAACATTTGCTCCTTAAGAATTTATACCTGTTAGCAAACTTTCAAAAAAAAAGGAAGAAGAAAATTAAGAAAGAAAAAACAAACGAAAAGAAAAGAGAGAGAGAAAGTAAAGGCTTATCACAAGTTTTTGTCCATTTATCAAAGTCCATATTGGCCCGAGTAGCTAAACTTCTAATTCATGTCATTTCTTTCCTTTTCAATGTGGTCATACCTTTTAAGCTAATCATATTAATCTAAGTCATTAAGGGACTTAATCCCTGATGCCTCTTTTGTCATTAAATACTTTTCACTAAATTCTTTATTTGTAAATATTTTCATGTCAAGAAGTTTTTTCTTTTTTAAAAAAAAGGGATTACATTCCTCACTTTACCCATCTCTCAATTCTTTTTCTAAGGGTTTTAGCAAGCTCTTAGAGTACTATCCCATTTTTTAATTCATTTTTAGGATTCTAGCTAGCTCTAAGAGTGCTATCCCATTTTTTTAATTCATTTTTAAGGTTCTAGCTAGCTCTTAGATCTTTATCCCATTTTTCAATCATTTTTAACTTTTAGAGCACTATCCCTTCGTTTCATCATTTTTAGAGTTCTAACCAACTCTTAAAGTACTATCCTATCTTTCAATCCATTTTTAAGGTTTTAATCAGCTCATAGAGCACTATCCTGATTTACTATTAGTAAGCCCATAGGGCATTTTTCTTTTACCAATGTCTCTCTGCTTAAGGTCTTACAGAGCCCGTAGGGTACTTTCCTTCATCAATATCTCTTTAAGGTTTTAGCAATTTCTTTTAGCAAGCCTAATGTGCATTTTCTCCTTACCTTTTGCTTATAGTGAGCCCATAGGATGCTTCTCATTTCCAATTTCTTTTTAGTGTCTTAGCCAACTCAAGGAGTGCTTTTCCTATTCACTTAGGTTAGTTAACTTAAAAGAGCATGACCAGGTTTTAATTTAGGGTCTTAGCTAGCTCAAGGAGTGCTTTACTCATTCACCAAAGTTAGTCAGCTCAAAGGAATATGAACAGGTTTCAATTTATGGTCTTAGCTAGCTCAAGGAATACTTCGCCTATTCGCCCAGGTTTGTTAGTTCATAGAGGTACTACTGAGTTTCAATTTCTCATTTAGAGTCTTAGCTAACTTGATGAGCACTTCACCCATTCGCCTAGGCTAGTCAACTCATAGGGGTACTACCAGGTTTCAATTTCTCATTTAAGGTCTTAGCTAGCTTAAGGAGCGCTTCTTTCGTTTGCCTAGGTTAGTTAGCTCAAAGGGGAATGACTAGGTTTTTAAATTCTTTAAGGTCTTAACTAGCTCAAGAAGCTCTTCACCCGTTCACTTAAGTTAGTTTGCTTAAAGGAGCACAATTAGGTTTCTTTAGGGTCTTAGCTAGATCAAGGAGTGCTTCACTTATTCGCTTAGGTTATTTAGTTCATAGGGGCATGATTAGGCTTTTAATTTCTTTAGAGCCTTAGCTAGCTCAAAGAGTGTTTTTCCCGTTCGCCTAGGATAATTAGCTTAGAGGAGCACTTCAAAGTTTTCTCGAATCGATTCCAATTTAAGGTTGCTAGTTTACTATAGACACCCCCGCCTAGGTTAGTCAGCTTAGAGGAGCATGCCTATGTTCTCATTTAGGGTCTTAGCTAGCTCAAGGAGTATTTCACTCATTTTGCTAGGATAGTTAGATATAAGGAGCACTTCTAGGTTTTTCTCGAATCGATTCCAATTTAGGGTTATTAGTTTACTAGAGATGTTCCTGCTTAGGTTAGTCAACTTAAAGGGGCACAACCAGGCTCTCATTTATAGTCATAGTTAACTCGAGGAGTGTTTTGCCCATTTACCTAGGATAGTCAACTTAGAGGAGCACTTCCAAGTTTTTCTCAAATTGATTCCAATTTAGGATTGCTAATCCCTTAGAGGCACTTTAACCTAGGTTAGTTTGTTTATTGGAATACAACCAAGTTTCAATCTCTCATTTAGAGTCTTAGCTAGCTCAAAGAAGGCTTTGCCCATTCATTTAGGTTAGTCAACTTAAAGGAGCACAACTAGCTTTTCAATTTAAAGTCTTAGCTAGCTTAAGGAGTGCTTCACCTATTCACCTAGGTTAATCAACTCATAAGAGTACAACTAGGTTTTTAGATTCTTTTAAGGTTCTTACCAACCTACTGGAGTGCTACCTTTTTTCAATTTCTCAGTAAGCTCTTATAACACCTCCCCTCTCTTTCACCTTTCACCATTTACCAAATCCCCAATGGATCAAATGTAAGACAGCTAGCTAGTTATAGTGGTTCTTAGGGCAATTTCACCTCTAAGGCAAAATTTTTTTTTGTCTTTGTGGCAAAATTTACTGAAATTTCACTACAAAGAAGGGCAGTTGTAAACACTTTATTATTCCTCCCTTTTATTTAATTAAAAATTTTTAGAATAAGAAAAATAATACTAATTTAGAAAAAACACAAAAAAGTAGAAAACTAAAAAAAATTGAAAAAATAAAATAAAATTTAAGAAAAATAGAAAAAATAAAAAAATACATGATTTAGAAAAAAGCACAAAAGTAGAAATTTTTTGAAAAATATTCTTAAAATAGAGCTTGTCGAGCTTGGTTTTTCACCCTTTTAGTTCTTTTTATAAAATTAGGTCTTCTTTAAACTGATCAATACTAAACCCTACTCGTTTAATATTGACCTTCGACTTGGGTTTAAAGAAGATCATTTCTTCCAACTTGAAAAAATTTAGAGTTGCCACTCGACCGGAGTCGGGAAAAGGGATTAAGTTATAACCAATTAGATGGATTGGTTATAACTTAGCTACTGGTCTATTGATTAAAAAACCAATTTGTAAAACAGCTTTTTTGAAAACCAAAGATTTAGGTCTAAAAGCTAATTTATTAAACCCTAAATAGGTACCATATTTTAACTTTCCAACTTTAACTTTGCTTTTCAAATATACCCTTTTTAATTTCTAAAAACGTTTAATTATGATACATGCAACTAAATTAATTAATTTACATAAATATCTAAAAATGGAAAAAATAAAACTTTCCATATTTTAAGTCGTCTTATAATTGTATACAGGTGCTTACGTACTCGCTATTTAGGATCAGACTTTCGTAGTTCGCTTATAAAAAAACTTTAGTAGGTGGTTTGATTTTAATTTTTGAAAAAGGGTTGCATTTATATTTTTATCCAGTTCAATTTATCTAAGGAGATTCTTTTAAAGGGTCCTAATTGGTGTTTTATTTTTGGAAACTCTAAAATAGTCCTAATTTGGAAAAATGTCTATTTATTTTCATTTATTTTTGGAAAACTTAATTTTTCTAAGTGTGAGAACGTTTTTTGTTTACTAACATNAGCAAGTAGAGCAGGAATGTAAGCTTTACCTTCCCAGAACTAAGCCACTAACTCTATTACCCTAAAGTGTATAAGAAGAGACCCACTTGGGAACAAGATAGTAGTGAATACAACTAGCACAAAGGCCTTATTCAGGAAAAGGGGTTAAGTTATAACTAATTGGGTGGATTAATTATAACTTAGTTATCAGTCTATCAATTAAAAAATCAATTTGTAAAATGGCTTTTTTGAAAACCAAAGATTTAGGTCTGGGGGCTAATTTATTAAACCCTAAACGAATACCACTCTTTAACTTTCCAAATTTAACTTCTCTTTTTAAATATACCTTTTTTAATTTCTAAAAACATCTAAATATGATACATGCGACTAAATTGATTAATTTACATAAATATCTAAAAATGGAAAAAATAAAACTTTTCATATTTTAAGTCACCCTGTACTTGTGTATACGTACCTATATACCCGCTATTCGGGATCAGACTTCTGTAGTTCATTTATAAAAAAACTTTAGTAGATGGTTTGATTTTAATTTTTGAAAAAGGGTTACATTTACGTTTTTATCTAGTTCAATTTATTCAAGGAAATTCTTTCAAAGGGTCCTAATTAGTGTGTTATTTTTGGAAACTCTAAAATAATCCTAATTTGGAAAAATCTTTATTTATTTTCATTTATTTTTGGAAAGCTTAATTTTTCTAAGTGTGAAAACAATTTTTATTTACTGACCTATTTATTTTTATTTTTATTAAATTATCTTATTTATTTTGTACTTATTATATCTATTTCTATTAAAATAAATAAATAAACTACTTCCTTTCTTTTTTTTTTTCTCTTTTTTTTTTCTTCTCTTTCTTTTTTTTTTCATTCTTTTTTCTTTTTCTCATTTATTACATTTACAAATAAACAAATGAATAAATAAATAAAAAAGAAAAAAGAAAAACTAGGTTGGCTTGGATTGGCTCGAACGACTCGGATCAACTCACTTCAGCTTGGATCGGCTTACTTCAGCTTGGATTGGCTCACTTCGACTTGGTCGGCTTACTTCAACTTAGATCGGCTTGGTCGGCTTGAGTCGGCTCACTTCGGCTTAGATCGACTTGGAGTTGGTCTTGGTAGGCTTGAGAATCTGATGGTGGTGGTTTTCGTAAAAACATTGTAGAGAATGCTATCCTAAAGAGAGAGGAATTGTATTAAAGAGAGGAAACTTCGATTTTTATTTTTCTAAAGTGTTTCGAAGTTTTTGTTGTGTTTTGAAAATGAAGAGTAGACCTCTATTTATAGGTGTCATGGTTGTGTTAAGGATGGAAAAAATTAAATGTAATATGATTTCTTCCAATTTTGGATTTGACGAACTTGGACAATATGTGGTGCCAAATACATAGCTACGTGTGTATGAATGTGCTGGAGTATGTCGGAATGTGTCTACTATACTTAGAAGTGAGTTAGCAAATGACGTGGCAATGACGTAGCCTGTGACGTGGCGATGACATGGCAATAAAGTGAGAAAAGAAAATAAAAATACATTTTGCACCTTCCATGGATTGAACCCAAGATCTCCAAGTCATATGAAATTTAAAGTCCAGATACTTATCTAGTTGAGCTATTGGTTTTTCTTTATTCATATATGTAATTAATTGCAGATATAGATTAGGTCAACCTAAGCTAAATTCAAATCTAAGCTTAAACCCAACAGTCTTTTATTCAAAATCATTGAAATTGAAATTAAAATTAGATTCTATTTAAACAACCTAAAAATTTATTATTTTCTAAATACCCTATTTTATTTTGTAACTTTTCAAATTTCTTTTTTTTTTTTTGTATTTTTTCTAAATTTCTTATTTTTTTGTACCTTTTCCTATTTTCCCATTTTTTTTTATATTTTTCTAGAATTCCTATTTTTTCTAAATTTCTTTATTTTTTAGGACTTTCTTTAATTTTCTATTTTTTTGAACTTTTTTCAATTTAGGACCCTATAACCTAATTTGAAAAATAAAAAAGAGGCAAAAATTAGGTACCTATAGTTGTACCACTTTGCGGTAAAGTTTTGAACAAAACTTTACCATAAAAATAAAATAGACACTATTTTTACCCCAAGAGCGGATTTTATTCTAAGAAGCGCTGAAGCACTACAACTAGCTAGCTATTCTAGGTCCAATCCATTGGGGATTTGGAGAAGAGAGGGGTGATGCTCTAAGAGCTGGTTGAAGGACTGAAAGGAGAATTGAAGTTTGGTTATGCTTGAGGTAAAATGGGCAAAGCACTCTAAAAGTTGGCTAAGGCCCTAAGAAGAATGAGCAAACTTGGTCATACCCTAATGAGCTGACTAACCAAGGTAGGCAAAGCACTCCTAGAGCTAGCTAATACCCTAAGAAGTATGAGCGAACTTAGTCATGCCTTAATGAGCAAACTAACTAAGGTGGACAAAGCGCTCCTAGAGTTGGCTAAGACCCTAAAAAGGATGAGCGAACTTGGTTCTGTCCAAATGAGCTGACCAACTAAGGCAAGCAAAGCGCTCTTAGAGCTGGCTAAGACCCTAAAGAGGATAAGCGAACTTGATCGTGCCCTAATGAGCTAACTAACCAAGGTGGGCAAAGCGCTCCTAAAGCTGGCTAAGACCCTAAGAAGGATAAGCAAACTTGGACATGCCCCAATGAGCTGACTAACTAAGGTGGGCAAAGCGCTCCTAGAGCTAGCTAAGACTCTAAGAAGGATGAGCGAACTTAGTTATGCCTTAATGAGTTGATTAACCAAGGCGAGCAAAGTACTCTTAAAGTTGGCTAAGACCTTAAAAAAGAGTAAGCAAACTTGGTCATACCTTGATGAGCTAACTAACCAAGGTGGGAAAAGTGCTCCTAAAGCTGGCTAAGACCCTAAGAAGAACGAGCAAACTTGGTTGTGCCCTAATGAGTTGACTAACCAAGGTAGCAAAGCGTTCCTAGAGCTGACTAAGATCCTAAAAAGAATGGTTGTGCCCTGATGAGCTGATTAACCAAGGCAGACTAAGTGCTCCTAGAGCTAGCTAAGACCTTAAAAAAGAATGAGTGAACTTGGTTGTGTCTTGATGAGTTGACTAACCAAGGTAGGCAAAGCGCTCCTAGAGTTGGCTAAGACTCTAAAAAGAATAAGCAAACTTGGTCGTACCCTGATGAGCTGACTAACCAAAGCGGGCAAAGCACTCCTAGAGCTAGCTAAGACTCTAAAAAGAATAGGCAAACTTGGTTGTGCCCTGATGAGTTGACTAATCAAGGTAGGCAAAGCACTCCTAATGCTAGCTAAGACCTTAAAAAGAATAAACAAACTTGGTCATACCCTGATGAGCTAACTAACTAAGGTAGGTAAAGCGCTCCTAGAGCTAGCGATGACCCTAAGAAAGAATGAGCAAACTTGGTCGTGCCCTGATGAGCTAACTAACTAAGGTGGCCAATGCACTCCTAGAGCTAGCTAACCATGGCAGGTAAAGCACTCCTAGAGCTGGCTAAGACCTTAAAAAGAATGAGCAAACTTGGTTGTACCTTGATGAGTTAACTAACCAAGGCGGGCAAAGCGCTCTTAGAGCTGGCTAAAACCCTAAAAGAGAATGAGCGAACTTGGTCGTGCCTTGATGAGCTAACTAACCAAGGCGGGCAAAGTGCTCCTAAAGCTGGCTAAGACCCTAAAAAGAATAAGCAAACTTGGTCTTGCCCTAATGAGCTAACTAACCAAGGTAGGCAAAGCGCTCCTAGAGCTGGCGAAGACCTTAAGAAAGAATGAGCAAACTTGGTCGTGCCTTGATGAGCTGATTAACCAAGGTCGGCAGAGCGTTCCTAGAGCTGGCTAACCGAGGAGGGTAAAGTACTCCTAGAGTTGACTAAGACCTTAAAAAAAAATGAGCAAACTTGGCCATGTCCTGATGAGCTGACTAACCAAGGTCGACAAAGCGCTCTTAGAGTTGGCTAACCAAGGTAAGTAAAGCACTCCTAGAGTTGACTAAGACCCTAAAAAGAATGAGCAAACTTGGTCGTGCCTTGATAAACTGACTAACCAAGGCGGGCAAAGCGCTCCTAGACCTAGCTAAGACCCTAAAAAAGAATGAGCGAACTTGGTCATACCTTAATGAGCTGATTAACTAAGGCGGGCAAAGCGCTCCTAGAGCTAGCTAAGACCTTGAAAAGAATAAGCAAACTTGGTCATACCTTGATGAGTTAACTAACTAAGGTGGGCAAAGCGCTCCTAGAGTTGACTAAGACCTTAGAAAGAATCAATAAACTTGGTCATACCCTAATAAGCTGACTAACTAAGGCAGGCAAAGCCCTCCTAGAGTTAGCTAATACCCTAAGAAGGATCTAACAATGCCTTAAAGGCTAGCTAAAACCCTAATAAGAAAGGGATTAGTGCTCTAAGAGCTGACTTGAAGGCTAAGAGAAAGATGAGACAGTGCCTTAAAGGCTGGTTGGAACCTTGAAAAGAATAAGAGAGGGATCAGAGTTCTAAGAGCTGGCTTGAACCCTAGGAGAAAGACGGGATATCACCTTAAAGGTTATTTAGAACCTTAAGAGGAATAAAGAAGGGTCAGCTCTAAGAGCTAGCTAACACCCTAAAAAGATAAGACAATACCCTAAAGGCTAGCTGGAGCCCTAAAAAGAATAATAGAAGGGTTAGCTCTTAAGAGTTAGCTAACACCTAGAAAGACCGGACAAAGCCTGAAAGGCTAGCTAGAGCCTTAAAAAGAAACAAAAGAAGGGTTAGCTTTAAGAGCTAGCTAACACCCTAGAAAGATGGGACAACGCCCTAAAGGCTAGCTAAAGCCCTAAAAAGAATAAATGAAGGGTTACCTCTAAGAGCTAGCTAACACCCTAGAAAGACGGGACAGTACCCTAAAGGCTAACTAGAGCCCTAAAAAGAAATAAAGGAGGGGTTAGTGCTCTAAGAGCTAGCTAACATGGTAGAAAGATGGGATAGTGCCCTAAAGGCTAGTTGGGACCTTGAAAAGAATAAGAGAAGGATCAAATCTTTAAGATCTAGCTTGAGCCCTAAGAGAAAGACGGGACAGCACCCTAAAGGTTGGCTGGAACCCTAAAAAGAATAAAAGAGGGATTAATACTCTAAGAGCTGGGTTGAACCCTAAGAAAAACGATGAAGGATTGAAGAACTAATGTAAGGCAAGCAACCAGTTTCAAAGGACACTTTTGCTTGGAAAAGTATTTACAAAGAGATTGTTGAAAAACCATTTATGAACAAGGAAAAGAGTAAGGATAAGCCCCTTGATTTGAAAAGAGTTTAAAGGATGTTAAAAACCACAATTGGAGAAGAATGACTTAAACTAGAAAAATGATGACCTTAGAAAGGAAATGGATGACATAGATTAAAAACTTGGCTATTTGAGCCAACATAGATTTAGATAAAAGATTTTGTGATGAGCCTTTACTTTCTCTCTCTTCTTTTTTTATTTTTATTTTTACTTTTTTTTTTTTAAGTTTTGCCGATAGGTATAAACTCTTATTAAGGAACAATCTTATAACCAACCCTATCTTTGGTAATCATGTGGAATTTCTTAATGCCTCTATCCCTAGGGCTTCTCTTAGGGCTTTTGTGATCTTAAGCCATTCCTTTCTTAAGGAGAAGGTAACTCACAATTCGTTTAGTCAAAGAGGTCTTCCATACTAACTCTCAGTCTAGATTATACTCTCGACTTCAGTTCTAAAAATTATAGTCCATTTTGTAAGTGATACTCCTTGACTAATTCGTTAGGTCCTTTTCAGTTTACCCTTATGAATTTAGAATTTTGGTCTAAGGGTTTCAAAAAAGATTAATGAAAAGGCTTCATTTGACAAAAACACTTTTATCAATCTCGAGTGTATAAATCAAGAACCTTAAGGAAAAATTAGAAGCATGCTTGCCCCTGTTTCAAAAAAACAATTTTTATTAAAGATAAATTATCTTTTAAGATTTGAAGAGCTTTTACATGTATAAGGGCGGTATTGTAGGTGGGGAGGCCTTATGTGATTTAGTATAGGTAGGAGAGGCTTCAAAGTATCAGTGTGGATATGGAAATTTGGGTTTCTAGGCTTAGGAGTATGATTTAAGGCCTTATGTTTTTTAAGGTTGTTTGGGCATCGACTCCTAGCCCTTTTGATTTTAGTTTGGTTGCCCCTATTGAGATGTGAAACATTTCTTAGGGCATTTTATCTTATACTTCCAAGCCCAATTTTGTGGCTTTTTTTTCTTCTCTCTTTTTTCTTTTTTAATTGCTTCACCCTACTATCACTTATTATTTTTCTCTTTCCTTTTAGCCCTAAGAGTGACTATTTCGGTCGATGATTCAAGGCCTTAATTCCATAGATTTCAAGTGTATGGGCTCGAGGTGTTTGAAAAAGAAAATTGGCTCTTCTTCATTTCAAAGAAAAATAATTTATTAGAAATAAAATTCGTTTTTAAATTAATGTTATTTAAAAAAGCATAAGCCAATCTTACCTTTATCTTCTACTTAAGGACCCCAACCTCTGAATTGCACCATTGCGGAGTGGTTTTTGATAGGGTTTAAATTTAGAAATTCTCCAAATAGGTCCAACGGGGTCAATAACAAATAATTATATTTAGGATTTACAAGTGAATGCCTAACTTCACTTTAATCTATGTATCACATTCAAAGTGAACCTCCTTTAAGGAATGAGTCCAAAATATCCTCACAATTATGTCGCTCAACTCTCAAAGTGTTTCGGGTCGGTGTATAAGATATAGCTTGCCTCTTCTCATCCCAAACTTTTCAAAAAGGGAGTTGCCAGTTCCTTAAGGAGGAGTCCGCTTTTTTATTTGCTTAGGATCTATTTTGACCCTAGTTTCTCAAATCATGCCTTGGTATTTGATTTTGTGTTCTAGTTCGATTCATAATTGAGCTTAGCTTTCTAAATAGATCAAAGGTTTTGGCTTGGCTTGGTTACTTTTAGGAGTTAAGGACTGTGCTTAGGTTGGCAGCCTTGATGGGCTATGGTTCATGTTCAGATTGGCTGGCTAGCCCAATGGCTTATGTTTGGGTACGCTGGTGTTTCGGTTGAATGCTTAGCCAAGTGGCCTATGTTTGGGTAGGTTACCTGAATGGGCTTAAGGTTGGTGTTGGCCAAGTAGCTTATGTTTGGATTAGATGGTGATAAAAGGCTAGGTCTAGTGTGGGTTGAAAGCCAAATGTTTAGGCTGACTGCTTGAGTGGGCCAAAGGGCTCATGTTTGTTCAAGGGGCTCGTATTTGGGGTTGAATGTGCCAAGGGACTCATATTTGGCTTGAATGGGCTAAGGGGCTCGTATTTGGCTTCCTTAATAAGTCGAGGGACCTTGTGTGGTTTGAAAACCAAGTATTTGGGTTGGTTACTTGAGTGGGCCAAAGGCCTGAGCTTGTGCTGGTTCCTTAGGCCCATAAGCATTTATAGTTATTGGCAACTTTTATTTTCATTTATTTTTTTTTTTTTCAATTTTTTTTAGAGAGACAAAGGTAAAGTTTATTTTCAAAAAATAATTTACAAATAAGGATGGTGGTTTATATATATATATATATATATATATATATATATTTAAGTTTCTATTTACAAGTCTATGGATTTTGTTTATATTTTTCTAAATGAGATCGAATGGTGGTTAAATGGAAGACTATTTACAAAGACAGGAATTTTAAAAAATGATGAATGATGAACGAAAGAGAGCTTTATTATTTTTGAAAAAGGAAGATGAGAATACAAAAAACAAAGGTAGAGAACCTAAACTTTATTTAAGAATTTTATTCTATGCTCCTTAGACTTGAACTGGAAAGACCCTACATTAAGTCTTGTAAATGGGCTGTAAGGTCCTCTATCATCTCATAAATATTCCCAATGACCTGTGCCAAAACAGACCTTAAGGCTCGATCGTGAGCTTTAGAATACTCGAGCTTTTCTTTCAAATAGGCGATTTCATCTCTCAGCACCTCCTTGCGGAACCTGGAGGCGTGTAGTGGTCTATCACTTGGCTAATCATTCACTCAGTTGTCTGCCATCTTAAGTCTACACATTTTATGGACAAGGATCAGTCATCAGTGCAATGATAAAAAAACAAAAACGTGAAAATATGTAGATGCTAGGGTCACTTGGGTTAATATATTACTTCTTAAGTTGCAACCCTACTGTAATTTTCAAAAACTTGTTTGCAAAAATTCTTGAACAATTAATAGGGCTCTAATTTCTTAAGGGTAGTGTATTAACTCAAGTTTAGAATGAAGTATATGAAATTAGGGTGGGTTCTAAAAGGTCCTTAAGCTTTGTAACCTCACTTGTTTTTAAAAAAACACTTTCATTAGTCACATGAGCTTAAGTAGGGTAGCCTAATCGGCCCCAAATGGTGGTTGCCCCATTATGCCCAGAACTTGTACAATGGCCCTCCTCCTAGGGTCCTAAGACGGTTTAGGTCTTATCGCATCTACCCTGCATCTTTGATGCAACAAATGAAACACCATGCCCTGGTGTATGCTATTTAAAAAATATGCTATTTAAAAAATATGCTAATTAAAACAAATATATACATGAAGGCAACAATAAATAAACAAATCGATATATAAAGAAATAAATAAACAATGCGACTAATTTGAAAAGCGATTTTAATTTCAAAATGTTTTTAAGTGGTTAGCCTTCTTGACATTCTCCAGTGGAGTCGCCAAGCTATTGAGCTTAGTTTTTCACTCTCTTGGTTCTTTTTATAAAATTAGGTCTTCTTTAAATCGATCAATATTAAACCTTACCATTTAATATTGACCCTCGATTAGAGTTTGAAGAAGTATATTTTTTCCAACTTGAAAAAATTTAGAGTTATCACCCTACTTGAGTTGGGAAAAGAGGTTAAGTTATAACCAATTGGGTGGATTAGTTATAACTTAACTACTGGTCTATTGATTAAAAAACTAATTTGTAAAACGGCTTTTTTGAAAATCAAAGATTTAGGTCCAGAGGCTACTTTATTAAACCCTAAACGGGTTCTACATTTTAATTTTCTGAATTTAACTTCACTTTTCAAATATACCCTTTTTAATTTTTGAAAACATCTAATTATAATACATGCGACTAAATTGATTAATTTACATAAATACATAAAAATGGAAAAAATAAAACTTTTCATATTTTAAGTCGCCCTATAATTGCATGCAGGTGCCTACGTACCCACTATTTGAGATCAGATTTCCGTAATTCATTTATAAAAAAACTTTAGTAGGTGGTTTGATTTTAATTTTTGAAAAAGGGTCTCATTTACATTTTTACCCAATTCAATTTATCCAAAGAAATTCTTTTAAAAGGTCCTAATTGGTGTTTTATATTTTGAAACTCTAAAATAGTCCTAATTTGGAAAAAGGTCTATTTATTTTCATTTATTTTTAGAAAACTTAATTTTTCTAAGTTTGAGAACGATGTTTGTTTACTAACCTATTTATTTATTTTTATTTTTATTATATTATCTTATTTATATTACACTTAATCTATCTATTTCTATTAAAATAAATAAATAGACTACTTCCTTTCTTTTTTTTTTCTCTTTTTGTTTTTCTTCTCTTTCTTTTTTTTTTTCCCTTTTTCTCATTTATAACATTTACAAATAAACAAATAAATAAATAAATAAGAAAGAAAAACTAGGTCGGCTCAGATTGGCTTGAACCACTGGGATTGACTCACTTCGGCTTAGATCGGCTCGGTTGGCTCACTTCAGCTTAGATCGACCTAGTCAGCTCACTTCGGCTTAGATCGGCTCGGTTAGCTTAAGTTGGCTTACTTCGGCTTGGATTGGCTCAATCGGTTTAGTTCGGCTTGAGTCAGCTCACTTCGACTTAGATCGGCTCACTTCAGCTTGGAGTTGGCCTTGGTCGGCTCGAGAAATCCGATGGTGGTGATTTTCGTAAAAACACCGTAAGGAATGCTATCCTAGAGAGAGAGAAATCGTGCTAGAGAGAGGAAACTTCGATTTTTATTTTTCTAATGTGTTTCAAAGTTTTTATAATGTTTTGAAAATAAAAAAGTAGACCCTATTTATAGGTGTCATGGTTGTATTAAGGATAGAAAAAATTAAATGTAATATGATTTTCTTCTAATTTTAGATTGGACGAACCTGAACAATATATGGTGCCAAATACATAACTGCGCGTGTATGAATGTGCCGGGATGTGTCAGGATGTGTCGGAATGTGTCTACCATACTTAGAAGTGAGTTGGCAAATGACGTGGCGATGACATGGCAATAAAGTGAGAAAAGAAAATAAAAGATATATAAAATATATCAAGTCCAATAGATTAAACCTTGGATCTCCAAGTCATATAAAATATCAAGTCCAAATGCTTATCCAACTGAGCTATTAGTTTTTCCTTATTTATATATGTAATTAATTGTATATATGAACCGGGTCAGCCTGTCTTAGATTCAAATGTAAGCCTAGACCCAACAGCCTTTTATTTAAAACTATTGAAATTGAAATTAAAATTAAAATTATATTCTATTTAAATAACCTAAAAATTTATTATTTTCTAAATACCCTATTTTATTTTGTGACTTTTCAAATTTCTTTTTTTTTTGTATTTTTTCTAAATTTCTTATTTTTTGTACTTTTTCCTATTTTCCTATTTTTTTATATTTTTCTAGAATTCCTATTTTTTCTAAATTTCTTCATTTTTTGGGGCTTTCTTTAATTTTCTATTTTTTTGAACTTTTTCTAATTTAGGACTCTATAACCTAATTTGAAAAATAAAAGGGAGAGCAAAAATTAGGTATCTACAGAGCTTCATTTTAAAAGTAGTTTTTAATTTTTTATTTACTTATGTATTTTGTATAATAAATGAAAAATTAACAAATAAAATAAAAAAATTCAAAATAAAAAAAATGAATGAAAAAAATTAAATGGTTAGACCCTTGCTAGGCTTAATGCGCAATAATAAGGATTGATCTAGGCACACTATTTTTCACTTGCACATATGCATTGCACGCTCGCGTGGGAGTGCATAGCATGTGACCATGCACGGCTTTCTCCCCCTTACTTCTTTCTTTCTCTAATTGCACTTCCTCTTTCTCAATTTCTTAACGTGGGAGCCTGTGTTCTAAGCTGATTTGCAGGTATTTTCCATATAATAAAGACTTAGTTTCTTACTGGAATCATGTACTATGCTTAGCCTAGTTTTGAATACACCCTTAAACATGTCCAAATTAAATTGATTACATGGGCAAAAACGAATTAAAAAATGGAAAAAAAAAATTGATTTCGCAAGTTAATGCTTATCAATGGAAATCACAAATTCAACCTGACTTGACCTTAAATCCGTATCCAATAGCAAACCAACTTGCACACATCCCCCCTTAGTTCGACCTTATTTCTATTTTGGTTTTGTATTCTGTATTTTTTTTCTTTATTCTTGTAACTTGTTGTATATGTAAAAAAAAAATAATAATAATAAACCGAAAAGGGAAAAAACAAAGAAAAAGAGAGGAAAAGAAAGAAAGAGAAAAAATGATAGAGAGGTGTAATTTATTTATTTATTTTCTTTTGTTTAGTCAAAACATAAAACAAAAAGTTTGTTTGTCTTCTTCCCTAGGAAATGCTCTTTAATGAGGTGAATTCATACAAGATCTCTGAGATTGTAAACCATGCACTTTCTCCCTTGGTTTCCTTGCTCTTGCTGTTGGGCTATTATTTTGGCTAGTTGATCGACAACTCTCTTATTGAGTCTCTGAAATTCCTTGTCCTATTGTAGGCTAATCTGACTTTCTTCTCTAAGAGTTGGGCTAGCAATCATGTAGAAAGGTAAGTTTGGGTTGGTGCCATAGACAATCTTGAAAGGTGATTGGCTTATTGACCTATGGGTTAAGCGATTGTAGGCAAACTCAATGATAGATAAACATAAATCCTAATCATGTAAATTCTTCCCAATTGTAGCTAAAAGAAGATTTTTTAACTGTTTTGTTTACAACTTTAGTCTAACCATCTATTTAAGGATGACAGAAAGTGCTGAACATCAACTGGGTGTCGAACTTTTTCCATAGACTTTTTTAAAATAAACTTGTGAACTTCAGGTCACAATAAAAAACAATACTTTTGGAGATCTCATGAAATCACAACATCTCCTACAAAAAGAGGTTAACAACATATAAAGCATCAGCAATTTTATGGCAAGGATGAAATGGCTCATTTTGCTGAACTAATTGACCACCATCATGATAAAGTCATGTTTCTAAGCTATTTAAGGTTGGCTTAGCATGAAATCCATGCTTAGAATGGTCTAAGGCCAACCAGGTATTGGCAAAGTTGTATATTCCCCATAAGGTTCCTTTCTTCCTTTGGCTTGCTTACACACCTCACATCGTCTAGAACTTTACACATATCCTTTACCATTCCTAGCCAATAAAAATGCTCTTTCAGTAGTTCTATTATCCTCTTTTCTCCAAAATGGCTAACTAAGCCTCTAGCATGGGCTTCTTGAATAAGTAGTTCTCTAGTTGAGTTGCTCCGCATACATACTTGTTTACCTTTCATAAAAAATCCTCAGTTCAAATAGATTCCACGTACCACTTCTCCATAGCTTCATTTGACCACTATGGGTCCAAAGTACAGATCTTCCTCATATTGATTTAGGATATTATCAAACTTAAGTACTCGAGCTTCTAAAGTAACACATGCCGACATGATAGAGCATTAGATAGTGACATTATTGGAGCTTCCCTTTTTATACTTGATGACATAGCAAAAAGTTTCTAAGAATTCTACCCATTTGCTATAATGTTAGTAGAGCTTTTCTTGACCTTGCAAATGCTTTAAGGACTTATGATCCATGTAGATGATGAATTCTTAAGGTAGCAAGTAGTGTTACCAATTATAAAGAGCTCAAACAAGGGCATAGAACTCATTATTATATGCGAAACAGTTTAAAGCAACACCACTGAGCTTTTAACTAAAGTTGGTGAGGCATTCTTGCATGAGAAAGGCACCAATTTTGACTCCACAGGTGTCACATTCTATTTCAAAGACTATCAAAGTTGGGCAGTGCAAGTATTAGGGTAGAAGTTAGCTTGGACTTTGCATCCTCAAAACTTCTCTAAGCCTTCTATGACCATCTAAACTTTAAGTTCTTTTTAGTTAGCATGGTCAATAGGGTAACTATGGAATTGAAATTTTGAATGAATCTTTGATAGAACGAAACTAAACCATGAAAGTTTCTCACATCTGAAGCACTAATGGGGGTTGGCCAGTCAAGTATGGCTCATAATTTCTCCTCATCAACTCAAATACCTCCATTAGACACAACATATCCAAGGAACACAAAATATACACTTTACTTTGACAAAATATACACTTCTTTATGTTCTCGAACAAGTGTTTAGCTCAAAGAATGTTAAACATATATCTCAAGTGCTCAACAAGAGACGAGAGGTTAACACTATATACTACGATGTCATCAAAATAAACCACAAGATACTTACCTATCAATGATCTGAAGACATGATTCATAAGTCACATAGTACTTAGCATAATTCATGAGTCCGAACAACATTACTAACTACTCAAAGAGACCATCCTTCATCTTAATGTTATCTTTCACTCATCTACTGGCCTCATTCTAATTTGGTGGTAGCTACTCTTCAAATCTACTTATGAAATGATTCATGCACCATGTCATCCAACTGAGGTATTGGATATTTGTACTCAATAGTGATTTTATTGATAGCTTGATTATCAATACACATCCGATAAGAGCCATACTGTTTAAGTATGAGAATCGTAGGCATGACATAAGGGCTTATGCTTTCTCTAACATATCCTTTGTCAATTAGCTCATCAACTTACTTCTTGAGCTTAGTTGCTTATTCAAGATTAAGTCTATAGGTAAGTTGGTTTGGTAGAGTCACACCAGGCTAAAGGTCAATATAATATTCAATACCTTTAATAAGAGGTAATCCCTTAGGTAGTTCAATAAGAAACAGGTTGGCATATTCTCCATGTAGACACTCCATTTTTGTAACACACCGCCCCCGCGCCCCACCCTTTCCCTCTTTTGATTATTATTTAAAGGGTCCTAATTTAAGAAAAATAAAAAAAAGTAGAAAATCAAGAAAACCCAAAAAAAAAAAGAAATTTAGAAAAATAGAAAAAAGCACAAAAAGTAAGGAATTTAGAAAATTGAAAAATCACAAAAAGTAGAAAAAATTTAAAAATTAGAGAATTTAAGGATTCTTTAATAAAAAGTAGAGAGGGGACCATTTGGGCTTGGGCTTAGATTTAAATCTAGCCTAAGCTGACTTTATTTATATATGCAATTTAATTACACATGAATAAGGTATAGGCCAATAATCTAACGGTAAAATACTTGAGCATGGCATTGCGTATAACTTGGAGGACTTAGGTTCGAATCTTAGCAAAGGTATGAAAAGCATTTTGTTTTTTTTTAGAAGATACACTATCGTACCATGTACAAATGGCACTGCTACGTATCAAGGGTTTACTATGCTATATGCCTTAATACGTGGTGCCCTTGGATTAGGTGACAGTTGATGTGGCATAATACGTAGCATGGCATGTCAGCTGCCCCTTGCCACGTCAACAATCACGTGTCACGTGAGGACACGTGGCATAACATGGTTAATGAGATGCTACGTAAACTCTTTCCTTTCACTTTCATGTCATTTCCCGCATTTTCTCCTGATTTTTCTCCCACTTTCTTTCTTGGCCGGTTAACTTCAACATTAATTTTAAGCAATTTATTGTTGCAATTTCACCAAATTAATGGTAAAATTGCAAAACAGACATATCCTATTATGAATTAAATCTAAAATCAAGGTCGAATTCATTCGTTTACACATTCATTACTTTCATTTTTCTAATCCTCAACCCTCAACTTGACATCTTTCGCTCTCATCCATTCAAAACAGACAATACATACATAAAGAAGAGTTGCCCTGATCATCTCTCTCTCTCTCACACAACACACATAACTCACATGACAAGACCATTCGACCCTCTTTCTTTCTCCAAGTAGATCCCTTCTCATGCATCCACCATGCCTATCGAAACCGCTTACATACATAACCTAACTACAATAAACATCACCAACCTCTCCCTCTCACTCACAGGTATGATACCTTCTCTTGAAATTGGCTCCATTCTCCACAACTCACCCTCTCTCTTGACTGACTCTCTCTCACACATCTACCATCGAACCCACAGTAGACCTTCATCTTCTCTCTCTCTTTCACTCATAAGAAACACACCACACGTACAAATTGGAGGATCTCTCTCTCTCTCTCTTAACCTATCTCTCTTCGAGCTCTTCATCGTATATACAGTAGGGGGGGGGGTGGTGCACTCACCAAATACCAAAACCCAAAACTACTGTTGCATGGCTACCTAAATAACTAAACACAACCACACCCCCAAACACATGCACACTGAACCCAACTTGATTCTAACCATTCATGCACATTCAGCTCTTTCTCTCTCTCTTGACCACAAACTCTCTCTCATGTAACCCATTACCATGATAAACACCACCAACAACCGAAATAAGCCACAGTGCTTCTCTAAACCTCCCTAAGCCCAATCTAATCTACATAAAAACATTGTCTCCCACTTAATTTGGTAGCTAAATCGGACTAGAACACCCTCTCCAAGCTATTGCTAGTGACCCAACCCACAACTTACTATTCCAACCCAACCTGAGCCAAGATCCGAACTGGATCTGCGTCTAAGTATTGACCCATGTACCTTTCTTTTGGTTCGAATTATGTTTTGTTTCCTTTTTTGTTTTGCAAATTTTTATTTATTTGTTGTAATAGTAAATTAAAGTAAGAAAAAAAGAAAAACCAAAAAAAAAAGGAAAAAGAAAAGAAAAAAAGAAAAAGAAAAAGAAAAAAAGAAGAAGTATTTAGTCTATTTTTATATATTTTTACATTTTAACTAAAAAAATGAAAATAAAATAAAAATAAATAATAATAAATAAATAAAGTTATCAATTAGAAAATTAACTTTTCAAAAATAAATAGAATAAATGGACTTCTTTTTTTCAAAATTAGGATCCTATTTAGAATTTCTAAAAATAAACTCCGATTAGGACCTTTTAGAATAACTTCCTTAAATAAACTTAAAAGAAGTAAAAATGTAAACCCAACTATTTTTTTTTTTTAAAGTTAAAATCAACCAACCTGCTAATATTTTTGAAACAAATTATGGAAGTTTGATCCTGAATAATAGGCATGTAAGCACTTGTATGTACGGTGTGACTTAAAATATGGAAAGTTTTCGTTTTTCCATCTTTGTAAACATTTATTGAAATTGATCAATTTGGTTGCACGTGATATGATTGATTTTTTTTTTTAAGAAATTGAAAAAGGGTATTATTGAAAGGTAAAATTAAATTTGGAAAGTTATAAAGTGGTACCCTCTTATGGTTTAAAAAAATTAGTTTTCGAATCCAGATCTTTGGTTTTCAAAAACTATTTTGTAAAATTGGTTTTGTTGTTAAACTAGTCAGTAGCTAAATTATAACCAATCCATTTAATTGGTTATAACTTAACTCATTTTTCCCGACTCCGATCAGGTGACGACTCTAAAGCGTTCTCAAAATATAAAAAAAAAATTAAAAATTTTTAAACCTTAGTTAAGGGTTAGTATTAAATGGGTAAGGTTTAATATTGATAGGTTTAGATAAGTCTTATTTATAAAAACCAAGAGGAAAAAACGAAGCTCGACATCTTGGCAACTCTATAAGAAATGTTAAGAGGGCTAACTACTTAAAATACTTTCCAAAATTAAAATTACCTTTCAAAATACCTATGTTATTTATTTGTTTGTTTTTTTATTTGTTATTAATTTAGTGTGTATACTTTGTTTTGATTATAATATTTATTTTGCATACCACATGCATTGGGATATGGGGGGTCATTTGTTATATCAAAGATGCAAAGTAGAAGTGGTCACACCCAAGCCGTCTTAGGACCCTAGGAGGGGGACTATTGTATAGGCTCTAGGCATAGTGTTGTAACTACCGCTTAAGGTTAATTAAGCCACTCTACTTAAGCTTGATGTGACCAATAAAAGTGTTTTCTAAAAACAAGTGAGGTCACAAGGCTTAAGGACCTTTTAGAACCCACTTAAATTGTATATACTCCTCTTCAAGCTTGAGTTAAGACACTACTCTTCAGAATTGCAATCCTACTAATTGTTCAAGAGTTTTAATGCAATTTAGTTTCTAAAAATGACAGTGGGGTTGCAACTTGAGTAATGTATTAACCCAAACGATCCTAACATTTGCATATTTCTACGTACTTTCTTTTGTTGCATTGATGGCTGATTCTTATTCGTAAAATGTGTAAACCTAAGAATGGCAGGTAACCAATTAAACAATCAAGGGAATGATAGTCTATAGGACATCTTTAAGATTCGTGAACAAATGCTGAAAGATGAGTTGCTTACTTGAAGGAAATGCTCGAGTGTTCTAAAGCTGACAATCGGGCCTTATGGTTTCTTCTAGTATAGGTCATTAGGGATACCTATGAGATGATAAAGGACCTTAAGGCTTGTATACGAGAGTTAATATAGGGTTTTTTCCAATTCACATTTAAAGAGCCTAGAATAAATGTCAAATTCTAAAATAAATGTTAGGTTTTCTACCTTTATTTTTCTGTATTTTGATCTTTCACAATAATAAAAGTTCTCTTTAGCTCATCGTTCTTCATTCTTTGGCATTCCCTTCTTTCTAAATAGTCTTTCAATAGGTTTTTAAATAACCATTATTCCATCCCATTATGAGAAATATAGAATCTCATAAACTTGTAAATAGAACTTTAAAAATCACCATCTTTATTTGCAAATAATTTTCTTGTTTTTTGTAAAATAAAACTTTATCTTTCTCTTTCAAAATAGAAAGAAAGAAAGAAAGAAGAAAAAAAAAAGAAAAAAAAATTGAAATAATAAAAATGAAAAGAAAAGTTACTAATAGTTATAAATCCTTATGGGCTCAAGGTGCTAACACAAGTTCAGGTCTTTAGCCTACTCAAGCAACTAACTTAAATACTTGGTTTCCAATCCATATGAGGCCCCTTGACCTATTAAGGAAGCTAATGCAAGCCCATTGGCCCATTTAATCTAAACACTGGCCTTAAGCCCATTTAGCCTTTCAACCTAAACACAAACCACTTAGGTAGGCATTCAATCTAAACACCAACCTTGGGCATATTCAGGCAACTTACCCAAACATAAGCCACTTGCCTAGGTAAACAATCCGAACACAAACTACGGCGCATCGAGATAGTTAACCTAAATACAATCCTTAGCCCATAAAGGTAGTTGGGCCAAAACCCTAGGTCCATTTAGAAAGCCATCCCCTATTACGAACTAAGCCAAAACATAAGGTCAAATACTGAGGCATGTTTTAAGAAACAGGGGGCAAAGGTAATCTTTACCCTAGGCAAATAAATATAGATTCCTCCTTAAGAAATCAGTAACTCACTTTTAAGATGAGAAGAGGTAAACTATATCCTCAAAGGAGGTCTACTTTGAATATGATACGTAGATTAAAATGAATTTAGGCATTCATTTTCAGATCCTAAACATGATCATCTCTTATTAACCCTGTTGGACCTATTTAGAGAATTTTCAAATTTAAACCCTATCAAAAATCATCTTATAATGGGGCAATTCAGAGGTTAGAGTGATTAATTAAGAGATAGGGGTAAAATTGGTTTATGCTTACTTAAGTAACATTAATTCACAAATGATTTTTATTTCTGATAAATTATTTTTCATTGAAGTTAAGAAGAGCCAAGTCCTTTTCGAGCACCTCAAGCTTATACATACCTCACCCGAGCCTATTTAATAGAAATCCATGGATTTGGGGCCCTGAATCGCTTAAAGGGAAAAAACTCGACAATGGAGACAATCATTCTTGGGGCTAAAAGAAAAGAAAGAACAACAAGAGATAATGGGGTAAACTAATAAAAAAATAAGAAAAAGAGAGAGAGAAGAAAAGAGGTAGGAGAATTGGGCTCGGATGTAAGATGAAAGCCTTAAGGGATATATCACACCCCAACAAGGGTAGTATAACTGAATAAAAAAGTCAAGAACCTAAGCCTAAAAGCCCAAAGAAACACAAAACCTTGAATCACATTCTAATGCCTAGAAACTCAAAATCTCTATATCTACTCTGAAGCCTCTCTTACCTATTTTGAATCACAAAAGGCCGTCCTAACCACATTATTGCCCTTATGTAGCAAAAGCTCTTCCAATCTTAAAAGATAATTTATCTTTAATAAAAGTTGTTTTTGAAACTAGGGCAAGCATACTTCTAATTTTTCTTAAGGTTATTGACTTATACACTTAGGATAAATGAAAGTATTTCTTTCAAAATAGGCCTCCTCATTAGTCATTTTTTAAGCTTTTTGGCCAAATGCCCAAATTCATTATGTTGAACCAAAAAAGGCCTAACGAATTGATTAAAGCGTATCACATACAAAATGAACTGTAATTATTGGAACTATAGTCAGGAATGAAATTTAGACCGAAAGCTAGCAAGGAAGCCTTCTTGAACTAAACTAATCATGGGTTACCTTTTCCTTAGGAAGGGAATGTTTAAAATCACAAAGACCCATGAGAGAACCTAACATCAAAGTCAGGGGCATTGAGAAACCCTACATGATTACCAGAAAAATGAGTGGTTATAAACTTGTTCCTTAAATAAGAATTTATAACCATTGGCAAACTTTCAAAAAATAAAAAGAAAAGGGAGACAAGGAAAAAAAAAAAAGAAGAGTGAGAAAGTAAAGGCTTGTCACAAGATTTTTTTCCAATCCATGTCGGCTCAAGTAGCTAAGCTTTTAATTCATGTCATCCATTTCCTTTTCAAGGTAGTCACAATTTTCAAATTAACCATAGTAGTCTAGATCATTCTTCCTTAATGGTAGTTTTTAATATCCTTTAAGTCTTTTTTAAACCAAGGAGCCTATCCCCAATGCCTTTTTTTTCATAAAAGGTTTTTCAACAATTTCCCTGTAAATACTTTTCCAAGCCAAGAAGTTTTTTAAAACCTTGCTTTCTTTACTTTACTTCTTCAATCCTTCATCAATTTCCTCTTAGGGTTCTAGCTAGCTTTTAGAGTGCCGACTCCTATTTTATTCTTTTCAGGGTTCCAATCACCCTTTAGGGCACTATCTCTTCTTTCTAAGGTTCTAGCCAACTCTTAGAGTGCTAACCCATGATTTTATTCTTTTTAGGGTTTTAGCTAGCGTTTATGGCGCTATCACGTCTTTCTAGGATTCTAGCCAGCTATTAGAGCGTCGACCCTTATTTTATTCTTTTCAAGGTTCTAGCTAACCTTTGGGGCACTGTCCCCTCTTTTTAGGGTGTTAGCTAACTCTTAGAGTGCTAACCCCCAATTTTATTCTTTTCAAGGTTCTCTCTAACCTTTAAGGCATTGTACCATCTTTCTATGGTATTAGCTAGCTCTTAGAGTGTTGACCCCTATTTTATTCTTTTCATGGTTTTAGCTAGCCTTTAAGACGATGTCCCATCTTTCCAAAGTGTTAGCCAGCTCTTAGAGCACCAACTCCTATTTTATTCTTTTCAAGGTTCCAACTAGTTTTGTAAGGTGTTGTCCTATCTTTCTAGGGTATTAGCAAAGTCTTAGAGTGCCAACCCCTATTGTACTCTTTTTAAGGCTCTAACCAGCCTGTAAAGCCTTGTCTTGTCTGTCGAAGGTTCAGGCTAGCTCTTAAAGCGCCGACCCTTATTTTATTCTTTTCAAGGTTCTATCTAGCCTTTAAGGTGCTATCTTACCTTTTTAACGTGTTAGCGAGCTCTTAGAGAGCCAACCCCCTATTTTATTCCTTTCAGGATTCTACCTAACCATTAAGGCGATGTCCCATCTTTCTAAGGTGTTAGCCAGCTCTTAGAGTGCTAACCCCTATTTTCTTCTTTTTAAGGTTCTATCTAACCTTTAAGGCATTGTCCCATCTTTATAGGGTGTTAGCCAGCTCTTAGAGTGCCGACCCTTATTTTATTCTTTTTAGGGTTCTAGCTAACCATGAGGGTAATGTCTAGTATTTCTAGGGTATTATCCAGCTCTTAGAGCATCAACCCCTATTTTATTCTTTTCAGGGTTCTAGCCAGTTTTTAGGGCACTATCCTATCTTTCTAAGGTTTATCCATCTCTTAAAGTGTCAACCCCTATTTTATTCTTTTCAGGGTTCTAACTAACTTTTAGGACACTATCCCATCTTTCTGGGATGTTAACTAACTCTTAGAGCACTCACCCCTATTTTATTCTTTTTAGGGTTCCAACTAGCCTTTAGGACACTGTCCCGTCTTTTTAGTTTCTAGCCAGCTCTTAGAGCGCTGACCCTATTTTATCCTTTTCAGGATTCTAGCTAGCTTTTAGGTTGCTGTCTCATCTTTATAAGGTATTAGCCAACTCTTAGAGCACCGACCCCTATTTTATTGTTTTTTAGGATTCTAGCCAGCCTTTAAGGCATTTTCTCATCTTTCTAGTGTGTTAGCCAACCCTTGGAGTGCTAACCCACAATTTTATTTTTTTTAGAGTTCTAGCTAGCCTTTAGGGCATTGTCCCATCTTTCTAGGGTGATAGGCAGCTCTTAGAGTACTAATCCCCTATTTTATTCTTTTTAGAGTTTTAGCCAACTTTTAGGGCACTATCCCGTCTTTCTAGGGTGTTGGCCAACTCTTAGAATATAAGGACCTTATAGAGAGTTTAGTAGTATTTCCTAAAGCTTTCATATCACGTATGCATCCATGGTAAGAAAATTGCGTTGCAAGTTAGAGATTGTAAGACTATAAATAGTTAATCACTAGACTCTTCAATTTTAGTTCATTAACTCATTATATAACATAAATAACTATAGATATCCATTATTCCATAGTTCTTTAGAACTGTAGAGAATCGGTATTGTAGACTCTATAAATTTAACCTTCTAAACATAGTGTTAAACTTGAGTATCGTAGATATTTTCCTAAGTCAACAAAACCACATAAAATGAAGTCTGATTAAAATTTTAAACTTAGAACTTAAAACGAACTTAGAAGGCCCTATTATACGATTTAGAAACCCTAATTATGCAAGAAAACCCCAATCCCTACATAGGTGTATTTTAAAAATGTAAACCTAAACTTAATAGAAATCTTAAAATCAAATCATAAAAATTTTTAAAACTCTATAAAATCATCTTAATACTTGAAAAGCCATAAATCAATAAAATTATCAATAATTTTGTAAAATCATATAAAACTAATAACGAACAAATAAAAAATTATACCAAGTAATAATAAACAACAAAACTAAACTAGTTAAAGGAATAAATTAATAAATTTACAAAAATTATTTTACTTGTGTACATAAGTAGCCCTACAATATATATATATATATATCTATATATATTATTAAGCAATTTCCTTCTCTTTTCTTAATCTATCATATGATATGTATCTATACATATATGTTGCATAATAAAGCGATGATCCTAAATGATTAAGCCAATTAAACCTTAAGCTCCTAAGTGTAAGTCAATTACTCCCGAGTTGGTGAAAAACCCTAATACACACATAAACTCACTCGAATCCTAAAACCTAGGATGATCAAGGACTTACAACCCTAAATAAATAACTAAAAATATAATTTGAATAGATTTTATTCAACTCTATAATATTTTAAAATTTCTTAAGAAGCAAATGACAACTTACAAATTAATTTGAGGATCAAGCCCTAAAAGAATTTTATATAAGACAATTCCCTTATTTTTACTTATAAGCCATGTTACATATGGATAAGTTGTAAACCCTACCTTTTAGCAGACTTGTGATTCAACTAAGAGTATTTCTCAAATGTTCATACGGATAAACTAAGCTAAGAATTCAAGTTTGCATTTAAAAAAAAAATTTAATTTCCTAATTCAAAATTCTATTATCGATAAAACTCAACTACGAGAACTACGGACTCTAAGTCACTCAAAACCTTAAGCACTAAAACAATTAAGGACTTATAACCCTAAGCAACTAATTGATAATTTAATTTGAATAATTTTATTCAAACTCTAGAAATTTTCATAATTTTATAAGAATTAAATCATAGCACACAAATCAATTTAAGAAATAAATTCCAAAAGAATTTCATATAAGACAATTTTCTTATCTTCATGCATAAGACTTGTGCACATAAATAAATAAATTAACCAATCACCCTAAATAACTTATCAATTGAAAGTTGAAATCATTTATCAATTGATAACCTATAAAAAAACTAGCAATAAGATACTTTCCTTATCGCCCCTTTACTTATACTACATATGGACAAGTTATCACATTATTATATGTATTCAACTTTTAATTAAGTGACAAGATAACTCAATGCCCAAAGAGGACACCCTATGATTGGTTGGGAAGAGAGCTTAAGGGAGGCCATGCCTTGTCAATTTTCAATTACTCAATTGTCTTACACATCTACTATTCACCCTTTAATGTTTACATCATCTAATCTGGTCAAAAAGTTGGCATTTGTGCATACTAAAAGACAATCAATTAAAGCTTCTTGAATATGCTTCTCCTCTAATTCAAAAATCTGCCACTCTCTCCCTCTTTCACTCTCATTTTCACTTCATTTTCTCTCACTTTAAACACAAATCAAAAGAAGAAACCTAACCTTACAAAACTCCACATTGCCGCTACCCTTTTTGCTTCATAACTCACAGCACAAAAGCTTGATTTTGTTGCCTCCTTTTGTCAATTTCAAAAACCACTTTTAGGAACTTTAGAATATCTCTAAAAACCCACTTCAAAGATCAAAACTTTATTTTTCAAAAGAACTTACAAGAAGAAGAAGGAAGACAACGAGCTAAGAGGATACTTAGTTGCACTACCACCTTGATTTTGCTTTGAGGATGAGTAAGTTGTTTCTTTGTGTTAGTGGTTTAGTGTTCCATGTTAGGAGACCATGTTTTCATGTAGATATTAGCATGATCATAAGATGATAAAATAGCTAGACTACCTTAAGAAGTAAGCTTGTGAACCCCTTTACATGAAAGTTGAAATATAAGCATGCTAAGTTGGTATTATGTAAAGATATATGTTTAACACTTAGAATGAAATATTTTAAGTTAAGAAAATCATGAAATGTATACATGAATGAGGAGACATCATGTTGGATGTAGAGTGTATGTGAGTCATTTAGATGTTATTTCCATTTCTAGTAAGTTAAAGATGCTTAAACCTAGCCTCAGGTAAAGGAAAATCCATTACATTAAGCTTTTATGAAGAAACCAACCTTATGAGATATGAGCTATGATATGGAAGTTTTGATAAGTATGAGATCTACTATTTTTATGTAAAGTATGAGCTAAGTAATCATCTCATGGAAGAGAATTTAAGTTAAGATTTGATAATAAGTAACCTAGGTTCATGATCTAACCCTTAAACTTAAGGAAATGATGAAATAAGTTGAAAAACCAAGTGAGAACCCCTTAGAGTCATCATGACCAAATCTGGAACATATGTAGAAACCACTTAAAAATATGATAAAACCAAGTAAACAAAGTGAAAAGATTAACCATAGCAAGTATAGCAAGTATATAAAGCTTAAAACTCAAAACCGAGCCTAAAACTCTCAAAACAAGCCTAGAACTCTAAGTTGAGCCTTCATTAAAATTCTGACCAACACTTTAAAATATTAAGAAAGGTTATTTTGAAACCCACAAGAAGTTCACCTAAGACTCCCTAAGCCCAACAAAGTGGTTAAATTTGAGTTGGATGAAAAACAAGCCCATTTGACAACTTAAGCCCACTTAAGAGCCCAAGAAGTAGTTAATAGCCTTAAGAGTATAAATCAAAGTTGCAAATCTAACCTTAAGGAACATTTTGAGCTTAGAAGGAAATCTTAAGACTAAGCCCAAAGGATTTCCTAAGTTTCCAAAAATCTCATTAACCAAACAAAGACCAAAAGCACTTCAAATCATGAGGATTGCTACTGTTATGACCCATGGACAGGTTTGCGTACCTCATTTTAAAAATATAACCTCACCACATTAAAGTACACTTGAAAATGATGATGATTGACTATAAGATCATAAAAATTGGATTTAAAACGAAAAAGTTATATACGATTGAACTTTTAAGTAAAACCGAGAAAAGATATGAAAACTAGTCAAGAGTATAACTTAAGGGATTTTAGCTTAATTTCCTAAGTTTATTTCAATCCCTTATAGTATTATGATTTCAATGATTAGGGGACACCGCGTACGGAGACAACTTGCCCCTAGACTACTTTAATTAACCACATGGTGGAGTGAGTAAATTCTTGATGACTCTTTACTTGATTTTGTTTATAGAATAGATGCACCTAAACTTATATATATATAAATTTGTATGCTTATGGGATATGGGAAATGCATGTGTATGAATTTGTGAACTGAATCTTATTGCTTGTTAATTATATAGTAATGGGAATTGTTATGATAATTTATACCTGCAAGTGTATGGAATGAAATTGTCTGATCACCTTGAAAAATCATATTAACAATCTATATGACTAAGAAATAAGATGAATAATGCATTCCCCATAATTGTATTCGGATAACACCAACTGCCACTTCACGTAGAAGATGAGAAGGGACTCACAGGAGGATGAGGATGAGCCTCTTACAGGCTTGGGCACTAGCTATATCATCATTTTTATTGAGTCTCTATCCTAAGTTAATGGACTTACTAGCACTAAGAGACATAACTGTCAGTAGGGGGCCGAGTCTTGTGGCTTTTTCTTAGGGTGTATGTTTGTAGACTGTAGAGGCTACCACACCACTAAACTTGGGATTTTAAAAAAATATGATTTTTTATTTGGTAAAGAAAGTATATACGTATATAAATATAAATATATATATATATATAGTTTCGTTTTGGCTTAAGCACAATAGTGCAAATGAAATAAAACCCAAGGTCTAGAACTCGAATTTTGGTTTGGGTCAGTTAATTATCTTTAAACCCCGACTATAGGAGGCGTAATTTTGAGTCGTATGCAATTTCTATGCCATTGCATGTGTTGTTTGGCATACTAATTGTTCATGCATTCATATGATTATGCATTTAATAAATTTCTATCATACGGTATTGACGAGGGTATTTATCTCATTAAGCATAAGCTTATACTCCAACAGTTCTTTTCTTTACAGGTTGATCGATAGTTAGGATAGGGATAGGAACCAAGTGCAGAGTGCTACCATTGAATAAGTATGATGAAAAGCTTGTGTAGTTAATTTGGAATGCTCCGAAAAACAACTAATATCTCAATTAAGTTTAGTATCTTTAGTAACTTTAGAATTTTATGGAATTGTTTATCTTATTTCACTGTTTTGGTAAGGGATACCGATTCTCTACGGTCCTGAGGAACAGTAGAAAAATGAATATCCATAATTATTTATATTATATAATGAGTTGATGAACAAAAATTGAAGACCCTAGCGAATAACTACTTAGAGTCTTACAATCTCTAACTTGTAAGGCGATTTTCTTATCATGAATGCATACGTAATATGGAAATTCTAGGCAATACTACTAGGCCTCTCCTAGGGTCGCTATAAGTATCCCCTTAATAAAATAATGAAATAAGATAGACAATTCTAGAAAATTCTAAACTTACTAAAGATACTAGACTTAATTGAGATATTAGTTGTTTCCCGAAGCATTCCAAATTAACTACACAAGCTTTTCATCATACTTATTTAATGGTAGCTCTCCGTACTTGATTCATATCCCTATCCTAACTATTGATCAACTTGCAAGGAAAAGAATTGTCGAGATGTAAGCTTACGCTTACTATCGATCAACTTGCAAGGAAAAGAACTGTTAGGATGTAGGCTTACTCTTAGTGAGCTAATCCCTCTGTCATGCCACATAAACAATATAATTTAAATGCATGAACACATAGAATGCTAAACAATACATGCAGTAGCCTAGGAACTACATGCAACTCAAAATTATGCCTCCTATAGTTGAGATTAGAGATTATTTACCGACACAAACCATCAATTGGGCTCTAGTACTTGGGTTTTTATACTAATTGCACTACTATGCTCAAATCAAATCAAATTCATACATATATAACATATGTAAACTTTCATATGGAAAATATACGTTCTTTTTACTCATACTTCAAAATAAAATTTCTAAGTCTAGTGGTGTAATGGCCTTCGCAATCTACAATTACACACCTTAAGTGAAAGCTACAAAATATGGCCCTTCACTATTGATAGGTGTCCCTAGCGCGTAGTAAGCCCAAAAGCACGGGACAAAGAATCAATAATATAAATGGCACATTTACCTAAACCCAGTAAGAGACCCCACTCCTGTGAGCCCCCTTCCTATCTTTTAGGTAAGGTAGCAGTCAGTATAGTTATAATACAAATATGAGAAATGCATGACTTATTGATTTTCTTAATCGAATACTTAATTAATCTAATTTCCATCGTAATCATACAAATCTCATTCCGTAAAATCCATGCATACTATTAGCACAATACTTCCCATTATTATCGCATTATCAAGTTAGGCATTCAATCATAATATAGTACATATGCACTTCCCATATCCCATAAGCATTCAAGTTTAATATATATATTTAAGTGTGACTACATTACAAGCAAAAACAAGCATAAAGTCATTGAGAATCACTCACTCAACCATAGCTCAGTTGTAATAGTCTAGGGGTAGGTTGTCTCCAACAGTTGGGTCCCCTGAACATCGCAAATATGATATTATAAGAATTTAAAATAGAACTCAGAAGACTAATAAAATCTTTTAAGTTACATTTTTAACTTAGTTTCGTATTTTTTCCCGGTTTTACTTGAAACTTCAATTGCATATAACTTTCTCGTTTTAAATCCAATTTTTATGATCTTATAGTTGATTTCCAACATTTTCAAGTGTACTTTAATATGGTGAGTTTATATTTTTGAGATGAGGCATGAAAATCTATCCACTGGTTAGAACAGTAGCGATCCTAATGTTTTGGTGTCCTTTTGGGCTTTTTTTGAATGTTGAGCTTTTTGTTATCTTAGGAAATCTTTTGAGCTTGGGCTTAAGACTTCATCCTAAGCTTAAAATACTCCTTAAGGTCAGATTTCCAGCCTTGTTTTATACTCTTGGTGCTAACAACTTCTTGGGCTTTTATGTGGACTTAAGTTGGTAAATTGGCTTATTTTTTGTCTAAACTAAGGATAGTCATTTTTTTAAGCTTAGGGAGTATTATGTAGGCTTCTTAAGGGTCTCAAAACAACTTTATTGATGGATTAAGTTGCTATTCAGAAATTTGGTGAAGGCCCAACTTGTAGTTCTAAGCTCGTTTTGAGAGTTTTAGGCTTGGTTTTACGTTTTAGGCTTTGTATACTTGTTATATTTGCTTTAGTTGGTCTTTTCACTTTATTCACTTGATTTTGTGATATTTTTAAGTGACTTTTCTTATGGTTCCAGATCTGGTCATGAGGGTTTAAGGGTCATACACTCGGTTTTTCAACTTATTTTATCATTTTCTAAAATTTGGGTATTAGATCATGAACCTATACTACTTATATTTTAACTCGAACTTAATTTTTCTTTCATGAAGTGATTATTTAGCTTGTCTACTACATGAAAATGATAGATCTCATACTTATTATAACTTCTATGCCATAGTTCACATCTCACAAAGTTGGTTTCTTCATAAAAGCTTCATGTAATAGATTTTCCTTTACCTAAAACTAGTTTTGAGCATGTTTAACTTAATAGAAGTGAAAATAATACTTGAAAAGCTTCCAAATACTCCATGTCAAGCATGATAATCCTTCATTCATGTGCATATTTCATGACTTTCTCAACTTAAAATCTTCTATTCTAAGTGTTAGACATGCATCTCTACATAATACCAACTTAGCATGCTAATATTTCAATTTTCATGTGAGAGATTCATAAGATTATTTCTTGAAGTGGTTAGCTAAGTTATCACCTTATGTTCATGCCAACTTCTTCATAAAAATATGGTCTCCTAACATGGCACACTAAAGCACTTTAATAAGGAAAATAACTTACTTGTCCTCAAATGCGTACATAAGGCAGTTGTGCAACTAAGAGTCCTCTTAGCTCCTTGTTTTCCTCTCTCCTCTTGCAAGTTCTTTTAAAAACTAAGGTATTGATCTTTAAGGTGGGTTTAGGGGGATATTCTAAAGTTTCTAAAAGTGGCTTTTGAAGTTAGCAAAATACAGCAACAAAATCAAGCTTTGTGCTGTGAATGTAGGGGCATGGAAGTGGTGGTAACGTTAGATTTTGGTGTGGTTATGTTTCCTCTTTTGGTTTGTGTTTAAGATGAGGAAAAGAAAGTTAAAATGAGGGTGAAGAGTTAGAGAGTGTGCCAATTTTGAAAGGGAAAGAAGTGTTTTCAAAAAGCTTCAATTGGTTGTCTTTTATCATATACAAATGCCAACTTTGACAAGACTAGATGATATAAGTACTAAGGGGTGAATAGTAGATGTGTAAATCAAATGATTGATTGAAAGTTGACAAGGCATGACATCCCCTAATCTACCTCTTACAACCGGCTATGTAAGGAACAAATAGGGCATGATGTTGTCTTGTCACTTATTTGAAAATTGAATTCATAAAATAATGTAATAACTTGTCCTTATGTAGTATAGGTTATGGTGATAAATGGAAAGGGTCTTATCACTAGCTTTTGATAGGTTATCAATTGATAATTAATTCCAACTCACAATTGATAATTAATTCCAACTCACAATTGATAAGTTATTTAGGGTGATTGGATAGTTTATTTATCCATATGTATAAGGCTTATGCATAAAAAATAAGGGGATTATCTTATATATAATTCTTTTAAAGTTTGGTTCTTAAATCAACTTGTAAGTTATGATTTAATTCTCATAAAATTATGAAATTTTCTAGAGTTGAATAAAATTATTCAAATTAAATTCTCAATTAATTATTTAGAATCACAAGTCCTCAATTATCTTAGGATTTAAGGTTTTGGTTCTTAAATTAATTCGTAGGTTATGATTTGCTTCTTAAGAAATTTTTAATTTTCTAGAGTTGAATAAAATTCATTCATATTATATTTTTAATTATTTATTTAGGGTCATAAGTCCTTGATTATCCTAGAGTTTAGGGTTTAAGTAAGTTTAAGTATGTTTTAAGGTTTTTCACTAATTCAAGAGTAATTGACTTATACTTAAGAGCTTAAGGTTCAATTGGCTTAATTATTTAGGATCATTATTTTATTATATAACATATATATATATATATATATATCATATCATATGATATATTAAGAAAAGAGAAGAAATTGCTTAGTAAGATATATATATATATATATATATTCATATTGTAGGGCTACTTATGTATACAAGAAAAATTAATTTCGTAAATTTATTAATTTGTTCTTTTAACTAGCTTAGTTTTGTTGTTTATTATTATTTGAAATTATCTTTGATTTTTTTGTCATTTTTATACGATTTCACAAAATTAATGATAATTTTATTGATTTATAGCTTTTCAAGCATTAAGATAGTTTGTAAAGTTTAAAAATTTTACAATTTGATATTTACGTTTTTTATTAAGTTTAGGTTTATATTTTTAAAAGTATGTGTACGTAGAGATTGGAGTTTCCGTGCATGATTAGAGTTTTCAAATTGCATAATAGGGTCTTTCATGCTCGTTTTATGTTTTGAATTTAAAATTTTAATTAGTTTTTATTTTATGCGATTTTGTCATCTTAGGAAAATATCTACGATACTTGAGTTCGACACTATGTTTAAAATGTTAGATTTATGGGGTTTAAATAGAGCGTTGACCCCTATTTCATTCTTTTTAGGATTCTAGTTAGCCTTTAGGGCGTTGTCCCATCTTTCTAAAGTTTTAGCTAGCTTTTAAAGCATTTACCCACTATTTTATTCTTTTAAGGATTCTAGCTTTAAGCCAACCTTTAGGGCATTGTCCCATCTCCTTAGAGCTCTAGCCAGCTTTCAAAGTACTGCCCTTCTTTTGTCATTTTCCTTTAAGGTTTTTTTAGTGAGCCTATAGGGCACTCACCTTATTGATTCCTTGTAAAGAGACCATAAGTTGCTTCTCTTCACTAAGTTGTCATAACGAACTAATAGGGCGCTTCTCTTCACCAATTTCCCTCAAGTAAGCCCATAAGGTGCTTCTCTTCACTAATTTCTCTCAAACGAGCCCATAGGGCACTTTTCTTCACCATTTTCCCTCAAAGTGAGCCCATAGGGCACTTTTCTTCACTAATTTCTCTTAAGCTAACCCATAAGGCACTTCTCTTCACCAATTTCTCTTAAGCGAGCTCCTAAGGCACTTCTTTTGGTCATTAATTCCTTTTAACGAGCCCATAGGGCCTTCGATTCCAAAATTAGGGTTGCTAGTCCTTAAGAAACGCTCCCGCCTAGGTTTGTTATCTCAATGGGGCACTACTAAGTTTCATTTTAAGGTCTTAGCCATCACAAGGAGTGTGTCACCCATTCTCCTAGGTTAGTTAGCTTAATGGGCACTACCAAGTTTTGTTTTAGGGTCTTAACTAGCTTAAGGAGCGCTTCACCCATCCTCCTAGGTTAGTTAGCTCAAAGGAGCACTATTAAGTTCCAATTAAGAGTCTTAATCAGCTTAAGGAGTGCTTTGCTTGTTTCACCTAGGATAGTCAGCTTAAAGGAGCACTTCTAGGTTTATCTTAGATCAATTCTAGCTTAGGGTTACTAGTTCCTGAGAGACACTCCCACCTAGGTTAGTAAACCAAGAAGGACATGACCAGATTCTTTAGATCAATTCCAACTTAGGGTTACTAGTCCTCGAGAGATGCTCCTGCCTAAGTTAGTAAGCCTAGAAGGGCATAACCAAGTTTTTTAGATCGATTCTAACTTAGGATTGCTAGTTCTTGAAAGACGCTCCTACATAGGTTAGTGAGCCCAAAAGGGCACTACCAAGTTCTTCAGATCAATCCTAACTGAGGGTTACTAGTCCTTGAGAGATGCTCCCTCTTAGGTTAGTTAGCCTAAAAGGGTACAACTAGGATTTTCAAATTGATTTTAGCTTAAGGTTGCTAGTCCCTAAGAGATGCTCCCACCTAGATTAGTAAGCCTAGAAGGGTAAGACCAGGTTCTCTAGATTGATCCTGGCTTAGGGTTACTAATCCTCAAGAGACTCTCCCTCCTAGGTTAGTGAGTTCAAAAGAGTACAACTAGGTTTATCAAGATCGATTCCAATTTAGGGTTGCTGGTCTCCTAGAGATACTCTTGCCTAGGTTAGTCAATTCAAAGGAATACTACCATGTTTCAATTAAGGGTCTTATTAAGCTCAAGGAGCGCTACGCCTATTCACCTAAGATAGTCAACTTAGAGGAGCACTTCTAGGTTTGTCTTGAATTAATTCCAAAATTTAGGGTTACTAGTCCCCAAGAGATGCTCCTACCTTAGTTAGTCAATTCATTAGGGTACAACCAAGTTTTCTGATTCTTTTAAGGTCTTAGCTAGCTCTAAGAACGCGTAGCCCACCTCATCTTGGTTTGTCACCTTATAGGGGCATGACCAAGATTCAATTCCTCTTTCAATCTCTCGGCTAGCTCTTAAATCGCCTTCATTCGCTTTTCACTATTCACTAAAGTCTTTAGTAGACCAGGCCTATGATAGCTAATTACCTAACTATAGCATTTCTTAGGATAAAATGCACTGTTAGGACAAAAATAGTAGCTCTTTTATCTTTATGGTAAAGTTTTACTCAAACTTCACCACAAAAAGACGTAGCTGTAGACACTCTATTTTTGCGCCCTGGCCCCCTCTACCGCGCCTCCCCCCCCTTTTTCTTATTATTTAATGGGTCTTAAATTAGGAAAAAAAAAGTATAAAATCAAGAAAACTCCCAAAAAAATAAGAAATTTAAAAAAGTACAAAAAAATAGAAAAGTATAAAAAGTAAGAAATTTAGAAAAATACAAAAAAAGGGAAAATTTTATAGAAAATAGAAAAAATCACAAAAAATAGAAAAAAATTTAAAAATAGAGAATTTAAGGATTCTTTAATAAAAAGTAAAGAGAAGACCGTTTGGGCCTAAGCTTAGATTTAAATCTAGTTTAGGTTGACCTTTTTCGTATGTGTAATTTAATTGCAGTTATGAATAAGGCACAAGCCAACTGCCTAACGGTAAAACATTTGAGCATGGCATTGGATATAACTTGGAGGACTTAGGTTTGAATCTTAGTAAAGGCATGGAAAAGTCTTTTATTTTTTTTAGAAGACACACTATCGCACCATGCATAAACGGTATTACCACGTATCAAAGGTTCACTATGCCACATGTCCTAATGCATCGCACCCTTAGATTAGGTGACAACTAATGTGGCACCATGTGGCATGACAACTTTCATTCTTTATCAACCAATAGTGTGGTACGTACCATGCTACGTTAGTTGCCACATGTCATGTAAGGACATGTAGCATGACGTAGTTAGATGATACGGTTGACATGGCGCCATGTCAACACCACATTAGCACTTTCCTTTCTCTTTCTCCCCATTTCCCGCATTTTCCCTAAATTTTTCTCATACTTTCATTCTTGGTCGATTAACTTCAACAATAATTTTAAGCAATGTATTGTTACAATTTCACTAAATTAATGGTGAAATTGCAAAATAGGCATATCCTATTGTGAATTGAACCCAAAATCAAGGTCGAATTCATTCATTTACTCATTCAAATTAGGATTTGAAAAATGGAAAAAAGAGGGAATCTTAGGGGATCATTACTTTCATTTTTTTGTTCCTCGACCATTGGCCTAACATCTCTCACTCTCATCTATTCAAAAAAGACAACACATAAATATAGATGAGCCCCTCCATCATCTCTCTCTTTCTCGTGACACACATAACTCACATGATAAGACCATTCAGCCCTTTTTATCTCTCCAACTAGATCCTCTCTCACACATCCACCACGCCCACCAAAATCGCCCACACACACAACCCAATTGCAATAAACATTACCTCTCTCTCTCTCTCTCTCTCTCTCTCTCTTGCTCATATGCATAATACCCTCTCTCGATATTGGCCTTACTCTCTATAACTTACCTTTTTTGTTTTGCAAATTTTATTTATTTATTATTTATTTGTTGTAATAGTAAATTAAAGTAAGAAAAAAAAAGAAAAACTGAAAAAGAAGGAAAAAGAAAAGAAAAAGAGAAAAAGAAGAAGAAGTATTTAGTCTATTTTTATATCTTTTCACATTTTAACTAAAAAAAATAAAAATAAAAATAAAAAGTAAAGAAAGAAATAATAATAAAAACAAATAAAGTTATCACTTAGAAAATCAACTTTTGAAGAATAAATGGACTTTTTTTTTTCAAAATTAAGATCCTATTTAGAATTTCTAAAATAAACATCAATTATGACCTTTTGGAATAATTTCCTTAAATAAACTTAAAATGGATAAAAGTGTAAACACAACCGTTTTTTTTTTAAGTTTAAATTAACCATCCTACTAGTGTTTTCGGAACGAACTATAGAAGTTTGATCCTAAATAACAGGTACGTAGGCACCCATACGTACAAGGCGACTTAAAATATGAAAAGTTTTCGTTTTTTTGTTCAAACAAATCAATTTGCTTACATGTGATATGTTTGATTTTAAAAAAAAAAATTGAAAAAGAGTATTATTGAAAAGCAAAATTAAATTCAAAAATTCAAAAAGTGATACCCATTTAGGGTTCAAAAAAATTAGCCATCGGATCCAAATCTTTGGTTTTCAAAAATCATTTTGTAAAATTAGTTTTATCGTTAGACTAATAGCTAAGTTATAACCAATATACCAATATACTAAATTGGTTATAACTTAACTTTTTTTTCTCGACTCCGGTTAGGTGGCGACTCTAAAATGGTTATAACTTAGCTTTTTTTTCTCGACTCCGGTCAGGTGACGACTCTAAAGGATTCTCAAAATATATAAAAAAAAAAAACTAGTTTTCTTTAAATCCTAGTTAAGAGTCAATATTGAATGGGTAGTGTTTAATATTGATCGGTTTAAAGAAGACTTATTTATAAAAATCGAGAGGAAAAAACTAGGGTCAACACTCGAAGTACAGCCTTCCTTCCTTTATCAACTCCATTAACCTTTTGACCAACAAAAAGATGTAAGATTCCAACTTAACTTCTTTAGAAAATTGAGCATTGGAAATTACTAAGGGTTCCTTTTGCAATGATTTGGAAACCTTAACTTGGGATTCCTGAACTTCCTCAAGGCTCATAAGAGTTAGCACAACTTTCTTGCCATCCTTTGGGAACATGTAAGTATTCCTATATCCATCACGGAGTACTTTTAGTCAAATAGCCAAGGTCGGCCTAAAAGTATGTGCGAAGCACATATTGGTAGGATGTCACATAGTACCTTATCCTCGTATCTATCCCCAATGGAGATTGGTAGTCTAACTTACTTGGTAACTAGAAGTTCACCTTTCTCATTGAGCTAATGGATCTTATAAGGGTAGGGGTAAGGACGGGCCAGCAACTATAGAGCCTTCACTACTTCGTGTTCAATTATATTGTTACATCTTCCTTCATCCACAATTAAAGCGCATAGATTGCCATATACTCAGTAGTCATGTGAAAGAAGATCTCTCTTTGTTCATTCTCATTAATAGCAATGGCATTGAGGGATCTTCAAAAAACCATACAATATTCACCAAATTCAGGTCAAATCAAGGCATTTGGGTCTTCTTGGAATTATTCAAACAAATTTCCAACATTTGCATCCTCTTCTCTTTCACTTGCACTCTCTACTTCCCTTTGTCAAGTCTTACCCTCAATGGTCATCATACATCAGTTCAGACACTAACTAGTCCAAAGCCAAGATACTTAAAGTACTTAATTTCTCTAGTCTTCCATCCTAAGCTCTAACCATTGTCCTTCCTAATCTTTGGCTCTTTAGCCTTAACCTGACCTCGGCCCTCATCAAGTTTGCTCGGAACTCGACCTTAGTGGTCCAGCTCTAAACTATATGGGGCTCAGTCGTGTCTAGGCTAGCTCAGCATGGCAGGTTTGCTCAACATACAAAGTTGACTACTCGGAGTTCGACTAAGCTAACTTTGCTTCTATCACTTGACTCTCTGAACAATTCAAATAGTTTTATCCAGAGTCCTTAATCATTGTATGTCCACAATATTCCTAATCTTAAGTCCTAATCTAGAAATAAATCATGCAACAATTCATGCTTCTAGCTTGTTAACATCACATTGGATCATTAAAAGTTGAAACTCTTAATCATACTCATCCATAGTTCGATAACCTTACCTGAGTTCTTAAAGACATTGGAAATGATCTTGCTTATAGTGTTTAGGAACAAATCTACTCTTCAAAACTCACTTCATCTCATTCCAAGTTTATATTTCATGTCATGCTCGCTAGCATAGGTTAGCAATTTCTTTTACCACATCATTGCATACCTTAAAAACTCTAAGGTAACTATTCGAATATGCATTGCATCTTCATAATCATAGAAATCAAATATCTTCTCAACCTCTCTTCCTAGTCCATATATTCATCGGCACTACTTGATTTAGAAAAGCTTAGAACTTGCACTTTGATGTGTTTAATCCCTCGAAGAGCTCGAAGCTTACATTTGTCATATTTATGGAATTGCTCATCCTCATCTTGCCATCTTCCATGTCCTTAACTTCTCTTAGCTTAAGTCTTCATTATACGTGTCCTTCATCTTAGATAGGTCCTGCTTATGGTGCATTCATAGCATCAGGAGCTCGAATGTCGACACCTTGCCCTTTCAACCTATCTTATACACCTTATTCATGTTTAGTATTCCTTTCTTGAGGTCAAGCTTCCACTAATCTTTGCATAGTTATAGCTAAGTTGGTCACAATGGCAGTGTGGTTCTATATCTATTCATTCGTAGTTAAAGGAGTTTATTGTTTAATATGACCATAACCAAGAGCATCACTCTTAATATCACCTATCTCTTCTTATACACTAGGATTCAACATTCTCACAACAAGACTCCAACAACTTCACAACACAACAAAAGATTCCATACCATATTACCAAGCACTATATCAAATAGCAACTTAAACACTTACTCTATTTGATAGTAGAGAAAACAAAGTGCAACAAAGTATGTAAACTACTTCAAAAACTAGTCACTACAAACACTCGACTATCGATTGTAACCTCAAGCTCTGATATCAAGAAATATGATGTACCTTGGAGCATAGTTATCATAAGGTCTTACTGTAGGGAGTTAAATGGGTCCTTTGAGATACCGAAGAAAGCACAAATGGATAGGTCCGTCTTTTCTAGTAGCTTCATGGGATGTTCGTCGGATATAACTCATTAATGAACTCCACACGACTTAGTCTCAAACACTTGAGAAAATCTTCATATAATTCTAACTAATGATACCAAAGAGATTCTAAGCATGTTTAACACCCAATTCTTCAATTACATGATTGAATAACACTTTTATATTGATCAAACACTAAAACCCTAAGTGCCAAAATGAAGAACAAAGCATGTGAATCAAGAAAATCCAACACTTCAACTCATATAATCAAGATCCCCACGCTAAGATTAATGCACTGCAAGTGATATGATCTATCACAACTCGTGTCTTTCATACACAATAATTGGCGCCTAATTTAAACGACACAACCGTATCAACTATACACTTCAAACACTCAAATATATAAAAGTACTTCAATTTCACAAAGAAACTAAAGTAATGCAAAATCCATAAATTATAATCAAGATTCATCATGCAAAAGTGTAATTTCTCAACAAAAATTCACAAAAAGTACGAAAAGAATAGAGATTGGGATACTTACCTTGTTCTTAAAGTGATACTTAAGTTTGATTGAAGAGTGATGAGCCTTGTTGATGCAAGAAGATGAAAGAATTAGTATGTGTATAGATTGGGTTCAAATGTATTCGTGAGAGAAGAAAGGGAAGAGAGGAAATGTGTCTTTTTGTGCGAGCGTAAATGAAAGATGAGAGAGAGAAAGACCAGGCATGTGAAGCTTATATATGGTGGGTGACATGATTGGGAGACACAACCATATTTCCTAAGTCATATATCTTTCTATGGACGAGGGGTATTAGAGTATTGTAATTGATAAGATTAGGATACATGACCATGTCTCCCGAGTCATGTAACTTTCCATATATGACTTTGGTTTCTTTTTTAAACAAGAATAATGCATGACTTAATTGCAAAAATAAAATAAATAAATAAAAATGAATGAAAAGAAAAAAAATATTAAAGTATTAAAATAAACGATCAATAAAAGATATTTTAAGCACAAAAAATGTTAAAATGACGAGATTGCTAAAATAAATTATTATCTTAGGTTGCCTCCTAAGAGCGTAATGATTAACATTGATAGCTCGACGAAATGCTAAATTAACTTACTCCTTTCTGGCATCAACGAGTCAAAACTCTTTGAATTCATGGATTTCGATCTTTCTTCCTGTATATAACTTCAAACATTGACCATTAACCTTAAATGTATCCTTTTTAAGATAAGTAACTATAATTGCTCCGTAAGGAAAGACATTAGTAACCATGAAAGAATTGGACCACCTGGACTTAAACTTCCCAAGATATAATCGGATTTAGGAATTGTATAAGAGGACATGATTCGCTTCTTGAAAATTCCTCCTAGCCATATCCATTTGTCATAATATTTCTTGATTCACTAATCTTGTCAACTAGAGCTTTTACTGATTTCTTGCAAGCTTGAAATCTAAGTTAGTAGATTTAATAGCTTGAAAAGGTCTATGCTCAATCTCTACTAATGGATGATAAGCTTTCTTGTACACAAGTTTGTATAGAGTGGTTCCTATTGTTATTTTGTAAGCTATCTTATAGGCCCAAAGAGCATCATCTAACTTATCAAACCAATCCTTTCGGTGATGCTCGACTATCTTTTTCAAGATTCACTTTAGATCCTATTGGCTATTTTTACTTGGCCACTCATTTATGGGTGGTGAAGGGCAGCTATCTTATCAATCATGCCATAGAATTTTAAGACTCTCTCAAATTGAGCATTGCAAAAGTGCATGCCCCTATCACTAATGATCATTCTAGGAAAGCCAAAATGGGAGGAAAGCTTCTTCAAAAATTTAATGACTACCCTAACGTCATTAGTTGGTAAGGCCTAAGCCTCAACCCATTTAGAGACATAGTGAATTGCTACTAAGATATATTTGTTCTCGTTTGAATTTGGGAACGGGCCTATAAAGACTATACCTACAAATCAAATACCTCATATACCAAGAAGGATTTTGGGGCATCTCATCCTTATGAGAGATATTTCCCAACTTTTGAAACCTTTCACAAAGCTCTACAAATTTTTAGGCATCCTTGAAATGTGTAGGCTAATAAAATCCTACCTTCAAGACCTTATCAACCATATGGTTGGCACTATGATGTCCTCTATTCAATCCTAAAAAGCAATGGCTAAGAATTTGCCAACCCTCGAGATATGAAAAACACCTTTTAATCACATGATCTACACAAACTCGAAAAAGATAAGGATCTTCCTAAAAGTAGTATGTCAAATGAAAGAAGAATTTCTTCTACTGATGTGAAAGCCCCTTAGGAAGTATTTTTACAACAATATGGTTAGCAAAATCTATGAACTAAGGAGTTTCCAGATCAATTACCCGATTGATAGCATATAGACGCTAATTAAGAAACTCATCATTGATCTCATGCTCTTCTAATCTCTCTAGATTTGGGTTCTGTAGTCTTAATAAGTGATTTGTCACGAACTAAGGATGGCCTAGTCGTTATAGACGTCATATACTGTACGAAGAACCCTTGATTGGTTACCCTTCCAATCAAGAACTCTTCATACAATATACAAGGCTCTATAACCACTAGTTTCCTAAGAACATATAGATTCACATGATATCATCACACTAACGTATTTATATAAAATTTGAACTACAAAGCTTACAGTACACAATAATTGAGTACAGTTAAGTCTATACTACTAGTAAAACAAAAGTACATAAGTAAGGGTCTACATAAATTGTTCTCTCTCAATGTACAGGACAGCTCACTCTTACCCAAGTCCCCAAGCTAACCTATGGCATCCCTCGGTTAACCTCTACGAACAGACTATCCTGCAGCAAAAGTCTAAAAGGGTATAAGCCTAAGCTTAATGAGCAAAACTCTCAACCACACCACAAGCAAGTTATAAATACGTTATATTCACGCATATGAATAAATGATCAAACAGAATGCCAAACAATATGTATAATTAACTAGTTTATATACGTAACTCAGATTTAACGCCCTCCAAACTCAAGGTTGGAGTATATACGGCATCAATCAGATCCGGGTATTATACTAGAACTTACTTTATTACGGAACTCCACATTCCGTACTTAAATCAAATAATTCTTTTATTTTCATAAAAACTAAGTTCTAGTTTAATTGTGAGTGAGCCCTTGTAGTGTATACTCACCCCTAAATGGAGGCCTCTAGACTCGACCCTTAGCCAAGCAATTGGCGCCTCCAATGCTTAGTGTTCCTGCGGGCTAGGGTAAGGTCATTTTGTATGAGTGCACCGTATAGAACCAATAAATTAATAATAACAATCCCCAAATGATCTCTCTCTACCTTCGTATGATGTGACTGCCGGAATTGTGTCTATGCGATGCATGTTAATACATGTTCTAGTTTCTTTTTTTATAAGCCGAGTATAGTTAAGTTCAAATTGTGCTATGACCATCCAATAGTACACATAATCATTTTCTATACTACTATGCAACAAACAAAGCATTATCTATACTTAAGGTAAATTCACAACTCAACACACAATATCATACACAAGCGTTTCCCAAACCCAACACAATAATCAATTAACAATAATAATTAAGTCCATTATTTACAATCACAAACAGGCATGGAATCATAGGGTCAATACTCACCCAGCCATGGCAACTCATCCTAATGGTAGTAATTGATCAGGAGATCCTCACTTACCTCAGGATCACCTGATTATTATAATACGATAACGCTAGTAAGAAATTGAATTAACTAATAATTCTAAATATCTAGTTACCTAATTGTACTTCAATTACTATCAATTTTTATCCAATTAGACTTTATTATTAATTGTACGTAACTTTTTCATTCTATTTCTGATATTTATGAATTTATAGTCGTTTTTCATCGTTTTTGGACGTACGTTCACATGGTGATGTCCATTTTGAACTTTAAGACCTATATTTGACAATATAGATTAAATTTATAGAAATTTTAACTATGGAAACTTAATTACTCTTATTACTTATATTTATATCCTTTGTTTGTACTTAATGATTTAGTTAATCCTTAAATTCTTATACTTAGAGAATTTTACTTTGCTATTACTAATTCATGTACTTAATTAAGTATAATCCAATTTAAAAAGTGTATTAGGGTGTACTAATTTAGGTACCTAATTATTATACACTCTTCTTATTTCTTATTTTATAAACTTATGCTTATGGCATTGCTTACATCATCATTTGCTTATGTCATTTCTTATGTCATCACTTGCTTATGTCATATGTGATTACATCATTACTTGCACCATCCTTTGCTTACCTAAGTCTTATCTCATGATTATGTGTTGTATGTACACTTATGTACACTTATACATAATGTTCATATACTTATACATTTCCTCTACTTATATGTATACTAGCATACTTATACTTATATCGTATTTGTACTTGTATACATACTCATATAGCCATACGGTCTTATACGTATTTTTGTACAATTTTCGTATGCCTAATTTTCCTCTTAAGAAAACCTTCCTAATTTCATTCTTTTGTGTTTTTAAGCGTATATTTAGTATAGTATAGGTATGTATAGTTAGGTTTTGTCTTAATTTAGGTTATGTACATGGTAAATACCCATGTGCAAAGATCCCCATACTTGCATTCTTTTAGTATAACCTTATGTACATATACTTAAGGGCATATACACATGTATTCCTTTCCTCTTCTTCATGATTCCTAACTTCCTACACTTAAAGATGGAAACTTTATGTCCTATTCTTTAAGATCACACATAACACATGTCTACTTATCTAATCTACCTAATTACTTAACTAATGAATAATATAAAGCAACATAAAGTAACTTGATCACATACCTTAGTTTGTGTTGAAATTATGGAGACAAAGAGGAAAGTGTTGAAAGTAAAAGGGAAGAAGAAGGGTCACGGCACGAAGAGGATTTTACTTTGTTTCTTTTTGCTTTGTTTTGATTATGGAAGAAAGGAAATGATGGGATCTAGAAGGGGAAATGAATGGACAGCAATTAAGAGGAGGGAGGAAAAGAAAAAAAAAAAACAAAAGAAAAGAGAAGAAAAGAAATCATTAGATGCTAAGATATTTTTCTTATGCATTAGTGTCTTTTGTTGATATTTCCAATTGTTGACTTTAGTCAACATGTGTTGAGTTAGTCAACCCTTTGACCTTAGTCAACATGTGTTGACTTGGTCAACTTTCCTTAAGCATATGCCATTTTGTACACATAATGTAGTAGATAAGGAAAATTAAGGGAAAAATTAAGAAAATGAAAATAAATGAGGTGTTTGGTGAATTGATTAGTAAAAATAGATGATGAGGTCTTACTTTAGGTATTTATAGTCTATATACATCATTTGGTAAACTACTTAGTATAACTAGTATGAAAAGTACTAATTAGGGTATTGAGGTTCACTACATTTAGCCTAGTTTTCAACTATACCCTTAACTCTATATAATACTATCTTATTTATATACTAAAGAGATAAATGTAATCTATGATTCATTATCTTAGTTTCTAAATGACTACTTGAGGATTCAAAACATATATGTATGATTGAAAGTCATCTCTAACCTTTTACTAATGATTTGGCAAAATATGAGGGCTATATTATCAATTAGGGTTTTAGGGTATATTATGATGAATTAGTGCACATATGTCTTTAAAGTGATCATTTTAGGGTTTCTATCACTTTTGAATGAAATCTTTAGCATTTAGATACGTTTAGGGTAGAAAAGTTTCTTACGCGATTGATTAATTCTTTTAGGGTTTTCACTTTTGTTAGCCTTGTCAACTCTTAAATTGTCTAACATAGTTGAGTTTATTTCAAAAGCTAGATCAAAAATTTTAGGGGTTTACATGATCAGTAGTCCTAATTCATCTACGGTGTCTCAAATCTCTACATCAAACTCTTAAAGGAGTTCGATCCACCTGATTAGGTACGACTTAATGTCCGTCTTGATCAACAAATACTGAAGAGAAAAATGGTCAATATACACTATCACTTTAGAAAAAATCAAATAAAAATGAAATTTATAGAAAGCAAACATGATAGCCAACAACTTGTTTTCAGTTGTTGCATAATTTTCTTTGGCATTAGTCAAAGTTTTGTTAGCATAGTATATAGGCTAGAAATATTTGTCCTTCCTTTGCCCCAGGATGGCTCCCACAGCATAATCACTTGCATCACACATCAACTTGAATGGCAAACTCTAGTTAGGAGCTATTATTATGAGAGCATTAGTGAGTTTGTCCTAGAGAATGTTAAATGCATCTAAGCATTCCTAGGAAAAGTCAAAAGAGATACCCTTTTCAAGTAGTCATGTTGAGGGTTTGGCAATCTTGGAGAAATCTATAATGAATTGCCTATAGAACCCTGCATGTCCAAGAAAGCTCTAGACTACTTTCATTGAAGTCAAAGATGGTAGCTTGTCAATTGTATCAATCTTGGTATTGTCCACCTCAATGCCTTTCCGTGAGATCTTATACCTCAATACAATGCCCTCTTGAACCATGAAGTAGCATTTTTTTTTAGTTAAGAAACAAATTAGTTTCTTTACACCACATCAAGACCTTCACTAAATTTGTCAAACAACAATCACACAAATCCTTAAAAAACACTAAAAATTCATCCATGAAGACTTCCATAATGTCCTCTACTAAGTCTTCAAAAATGGTCATCATACACCTTTGAAAGGTGGTTAGTGCATTGAAAAGGCCAAATGGCATTAGCATGTAGGCAAATGTACCATACGGACAAGTGAAGGTGGTCTTTTTTTGGTCTTTTAGCATTATCGGTATTTGAAAATATCATGATAGTCCATCCAAGAAGCAATAGTATGTGTGCTTAGCTAGTTTCTCTAACATCTAGTCTATAAAGGGGAAGAGGAAGTGGTCTTTGTATGTAGTTATAGACACCTAATTTTTACCCCCCCTAATTTTTTTGATTAGGTTATAGGGTCTTAAATTAAAAAAATTCAAAAAATAGGAAATTAATAAAAACCCAAAAATGAAGAAATTTAGAAAAAATAGGAATTCTAGAAAGATAAAAAAAAATAAGAAAATAGGAAAAAGCATAAAAAATAAGAAATTTAGAAAAATATAAAAAATGAAAAAATTTAAGAAAATATATAAGAAATTTGAAAAGTCATAGAAAATTTAAAAAATAAGGAATTTAGAATTTAATAAATTTTTTAGGTTGTTCAAATAGAATACGATTTTAATTTAAATAAATTCGAATAAAAGACCAATAGACCTAGGCTCAAATTTAAATATAACTTAGGTTGACCTAGTCTATATGTACAATTTAATTGTACAAATGGACCAAGTACTGGCCAATGGCTTATTGGTTAAACATATGAATATAACATTAGTATTAAGCATAAGGTCTTGGGTTTGAAGCTTGGTAATGGTAAGGAAGCCTTTTTCTTATTTTTATTTTTTGTTTTCAATCACATTAAAGACTACTACGTATCAGGATTTAATTGTACCATGTATCCTGATACGCGGCAAGATGGGATTAGATGACATGCTAACATAGTGCCACATGTCAGCTACATAACATGCTACATCTGCCGCTACGTGTTACTTAATGACATGTGGCATATTGGGGTTGGTCGGCACGACTAACGTGGCACAACGTTAGTCCATTCCTACACCCCCACCTTCCCCCTTCCCACCCCCACCCCCTTGTTTTTCTCCAGATTTCCAACACTTTCCTCTTTGGACAACTAACTTTAACATGATTTTTTAACCTTTTCTTATGGCAATTTCGCCAAATCAATGGCAAAATTACAAACTAGACATAGCCTATTATGAATTGAGCCCTTTAACACACTTAAATATAATCAAAGGGTCATTCAATTTGAGCTCTAAAAATCGGAAAAAAGCAGTTTTTCTAAGCATTCTTCATTAATCCGATCTAAGCATTCTATGTTTTCTAAGAACAATTCAAGTATGAAAGGAGCTTTGGGGAGTTCATATGGACACATACAACCTCAGAATCAACTCCTGCTTTCTCTCTCTCTTTTTTTGATCACTTTCTCTCTCTACCAATCTCTCTCTCTCTCTTCAAGTTCCTCTCTCTAGCTAACCCCAAGTCGCCATGACCCCTACTCCATCAATTCCTTAACCCGACCATCCTGAACCACTACCGTGCCCATTAGTAGGACTGAAGCCAAACCTTTACTGCCACCTCCACAACCCATTTGAACTATTACCAAATACCACCCTAAATACTAACCAACTACATAGCCAAACTCCCCATACTCCAAAACCTCTACCTTAACTAACCAATCATGACCAATAAGCCATACGCAGTCGAACCACCAATGCCACCATGGCCAATTTCTGATAACCACCAAAACGATCACCCCAAGTCTCAGAATTTCTCTTACCTCTCCTATTCCCAATCCAAAACACACAAATCCGCCCTTACCTAAAAAAAAAAAAAAACGATCAAAATCGCCTTGAATAACCCCTGTGTTACGCCCTAAAGCGGTAAAGTCGTAACAGCCCCACCGTGTAAATCATTCTAAGATAGAAGTTGGCCTTACAACTGCTATCCTAGACCTGATCTACACAAAGCGTCTACGACTAACCCGCTTTGAAGTAAATAGTTTGTGATTTAAATAAATCATTTACCTAAGAAAGTAAGAAAATATATATATACACTGAAATTCAGTTATTACAATTAACCTTTACAATATTTCACCGTAATATATTTCCTAGTTATTACATTATTCATAAATGAAAAATTCTAAAATAAAAGCTTAGACCTTAAAAATATATGTTTATTCTTCAAATGTTTTTTCTTACACTCTAGGATTCAGCAATTACTAGCTTTAGAGTAGTTGTATGATGCTTCTTAGCCAGCACCTACACGACGTCTATAGGGATATGAGCAACCACAACTCAGTAAGTTAGGATGGAGGACATAAAATTATACCATAAACATAACAAGATTATCAATTAACTTATTAGGTGCAATGCATATTCAAGCAAATGCCATCGTACGATGTTGTCTAACCTGTCGTGAGAATAGAGAAATTGCGCCCACTTTAATCTGAGTTGAGAAATTGCCATTAATGCAACGGCTTACAACTAAACCTAGGCTTGTACAATGGAGATATTGCTCCTCCTGCGACTACCTTTGAACCATTGACTTCATCTTCACCGCGACCTCTGCTCTAATCCTGCGCTATCCCTTTTGAAGGGGTCGGTATTTGGCCGGAGAATCCTAGGTTTCCCTTAAGGGGTTGCCATGCAGGTCCAATTATGATTACGGGTCGTATATTTGACTAGATCTAGTTTAGGGTGATCAATCATTTCATATAAATCATACAATACATGCCAGAACAACAAACAGAATTATAACATCACTCATAATCATGCACATGCACATGCACATGCATATGCACACAACCAACTATTTAACAAGCACAACCAAGCATAATCTCAAGCCTTTAAAATACAGTAACGTATTAATCCCAACTTACTTGGACTCCTTGCTTACTCACTGGAGGTCCAACTCGCTTAAGCCATCGCCGATCATTCTTATAACACAAACGTAGTTTCGGTTTTTCATATAACTATTATAAGTTGGTTTTATCCTATAACACTTATTGTTATATTTTGTTTAGGGTTTAATATATCCAATTATCTAGGTTCTCAAATCTTTTACAATCATTCTAGGTTTGGGGTTAGGTTCAGGTTCAGTTTCCGTATCGATTTCTAAATTAGGTTTTAGTTTAATTTCGAAGTATTGTTTTATACTTGAACCCTAGAAATTCGTTTCAACTCATAATGTGAAATTAATCACATTATTTCCCAATATCCTAAATACCATCACTACCCCTAGTCAGTATTTTATTCTACTCGGTATACTTAAATCTGTATTAGTATACCGAATTTACTTTTAATGTAAGAAATTTTTACAATTTTCATATAATTATATAAATTTAAGTTTTCTATCAGATTTATTATATATTAATATTATGTTAATAATAAATATTTTTATTATTACCATAATATCAATTTTTATTCTAATATCTTCTATTTATTATATTTCTAATAATTGTGTATTATGTACTATTAATTATTATGTACATAATACACATCTAATATTTTTATTACTCTAATTACCATCTCCCAACATCAATTATCATTTCAAAATATCTAAATTCATCCTAAATCAGATTTTACACCTAATTACCTTAATTTACAAAATTGACTTAAAATTTACTATCTTTTCCTATTACTTATTTACTACATAATTAACCTAATAATTACATATAACACCCTAAATGTTACAAGTATCATACTTCATCAGATTTCAACATCCAAAAACATATAATTATTCACTAAATCTGTAATTAACCATTTAATTACTTAATTAACCCTAAATTACCCATTTTATGACTCATTTTAAGGCCTAAAAATTATCTAAAAATTTTGAAAATTAATTTTTAAAAATAGGCTTCATAGCACTATTCTATATCATCTAAGTAGTCTATATAAAAATTTTGGGCTCAAAACTATACTCCTAAGGTCATTTTTTTCTAAACCGAAATATGCTTAGTTTTGCATAATTTCTTAAGGACCATATATCACGGGATATATTTTCATCAAAATAATATTTTTCCTAAAAACTGCATACAAAAATATTTTAGAATAACAAAATGCATAATTTCCTAAGAATATTTACTATTTTTACAAAATTACATAAAATCGGATTAGAAATCGAACTCATCGATTTGAGTGGCTCCGGCCACTATCGACCCACCTGGGCGCTGCCACCACTATGTAATGGTGGTGGCCATTTACTTCCAACTGCTTGTCGAGTCTGGGTTCTTCTTATAAGCCCCAATTGCACAGTTTTCTTATTTTTTTTTCTTAACCCTAATTTTTCTCTCAATTTCATCTCTCTCCATTTTTCTCACTCTCCAAATTGACCAAATGAGCTTTTGAAAAATTTGGAGTATTTATAGAGCTCTAAGGAAATTATTGTGCATTAATGAGACAAGACAATTACCTTATCTCTTCTTTTTTCCACTTTCTATTTGTTGCATTTTAATTGGTTGATTTTTTTTCTTTAATATCTAATTGCCACGCCCCACTTCTAGACTTTTCCTCATTTTTCTATATTTTTCTTGATTTTTCCTTAATTAATTATGAATTTTCTTTAATTATTTATTATTATTTTAGCACATTTCACGTATTTTAAGTAATTACGGCTATTTCTACATACATGTAGATTCATATATAGTACATATAGATATTCCTAAATATTGTTTAGGTTATTTTATGATTTTTAGTATATATATAATTAATCTTTAGCGATTTGTTAATTATCGGAATGCATTTTACGCATTTTCAATAAATAATAAGTTATATACTTAAAACTTGGAATTTTTATATTCTTTTATTTTATTACTTATTTTCTTAAATTCAAACTTACGGGATCATTTTACTAATAATTCTAACTTTACTTATAATTTAGACTCGATCAGATCTTTCAACTGATCGAAACCCTAAGTGACTAGTTGTGGGGCTTATACCCTAGTGCTATTGCTGAGCTTGAAGAAAGAGAGTCCGACAAGACCTAACCGATTTGACCCGACCAACCCATCAAATCTGACCCACACATCTAAAATTTGTTCGAAGATTTTTTTTTTTTTTTTTGTGTTGTTTATTTAATTGTTTTACTTATTTATGTAAATGTAATCAAATAAAAAAAAGGAAGAAAAGAAAATGAAAAAGGAGAAGAAGAAAAAAAAAAGAGAAGAAAAAAGAAAAAAAATTATTTAGTTTTATTTTTATCTTGACAAAAAGGATAAGTAATAAAAAAATAAAAAATAGAAAATAAATAATAATAATAATAATAATAATAATAATAATAATAAAGAAAAACATTTTACCACTTAGAAAAAATTATTTTTCAAATAAATAAAAATAAAACTGATCTAAATTATGGCACTTTAGATTTCCCAAGAATAAAATTCAATTCTGGACCCTTAGAAATTCTTTTCAAAAAAATTGAAACGGGTGAAAAAGTAAACCCGACTGTCTTTCCAAAATTAAAACTAAATCAACCTAATATGTTTTTGATAAACAAACTATGAAAGTCTGATCTTAAATAGCAAGTATGTAAGCACTCATACATCAGTATGAGGCAACTTAAAATATGAAAAGTTTTATTTTTCTCCCATTGTTTAGATATTCGTGTAAATTGATTAATTTAGTTGCGTGTAACATAATTAGCTATTTTAGAAATCAAAAAGGGTATATTTGAAAAGCAAAGTTAAATCTGGAAAGTTAAAAATTAGTATCAGTTTATGGTTTAATAAATTAGCCCCCCAAATCTAGATCTCTGGTTTTCAAAAAACCATTTTTATAAATTAATTTTTTTAATTGATAGATCGGTAGCTAAGTTATAACCAATCCACCCAATTGATTATAACTTAACTCCTTTTCCCAACTTCGATTAGGTGGCGACTACATTACTTCTTCAGATTGAAAAAATGGTTTTCTTTAAACCCTAGTCGAGGGTCAACACTAAATGGGTAAAGATTTAGTACTAATTGGTTTAAAGAAGACCTAATTTAAAAAGAATCGGGAAGTGAAAAACTAGGCTCGACAGCTTGGCAACTCCATTAGGGATTTAGTCAAAAGGGCTAGCCACTTAAAAACTTTCCAAAATTAAAATTGCTTTTCAAATTACCCGTGTTGTTTAGTTATTCGTTTAGTTATTTATTTATTTGTCTTTTCATTTGTTATTTGCTGTTGACTTTGTGTATATATTTGTTTTTAATTAGCATAATTATTTTGCAAATAGCATACACCAGGGCATAGGAGGTTTATTTGTTGCAACAAAGATGCAGGATAGATACAGTTAAACCCAGGCCATCTTAAGACCTTAAGAGGGGGGTCATTATATAAGTTCCGGGCATAGTGGGGTAACCACCATTTGAGGCCCATTAAGCTACCTTACTTAAGCTCATTGTGACCAATGAAAATGTTTTTTAAAAACAAGCAAGGTTACAGAGCTTAAGGACTTTTTAAAACCCACCTTGATTGCATATACTCCCCTACAAGCTTGGGTTAATACATTACCCTTAAGAAATTACAACCCTACTACTTATCTAAGTGTTTTAACATAATCAAATTTTTGAGAATTACAGTAGAGTTGCAACTTAAGGAGTAATGAATTAACCCAAGTGACCCTAATATCTGTATATTTCTACGTTTTTGTTTTTCTTTTATTGCATTGATAATTGACTCTTGTCCATAAAATGTGTAAACTTAGAATGGCAGACAACCAAGCGAATGATTAAGCAAGCAATAGGCCATTGGACACCTCTAGGTTTCATGAATAAGTGCTGAGAGATGAAATTACCTATTTGAAGGAAAAGCTCGAGTGTTCTAAAACTTACAACCAGGCCTTAAGGTCCCTTTTGGCATAGGTCATTAGGGATACTTATGAGATGATAAAGGACCTTAAGGTTTATATACGAGACTTAATGTAGGGTCTTTCCAATTCAAATCTAAAGAGTCTCGACTAAATTTCCAAAATAAATGCTAAGTTCTCTACCTTTGTTTTTGTATTTTGGTTTTGTTTTTTTTTTCAAAATAATAAAGCTCTCTTTAGTTCATTGTTCTTTATTCTTTTCCTATCTTTGTAAATAATCTTTTAATAAATAGTTATCTAACCACTATTCAATCTCCTTTAGGGAAGACTTGTAAACAGAAACCCAAAAATCACCATCCTTATTTGTAAATTATTTTTTTGAGAAAAAAAATTTACCTTTCTCTCTCTAAAAATAAACAAAAAAAAAATGAAAAGAAAAGTTGCTAATGATTATAAATCCTTATGGGCTTAAGGAGCCAATATAAGCTTAGGCCTCTTGCCTACTCAAGTAACCAACCTAAATACCTAGCTTTCAAACCACACGAGGTCCCTTAACCTATTAAGGAAGCCAAATACAAACCCTTTAGCCCATTTAAGCCAAACACAAGTCCCTTGTCCCATTCAACCCTAAATACAAGCCCTTTAGCCCACTTAAGCGGCCAGCCCAAACATTTAGCTTTCAACCTACACCAGACCTATTAAAGAAACCAACACAAGCCCTTTGTTTCTGTCTAATCCAAACACAAGCCACTTAGCTAACACCAACCTTAGGCCCATTCAGGTAACTTACCCAAATACAAGTTGCTTAGCAAGGCATTTAACCTAAGCACAAACCTTGGGCTTATCAAACCAGCCTACCCAAATACAAGCTATTAGGCCAGCCAACCAATCTAAACATAAACCATAGCCCATCAAGGCAACCGACTTGAGCACAATCCTTAACCCTTAAAAGTAACCAAGCAAAAACCCCTGATCTATTTAGAAAGCTAAGCTCAATCAAGAACCGAACCAAAACACAAAGTCAAATACTAAGGCATGATTCAAGCAACTAGAGGGCAAAACTTGATCCTAGGAAAATAAAAAAATATACTCTTCCTTAAGAAACCGGTAACTCACTTTTTGAAAAGTTTAAGATGAGAAGAGGCAGACTATATCCTATATACTAACCTCCGAAACACTTTGAGGGTCGAGCGATATAATGGTGAGGATATTTTAGACTCATTCCTTAAAGTAGGTTCACTTTGAATTTGATACATAGATTTAAGTGAAGTTAGGTATTCATTTTTAAATCATAAACACAATCATCTGTTGTTTACCCCGTTGGACCTATTTAGAGAATTTCTAAATTCAAACCCCGTCAAGAACCACGCTACAATGGGGTAATTAGGAGGTTAAGGTCATTGATTAGAAGATAAGCATAAGATTAGTTTATGCTTGTTTACATAACACTAATTTAAGAACAACTTTTATTTTTGATAAATTATTTTTTCTTTGAAATGAAGAAGAGCCAATTTCCTTTTCAAGCACCTCTAGCCCATACATTATAAATCTATGGATTTAAGGCCTTAAATCATTTAAAAAGAAAAGAACTCAGCAATGGAAACAATCACTCTTGGGGCCAAAAGAAAAGAGAGAATAGTAAGAGATAGTGGGGCGAAGCAATTAAAAAAGAAAAAAGAGAAGAAAAGAGGCCAAAGAATTAGGCCTGAAAGTGTTTAACAAAAAGCCCTAAGAAATATTTCACATCCCAGCTGGAGCAACTAAACCAAATTAGAAGATCGAGAGTCAATGCCCAAATAGCCTTAGAAAACACGAGGTCCTAAATCACACTCTTAAGCTCAGAAATCCAAATTTCCATATCTACACTGACACTCTAAAGCTTCTCTTATTTAGAATGAATCATGTAAGGCCTCCCTACCCACAATACCACCCTCACATATGTAAAAGCTTTTCTGATCTTGAAAGATAATTTATCTTTATTAAAATTTGTTTTTGAAACTAGGATAAGCATACTTCTAATTTTTCCCCAAGGTTCTTGATTTGTACACCTAGAAGTAGTAAAAGAAATTTTGTCAAAATAAGCCTTTTAATTAATCCTTTTTGAAACCCTTAGACTAAAAGCCTAAATTCATAAGGTTAAATAAAAAAAAAAAAAAAACCTAAAGGATTGATCAAGGAGTATCACTTACAAAATGGATTATAATTTTTTGAACTGTAGTCAAGAGTGTAATCTAGACTAAGAGCTAGTAAGGAATGTCTTATAATCACAAAAGCCTTAAAAGAAGCCTTAAGGTCAGAGGCATTAAAAAATTCAACATGATTACCAAGGATAGGGATGGTTATCAAATTGTTCCTTAATAAGAATTTATACTTGTTGGCAAAACTTTCAAAAACAAAAGAGAAAAAAAAAAAAAAAAAGAAGAGAGAGATAGCAAAGGCTTGTCACAAAATTTTTGTCTAAATCCATGTTGGCTCGAATAGCCAAGCTTTTAATCCATGTCATCTAGTTCCTTTCCAAGGTTGTCATTCCTCCCCAATTGTAGTTTTTAAACATCCTTCAGTCTTTTTTGCAAATTAAGGGGCCTATCCCTACTCTTGTCCTTGTTTATAAATGGTTTTTTAACAATCTCTCTATAAATACTTTTCCAAGTCAAAGAATCTTTTGAAACCGATAGCATACCTTACTTTAGTTCTTTAATCCTTCATCATTTTCCTCTTAGGGCTTAAGCCAGCTCTTAGAGCACTATCCCCTTTTCTTTTCTTTTTAAGGTTTTAGCCAGCCTTTAAGGCGCTATCTCGTCTTTGTAGGGTGTTAGCTAGCTTTTAAAGCATTGACCTTTCTTTTATTCTTTTTAGGGTTCTAGCTAGCAGCCTTTAAGGTGTTATCCTGTCTTTCGAAGGTGTTAGTAAGCTCTTAAAGCACTGACTCCTCTTTTATTCTTCTTAGGGATTTAGTTAACCTTTAGGGTGTTATCCCATCTTTCATTTAAAGGATCCCGCTAGCCTTTAGGGTGCTGTCTCGTATTTTTCTTAGGGTTCAAGCTAGGTCTTAAAGCACTAATCCTTCTTTTATTCTTTTCAGGGTACCAGTTAGCCTTTAGGGCATTGTCCCGTCTTTCTCTTAAGGTTCATGTCAGCTCTTAGAGCACTGACCTCTCCTTTATTCTTTTTAGCCTCCTAGCTAGCCTTTAGGGTGCTGTCCTGTCTTTTTAGGGTGTTAGCTAGCTCTAACAGCGTTGACCTCTCTTTTATCCTTTTTAAGGTTTTAGTTAACCTTTAAGGCGTTATCCTATCTTTCAAGGGTGTTAGTAAGCTCTTAGAGCATTGACCCCTCTTTTATTCTTCTTTAATATTTAGCTAGCCTTTAGGGCACTATCCTATCTTTCACTTTAAGGATCTTGCTAGCCTTTAGGGCACCTTCCCATCTCTCTAAGTTGCTAGCCAACATTCAAACCCTCTGTTGTCAACTCCATATAAGGTCTCTAATAGGCCTGTATGACGCTTCCCTCACCAAATTTCTCTTAGAAGAGTCCACAAGGCGCATCTCTTCATCAAATTTCTCTTAGCAAGCCCATAAGGCACTTCCTCTCATCAAATCTACTTAAGCGAGACCATAAGGCATGTCTCCACATTGGATGTTTTTTAGTGAGCCCACAGGGTGCTTCTCTCATCAATTCCTCTCTTCATGAACCCATAAGGTGTTTCTCTCATCAAATCCTCCCAAGTAAGCCCATAGGGCGCTTCTCTCATCAATTCCTCTCTTAGCAAGGCTGTCAAGCACTTCTCTTTCACCAATCCTGTAGTGAACCTATGGGAGGCTTCCTTTCATTAGGTTTCAATTAAGGGTTTTAACTAACTCTAGGAGTACTTCACCCATCTTACCTAGGTTAGTAAGCTATGTGAGGCACAACTAGGTTTTAGATCGATCCTAGTTTAGGATTACTAATCCTTAAGAGACGCTCCTTATTAGGTTAATGAGCCTTATGAGGTACAACTAGGTTTTACATAGATCCCAGTCTAAGGTTGCTAGTCCTCAAAAGACACTCTCGCTTAAGATAGTAAGCCTTGTGAGGCACGACCTGGTTTTAAATCGATCTCATTTTAAGGTTGCAAGGCACCTAAGAGACGCTCTTGCCTAGGTTAATGAGCCTTGTGAGGTATGACTAGGTTTTACATAAATCCCAATTTAGGGTTGCTAGTCCTCGAGAAATGCTCACACTTAAGATAATGAGCCTTGTGAGGCACGATTAGGTTTTAGATCAATCCCATTTTAAGGTTGCTAAGCTCCCAAGAAACGCTCCCGCCTAGGTTAGTGAGCCTTGTGAACCACGACTAGGTTTTACATAGATCCCAATTTAGGGTTGTTAGTCCTCGAGAAACACTCTCACTTAAGATAGTGAGCCTTGTAAGGTACGATCAGGTTTTAGATCGATCCTATTTTAGGGTTGCTAGTCCTTAAGAGACACTCCTGCTTAAGCTAGTGAGGCTAGTGAGGTACGATCAGGTTTTAGATCAATCCCATTTCAAAGTTGCTAGTCCCCAAGAAAATGCTCCCGCCTAAGTTAGTAAGCTTCGTAAGGCACAAATAAAGTTTTAGATCGATCCCAGTTTACGGTTGCTAATCTTTGAGAGATACTCCAGCCAAGGATAGTAAGCTTAGTGAAGCATAACCAGGTTTTAGATCAATCCAAATTTAGGATTGCTAGTCATCGAGAGACGCTCCTACCTAAGTTAGTGAGCCTAGTGAGGTACAACTAAGTTTTAGATCGATCTTATTTTAGGGTTATTTGTCCCCGAGAGACACTCCCACTTAGGTTAGTGAGCCTAGTGGGGCATGACCTAGTTTTAGATTAATTCCATTTTAGGGTTGCTAATCCTTGAGAAATGCTCCTACTTAGGTTAGTAAACTTTGTGAAGCATGACCAGGTTTTAGATTGATCCCATTTTAGGGTTGCTAGTCCCCGAAAGATGCTCCCACCTAGGGTTGTGAGCTTAATATGGTACAAATAAGTTTTAGATCAATCTTAGTTTAGGGTTACTAGCCCTTGAGAGACGCTCCCACCAAGGTTAGTAAACCTAGCGAGGTATGACTAGGTTTAGATCAATCCCATTTTAGGGTTTGCTAGTCCCTAAGAAATGCTCTAACCTAGGTTAGTAAACTTTGTAAGTCATAACCAAGTTTTAGATTGATCTCATTTTAGGGTTATTAGTCCCCGAGAAATACTCCTACTTAGGTTAATGAGCTTTATAAGGTACGAATAAGGTTTTACATCAATCCCAGTTTATGATTGCTAGTCTTTTAGAGACGATCCTGCTTAGGTTAGTGAGCCTAGTAAGGCATAACTAAGTTTTAGATCGATCCCAATTTAGGGTTGCTAGTCCCCAAGAGATGCTCCCGCCTAGGTTAATGAGCCTTGTGAGACACGACCAAGTTTTGGATTGATCCCATTTTAAGGTTGCTAGTCCTTGAGAAATGCTCCTGCCTAGGTTATTGAGCTTTGTAAGGTACGACCAAGTTTGAGATTGATCCCATTTTAGGGTTGCTAGTCACCAAAAGACACTTCCGCCTAGGTTAGTAAGCCTAGTGAGTTATAACCAAGTTTTAGATCGATCCTAATTTAGGGTTGCCGGTCTCCGAGAGAGCTCCTACCTAGGTTAGTGAGGCTAGTAAGGCATGACTAGGTTTTAGATCGATTCCATTTTAAGGTTGCTAGTCCCTAAGAAATGCTCTCGCCTATGTTAGTGAGCCTAGTGAAGTATAACCAGGTTTTAGATCAATTCTAATTTAGCATTGCTAATCCCCGAGAGATGCTCCCACCTAGGTTAGTAAGCCTAATGAGACATGAGCAAGTTTTAGATTAATCCCATTTTAGGGTTGGTAGTCCTTGTGAGGTGCTCTCGCTGAGGTTAGTAAGCCTAGTGAAGCACAATTAGGTTTTAGATCGATCCCATTTTAGGGTTGCTAGTCACTAAAAGATGCTCCTGCCTAGGTTAGTGAGCTTAGTGAGGTACGACTAGGTTTTAGATTGGATCCAATTTAGGGTTGCTAATCCCTAAGAGACTCTCCAACCTAGGTTAGTAAGCCTAGTGAGGCACGACTAAGTTTTAGATCAATCCGATTTTAGGGTTGTTAGTCCTTGAGAGACATTCTCACTTAGGTTAGTGAGCTTAATAAGGCACAACTAGGTTTTAGATCAATCCAAATTTAGGGTTGCTAGTTACCGAGAGACACTCTTGCCTAAGTTAGTGGGCCTAATAAGGCATGACTAGGTTTTAGATTGAGTCCAATTTAGGGTTGCTAGTCCTTGAGAGACACTCCCACCTAGGTTTGTGAACCCAATGAGACATGACTAGGTTTTAGATCAATCCAATTTTAGGGCTGCTAGTCCTTGGGAGACGCTCCTACCTAGGTTAGTGATGTTAGTAAGGCACAAGTAAGTTTTAGATCAATCCCATATTAGGTTTGCTAGTCCCTGAGAGACGCTCCCGCCTAGGTTAGTGAGTCTACTAAGGCACGACCAGGTTTTAGATCCATCCCATTTTAGGGTTGCTAGTCCTTAAGAAATGCTCCCACCTATGTTAGTAAGCTTTGTAAGGCACAACTAGGTTTTAGATCGATCCCATTTTAAGATTGCTAGTCTCTGAAAAATGCTCTCGCCTAGGTTAGTAAGCTTTGTGAGGCACGACCAAGTTTTAAATTGATCACATTTTAGGGTTGCTAGTCTTCAAGAGATACTACCACCTAGGTTAGTTAGCCTAGTGAGGCACAACCAAGTTTTAGATCAATTCTAGTTTAGGGTTGCTAGTCTTCGAAAAACACTACTACCTAGGTTAGTGAGGCTAATGAGGCACACCAGGTTTTAGATCAATCCCATTTTAGGGTTGGTAGTCCCTAAGAGACGCTCTCGTTAGGTTAGTAAGCCTAGTGAGGCACAACCAGGTTTTTTATCGATACCATTTTAGGGTTGCTAGTCCTTGAGAGGTGCTCCCGCTTAGGTTGGTGAGCCTAGTGAGGAATGATTAAGTTTTAGATAGATTTCAGTTTGGGGTTGCTAGTTTTCGAAAAACATTCCCACCTAGGTTAGTGAGCCTTATGAAGCACAACTAGGTTTAGGGTTGCTAGTCCTCGAGAGATGTTCTCGCCTAGGTTAGTAAGCCTTGTGAGGTATGATTAGGTTTTAGATCGATCCCAATTTAGGGTTGTTAGTCCTAAAGAGACATTCCTGCTTAGGTTAGTAAACCTAATGAAGCACAACCAAGTTTTAAATCGATCCCATTTTAGGGTTGTTATTCCTCGAGAGACGCTCCTACCTAGGTTACTGAGCCTATTGGGGTATGATTAGGTTTTAGATCGATTTTAGTTTAGGGTTGCTAGTCCCTGAAAGACGCTCTTACCTAAGTTAGTGAGCTTAGTGAAGCACAACTTAGTTTTAGATTAATTCCAACATAAGAGGGTTTATCCTTTAAAGACACTTTAACCTAGGTTAGTGAGCCTAGAAAAGCACAACCAAGTTTCTTTTCTTTATCCAAATCAATGTTAAGATAGTTATAGTCGTTCTTCCTTAAGGCAAAAATAGTGTTTGTTTTATCTTTGTAACAAAGTTTTGCTCAAACCTTACCACAAAAAGGGGCAGCTGTAGATACCTAATTTTTGCTCTATTCTTTTTTAAATTAGGTTATAAGGTCCTAATTTAGAAAAAAATCAAAAAATGAAAAAATTTAGAAAAACAAGAATTCTAGAAAAATACAAAAAAAATAGGAAAATAGGAAAAAGCACAAAAAATAAGAAATTTAGAAAAAATACAAAAAATGAAAAAATTTAGGAAAATTTATAAGAAATTTGAAAAGTCACAGAAAATTTAAAAAATAACATATTTAGAATATAATAAATTTTTTAGTTCATTTAAATAGAACAAGATTTTAATTTAAATAAATTTGAATAAAGGACTATTAGAACTAGGTTCAAATTTAAATTTAGCCTAAGGTGACTTGGTCAATATGTGCAATTTAATTGTACATATGAACAAGGCATAGGCCAACGGCCTATTAGTTAAACATATGGACGTAATATTAACATTAAGCATGAGGCATTAGGTTCGAAGCTTAGCAAAGGTAGGGAAGCCTTTTTCTTACTTTTATTTTTTGTTTTCAATCACATCAGAGATTGCTACATGTCAGGATTTGATTGCACTATGTGTCCTGACATATAACAAGATAGGATTGGATGATAGGCTGATGTAGCACCATGTGTCAGCCACGCAGCATGCCACGTTAGCTACTACATGTCATGTAATGACATGTAGCATGTCAGGGTTGGCCAGCAAGGCTGATGTGGCACCACATCAACCTATTTTTTTCCCTCCCCTTCTTTCCTTTTCCCTTCGTTTTCCTCTCTTTCCCTCTTTATCCTTCGTTTTCTCCAGATTTCCAGCACTTTTCTCTTCAGACAACCAACTTCAACATGATTTTTTAAACTAGACATAGCTTACTGTGAATCAAGCCCTTTAATATGCCTAAATATAGTCAAAGGAGTATTCAATTTGAGCTCCAAAAATAAAATAAAAAAATGTTGTTTTTCTAGTTGTTCTTCATTAATCCGATTCGAGCTTATCATGTTTTCTAAGAACAATTTGATTATAAAAGGAGCTTTGGGGAGTTCATATGAACACACACAACCTCAGAATGAACTCCTGCACTATCTCTCTCTCTTCCCAATCACTTTGTTTCTTTACTAATCTCTCTTTCTCTTCGAGTTCCTCTTTCTAGCCAACCTTGAGCCCAACCACCACTATAGCTGTGACCCCCACTCTATCAACTCCCTAACCCGACTACCCTTGGCCGTCGTCATGCCCCTTAGTAGGCTCAAAGCCAAACCTTCATCGCCACCTCCATGCCCCATTTGAACCACCACTAAACACCACCTTAGATACTAACTAACTATACGGCCAAACTCCCCACATTCCAAAACCTCTACCCTAACTAACCAATTACGCCTAGCAACTCACATGCAATTAAACCACCACTACTACCCATGGCTAATTTTAGATAACCACTAAAATAATCACCCTAAGACTCGGTATTTCTTCTATAGCCCCACCATGCCCCCACCCCCACCTCCCTTATTCCTAATCCAAAACTCACATATCTACCCTCGCCCAAAAAAAAAAAAAAAATCGATCCAAATCACCTTGAATAGCCTTTAGTGCCGTCACTAAGCTTAAAGAAGGAGGGTTTGATTTGACCAACCTGCTCGTCCAAAATCTATCCAAAGTTTTTTTTTTTTGTTTATTTATTTGTTTTACTTATTTATATTAGGGCACTTTAGATTTCCCAAAAATAAAATTCAATTTAAGACCCTTAGAAATTTTTTTCAAATAAATCAAAACAGGTAAAAATGTAAACCCAATTGTTTTTGCAAAATTAAAATTAAATCAACTTGCTATGTTTTTAGTAAATGAACTATGGAAGTCTGATCCTAAACAGTGGGTACGTAGGCACGCATACATCAGTATGAGTGACTTAAAATACGAAAAGTTTTATTTTCCCCCCCATTTTTTAAATATTCATGTAAATTGATTAATTTAGTCACGTGTGTCATAATTATCTATTTTAGAAATGAAAAAGGGTATATTTGGAAAGCGAAGTTAAATTCAAAAAGTTAAAAAGTGGTACCAGTTTAGGTTTTAATAAATTAGCCCTCGAATCTAGATCTCTGGTTTTCAAAAAGCAATTTTTATAAATTGTTTTTTTTTAATCGATAAACCGGTAGCTAAGTTATAACCAATCCAATCAATTAATTATAACTTAACTCTTTTTCTTGACATTAATTGAGTGGTGACTCTAATACCCCTTCAGATTGAAAAAATGGTTTTCTTTAAACCCTAGTCGAAGGTTGGTACTAAACGGGTAAGGATTTAGTATTGATCGATTTAAAGAAGACCTAATTTAAAAAGAGTTGGGAGGTGAAAAACTAGGCTCGATAGTGGCATGGTTCAATTTTCTAATAATCAATGCATACACTATCTAATGACTGTCCTCATTGGAATTAGCTCGTTCTTTTTGTTTGGCATGATGATCATGCTTCCTTTCTTTGGGACAACTTACACCGAGCTCACCTATGCACTATCTAATATAGGATGCCCAGTATCTAACAACTTAATCACCTTCACCCTTACCACCTCTTCATGTTTAGGTTGAGCCATTGTTAGGGTTGTACCATAAGTTTATGGTTCCCCTTCAAAAGTATCTTGTGGGTGTAAAAAGGACTTACCCCTTTAATGTCAGAAATTTTCCATGCTAATGCCTTCTTGTGCTTCTTCAAAACTTCTAACAATCTCTCCTTCTGGTCTTTCTCTAGGTTGGAAGTAATGATCATTGGTAACTTAGAATCCTTCTCTAAGAAGGCATATTCTAAATATTTAAGGAGTTGCTTCAACTTAAGTGTTGATGAGTCTTCAATTGAGGGCTTCAACCATGACTTCTTTGCCCTCTGGATCAATTTATACCTTGTACCATCTCCAACGGGTTTATTCACATCTAATTGTGCAATCAACTTACTGCACTCGAAGTTGTTCAATTATTCTTCATCGCTTAACAAACACAATTCCAATGAATCCTTTGTCAGCATCTCAATAAAAAACAACTGAGTCAATAGCACCTAAATGATAATAGGCATCATCTAACTCGGTAGACTTATTTATATCTTTAGAAACCTTAAAGACTATCTCTTCATCACTTACCCTTAATATTAGTTCTTGACACTAACATCAATATTAGTCCTATTAGTAACTAAGAAGGGCCTTCCTAAAATTAGGGATCATTTAAGGTCTTCATCCATTTCCAAAATAATGAAGTCTATTAGGAAGATAAACCTATTGACTTAGACTAAAAAATCCTTCATGATCCCCCTAGCGATGAGCATAGGAGCTCAATAATCATTAAGGTTTACCGTACAGAATAGTAACCAAGTGAGTCCTTTGAGATATTTAAGAAAATGGGATGGAAAGGTCAGCAAACACAATAGTTCCCGTAAAGCTGCTCTGAGGATATGACACACCAACAAACACAACATAACTTAGCACTTCGCTTAATATGACTTACAAGCTAGTACTAAGGTTCACTCGGCTCTAATCTCAAGTTACTTGGCAAGATTATAAGAAATGTATTCGAAGAAAGGTATCTCGTAAGAACAAGTATGTTCAATTTCAAGAAAGGTGTATGATGCCTTGCCCCTATAATAAAAGGATTATTTATAGTAAGTCTTTTAATGTAACAATACAGATAAGGAAAATTACATAAAAGACAACAAAGAAAGAGATTCCTAGTATGTATGAAAAGGGTAAATAAGACAAATGATGAAAAGGGAATATAGTACAAATGTCAGAAAAGTAATAGATAAGTGGCAACTTATCAATGGGTTCATGTTACGGAATCCTTGGGCGTAGTGATTAAGCTATATGAATGTTGTAGCTACTACTAATGGATGTTACTCGAAGTTGCCGAGACGAAAGAGGGATGCTATGGTTCTATAAGCTAAATAAGTAGAGCTAGGCATGTTAAGGATTTAGCTTTAGTACTTGTTAACTCGACTTCAATGCTCGATAACTCAGTATCGGTACTCAACAACTCAACCTTAGTATTTATCACATCTGTAGATTAGAGTTGGGCTCGATGCGCAGTCACCTTAGCCCAGCATTCAATAGGTCAACCTTGGTACTAGGCACACTAGTGGCTTGGTAAGGGTCCATGTAGAGAAGAGTGTATTTAAGCTAAGACTTCAGAGACTTTGCCTACTATTCTTCCATGTACTAGTACTCATCCTCATCAAGTTGACAAGAGAGAATTCTTCTAGTAGGAGACCATAAGCCTTGGAGATAGGCACGAGTGCCGAGCTAAAAGTTGACAGTCCATTAGTTACTCAAGGATGTTGAAGGTTTGCCCTCAAATCTTAGTTTCCCTCTTCTTCAAGTACATCGGGTGTCAAGTCCGCAACAATGAAAGTAGAAGATACTCCATATCTTTCGGGTCGCTTAAGCTCATAAGCATTGTTATTGATACACCGAATGATCTTAAAAGGTCCATCTAACTTGGGGGATAACTTATTTGTCCTCTTCCTTGGAAAACAATCCTTATTGAGGTAGATCTAGACAAGGTCTCTTAGGTTGTAAATGAGTCATTTCCGTCATTGCCTTCCCTGTTCCTTTTGTCGGGCTATAGTCTTGGTAAGTTACTCAACAACTTTTTGATGCAACTTTTGGAACTCCTTGTCATGCTATAGGCCTGATTGAATTTCTCCTTAAATAGTAAGGCTAATGACCATATCCAAAGGTAAGTTCATGTTAAGTCCATAGACGACCTAAAAGGGTGACCTTCCTATCAAGTTATAAGTGGAGCAATTGTAAGAAAATTCAATTATGGACAGGCTTAGATCCGAATCATGTAGATTCTTTCCAATAGTATCTCGGTAGAGGTTACCTACTATTTTGTTCACAACTTCTGTCTAGCCGTTTGTCTATTGGTGACAAGAAGTATCGAACATGATCTTAATGCTAAGCTTCTTCCATAGAGTTCTCCGTATTACTCCATGTAGCTGCACAATCTCTTACAAGAAGAGGCTAGTAACAAATAAAGCGGCATTAGTTTTATGGTAGGGGATGAAGTGGCTTATCTTGGTGAACCGATCAACCACTACCATAATAGAATTATGTATCCATGGTTTTTATGGTAAGCCAATCATGAAATTTTGTACCAAAGTCAGTCCATTGTTGTTCAAGTATAGATAAAAGTGTGTAGTCTCCATACGACTCCTTTCTTCCCTTAGCATGTTTGCACAACTCTCATCATTTAAGAACTTGGCACGCATCCTTTATCATCCCAAGCCAATAGAAATGTTCTTTCAACAACTTAGCTATTCTCTTCTCACTAAAGTGGCCAACTAAGCCTCCAACATGGGCTTTTCGAACAAGTAATTCCTTAGCAAACCTACTCGGCTCACAAATTTGTCTCCCCTTCATAAAAAATTATTAGGTCATTTATAACCCATCCAAAACTCCTCCAACATTGCACTTGTCCACCAAGGGTGAAAAATATAGGTCATACTCATACTGATTAGGTGAGGTGCCAAATCCAAGTACCTTATCCTATAAGGTGGTAATAAGAACATGTCAATAAGTGTATCGACTACAACAGTAGTGCTTCTCTTCTTGTATCGAATGGCATAGTAAGAAGTTTCTATGAACTTAACCTACTTAGCATGACGTCAAGAAAGTTTTTGCTGTCTTTTGAGATGCTTGAGAGATTCATAGTCTATGTAGACAATGAACTCCCTTAGCAGTAAGTAATGTTGCCAATTCTAAAGTAGTCAAATAAGGGCGTAGAACTCCTTATCATATGCCGAGTAATTTAGTGTGACTCCTTTGAGCTTCTTGCTTAAATAGGTAACTAGTCAACACTCTTGCATAAGAATAGCTCCAATGTTGACTCCAAATGTGTTACATTCTAGTTCAAAAACTTTCTTGAAGTCACGAAAGATGAGTACTAAGGCGGAAGTCAACCTGGACTTAATCTCATCAAAACTCTTTAGAGCCTTTTCAGACCACTTGAATTTAGAGTTTTTCCTAGTCAGCTTTGTCAATGGGGTTGTAGTGGAACTAAAGTTATGAATGAATCTTCGATAGAATAAAGCCAAACCATGGAAACTTCTAACCTCTATAGCATTGGTTGATGTCGGCCATTCGAGAATAGCTCAAACTTTCTTGTCATCAACTTTGATACCTACTCCAAAAATAACATATCCAAGGAATACTACCTCACACTGGCAAAACACATACTTATACAAATTGTTGAATAACGTCTCGGTACGAAGGATATCAAACACAGATCTCAAGTGCACAACATCGCACATGAGGTTGGCACTATATACTAGTATATCATCAATATATGTAACAACACACTTACTAATCAATGTTCTCAAAACATGGTTCATGAGTCACATAACGGTACTCAGCGTGTTTGTCAGACTAAATGACATCACCATCCATTCGAACATGCCATCTTTTGTTTTGAAAGTAGTCTTCCACTCATCTCTAGGTCTCATTTGTATTTGATGGTAGCCACTCTTCAGATCAATCTTTGAAAAGACTTAGGTACTATGCAACCCATCGAGCATATCATTTAACTATGTGATCGGATATCTGTACTTAACAGTGATGTTGTTGATTGCTCTTCTATCAATGCAAATTCTCCGTGAGCCATCCTTCCTTGACACTAAGACTGTTGGCATGGCCCAAGTGCTCATACTCTCTCGGACATATCCGTGATCAATCAACTCACCAACTTATTTCTTCAACTCGGTAACTTACTCCGAGTTAAGCCTATAGGTAAGTCAATTAAGTAAAGAAACTCCAAGTAGAAGGTCAATACAATACTCTGTACCTCTATTTGGTGGTAAACCTCTCAACATCTCTATAGGAAACAAGTCAACATACTCCTATAGTAAAGTCTACACCCAGTAGGTAAAGCCCTAGCCTCTATCAACCTGATAAATTTCCTAACTAATAAGAGCACATATTCTTCTGTCTTGGCATTTCTAGAAAATTAGGCTCGGGAAATCACTAAGGACTTCCACTGCAATGATTAAGTAATCCTCTCTTGTAACTCCTACATTTCATTAGGGCTCATCACAGTCATATAACCTTCTTCCGATCCTTTTAGAACATATAGTTATTCTTACAATTATCATGTAACACTCTCAAATCAAATAGCTAAGGTCAGCCTAGTAAGATATATAGGTATGACATCACATAGCACCTCGTCCTTGTACCTATCACCAACAGTAATCGGCACTATAACTTACTTGGCAATAGGTAGACCTCCCTTTTTCATTTAGCCAATGAATCTTGTATAACTTAAGGTGAGGGTAAGTTAGCAATTTAAGGGCCTTCACCACTCCTTGAGTTATTACATTGATACAACTTCCTCCATTGATGATCAAAGAGTACAGTTTGCCATCACTAGATAGTTTATGTGGAAGAGGTTCTCCCTCTATTCATTCTCATCATACGCAAAGGTATTGAGAGATCTTTGCAAAATCATATAGTACTCGACTCCCATTTCAGGTAGGGTCACATTATTAGAATCTTCTTGGAATTCTTCCAACAGCTGATCAACTCCTACTTCATCTTCTCCTTTACTAACACTGTCTACTTTGAATTAAGGCTTGTCTCCCCTGATCGTCATGATATGTCTATTTGGGTACTGACTAGTTACATATCTAAAACCAAGAAACTTAAAGCACTTAATCTCTTAGGTCTTCCTACCTGAGCTCTAACTTTGGTCCTTCCTAACCTCGGCCTCTTCGACCTTGTTCTTACTTCAGCCTTCATTAGGTTTTCTTGGCATTTGACATCGATGGTCCACCTTAGAACTATATTGAGCTTGGTCATACCATAGTCAGCTTGACATATTAGTTTTGCTTGACAAACCAGGTTAATCGCTTAGCACTTGATTGATCTAATTCTACCTCTACCTTTCGTCCTCCTGTACTATTCAGATGGTCTCATCTAAAGTCTGAAGTCTTTATATTTCGATAATGTTACCAATTTCAATCCTTAGCCTAGAAATGAACTATGCTATAGCCCTTGCTTCAGGTTCTTCAACATCACATCCAAGCATTAGTAATTGAAACTCTTGGACATACTCATCCACTAATCTATTACCTTATCTTAGGTCTTAAAGACGTTGAAAAGTATCTTACTCGTATTGTTCAAGAACAAATCTACTCCTTACAACTCTCTTCATCTCGTTCCATGTTCGGATGTCTTGTCAGGCTCTTTGACATAATTTTGCAACTTCTTCCACCACATTACTTCATACCTAAAAAAATTTAACATAGCTACTAAAAAATGAATAGTATCTTTGTATTCATAAAAGTCGAATATCTTTTCAATCTTCTTTTCCCAGTTCAGGTAGTCATTAGCATTACCAAACCCATTAAAACTAGGGATCTACACCTTCAGGTACTCGATTCCTTTAGGAGCTTTAAGTTTATACTCTTTAATTCCATCATACTGCTCTTCCTCCTCATACTCTTCAACTTCATGCAACTTAAGTCTCCTCGCAACTCTATTGGCACATTAGGGTAGAGCTAGGTTCATGTTAATAACTTTAGGTGCTCAATTCTCACTCATTTGTCTTCTCGATCTATCTCTCACTTCTTTGCCTTACTCAACAACAACTTTCTCTTATAGCTTTTCTCTATAGCCTTCTACACAGTAATGGCCAAATTGGCCATAATTGTAGCAATGTCTTGTATCTAACTGTCAATAATTCATGAGTTCTATTAAGTGACATGGCCACGACCACCAACATTAGTCTCAGCATCATTAATTTCTCCTTGAATACTATAATTTGACATTCTCAATATAAAACTTCAAGAAATTTACTACTCATAGAAAATTCTTACAGCCCTTGAAAATACTTACTTATACAGTAACTTAAGGACTTGCTTTGTTTTTCTACATGAAAATAGAGTACAATAGAACACATACATAATAGAACAAGAGCAACTGCTTCCATACTAAGCTTTCGGTTGCAACCTCATGCTTAGATACTAGGGTTATATAATGTGCCTAGGAACTTAGTAATCATTAGAGCTTACCATAAGGAATAGTAACCAAGTGAGTCTTTCATGATATCGAAGAAAATAAGATTAAGAGGCTAGCAAACACAACAATTCCTGTGAAGCTCCTCGAGGGATATGACACACCAACGAATACAACACGACTTAACACTTCACTCGATATGACTCACAAGCTAGCACTAAGGTCCACTTGCTGCTATTCTCGAGCTACTCATAAAATTATATAAAAGTGTATAAGAAATGTACCGAGAGAAAGGTATTTCATAAAAATAAGTATATTCAATATCAAGAAAGGTGTATGATGCCTTGCAATTGCAATAAAAGGGCTATTTATAGTAAGTCCTTTAGGGTAACAATACAAATAAGGAAAATTACATAAAAGACAATGAAGAAAGAGATTCTTAGTATGTATGTAAAGGGTAAATAAGAAAAATGACAAAAAAGAAATATAGAACAAATGTTAGAAAATTAATAGATAGGTGACAGCTTATCAATAGGTTCGTATCAAGGAATCTTATGTATTGTGGCTAAGCTATATAGACGTTGTGGCTACTATTGACGGATGTTACTTGGAGTTGCCAAGACTAAAGAGGAATGTTGTGGTTCTATAAGCTGAATAAGTAAAGCTCGGTAAGTTAAGGCCTTAGCCTCAATACTCAGCAACTTAGCCTTGGTACTTGTCAAGTCTGTAGATTGGAGTTAGGCTTAACACGCAATTACCTTGATCTTGGCATTCAATAGGTTGGCCTTAGCACTAGGCATGTCAATAATTGGGCAGGGTCCCATGTAGAGAAGAATGTGTCCAAGATATGACTTTAGAGAGTTTGCCTACTATTCTTTTGTATACTAGTACTTGTCCTCAACTGGTTAATGAGAGAGAATTCATTTGGCGAGAGATTGTAGGCTTTAGAGATGGGCGTAATTGAGGAGGCTAGTGGTCAATGGTCTATCACTTTAAGCAAGTAATTAACCTATTAGCTAACTAAAGGCTCATGTCTTTAGACTTAACCTCACCTAACCTTAACATTTTAAATAATTTATATGGCATGAGATTAATATTAGCTCCTAAGTCTACCAAAGCCTCATCAACTAGAAAATTTCCAAAAACACAAGGTATAGTGAAACTCTCTAGATCCTTGAGCTTCTTTAGTAGCATCTTCTACAACAAAATTAAGTATTCCTCATTAAAGGTCATTGTTGAGATCTCCTCCGATTTCCTCTTGTTTGATAATGGGTCCTTTAAGAACTTGGCGTACTTTGGTATCTGCAAAATAGCTTCAACAAGAGGTAAGTTTATATATAACTATTTAAAAAGATAAAAAAAATTTACCAAATTGTTGATCATAGTACTATTGTTTCAAGCACTGAGAATATGGAATTAGAGGTTGATATTCCTTTACTTTGGGTTAATCTAGGGTCTCATTATCCTAGACCTTAGTTGGCACATCAGAAGCTTCCTTATCATCCTTCTTCTTCTCAGCTTACAATTCATTCCCACTCCAAAGGTCATCACCTTGACTTGTTCTTTAAGATTTTCTCTAGTGTTCTCAAGCAATGATCCCTACTACCTTTCATCCATCATTCTAGTAAGCTGGTTGATCTAATTCTCTAAGTTATGAATAGAAGCTTCTTGATTCCTTAAAGAATTCCTTGTTTGTTGCATTCGTACCTCATTAGTTTAAATATACTTTTCTCAAAGACTCTCCAACTTGTTTTCTAAGGCTAATGGGGGATTTGCAAGTTATTGAAACTTAGGTAGAGGTAAGTTTGATCTTTGATGTAGTTAGTTCTTTGTCTGCCACTACTGCTCTTGACTCTAATTCTAACTACCCCATGAAAGATTAGGATGATCTCTCCACTCCAGATTGTAGGTATTGCTATAAAGATTATATTGGGGTTTAAAGGATTTCCTTAGAAAATCAACTTACTCCATCTGTTCATTAGCTACAAATCCCCCTTAATAGAAGTTTTTGAGAATGAATTGAGATTGTTGTGGACCAACTGAGAGTAAGTCAATCTTTTTGCTTGACATTTCCACCTTAGTGGCCAAAGAATGAACTGCATCGAGCTTAACCACACTCGTGAATCTGTATCTTCCCTTACAATTTTCCTACTTGCAATTGATCATGGTTATCCCTTCAATCAATTCTAAACTTGCTTAGGTGTCTTTGTATTGAGTGTAACCCCAGTTGTTGCATCTATCATTTGCCTTGGAAAGGGATTAGGACCATTGTAAAAGGTTTGGATTTGCATCCAAAGGGGGAGTCCATGGCGTAGACACCGCCTTAGTAGGTCCTTAAAGTGCTCTTAAGTATCAAATAGGGTCTTACCCTCCAACTAAGCAAATGAAGAAATATCGACTTTGAGCTTAGTAGCTTTTGCAGGCAAGAAGTACTTTTCTAAGAACTTTTCCACCAATTCATTCCAAGGTGTGATTTAATTCCTTGCCAAGGAATTCAACTACTACTTAGCTCGATAGCATAAGGGAAATGGAAATAGACACTACTGAATGGCATCATCAATTGTTCGATTAATTTTAAAGGTATCACATATTTCCAGAAAGTTGGAAATATGTGCATTGGGGTCCTCATCTTGTAAGCTGTCAAACTGCACAAATTGTTGCACCATTTGTATGATGTTCGACTTGATCTCAAAGTTATTGATTACAACAATCGACTTATTTATGCTAGATTGGGTGTCAATCAACAATGGCCAAGAATAATCTGAGATGGTTTTATTTTGTTCCCCATTGTTGGCCATGTCATCATCAAGTATGCTCTCATGATTGGATTTGTGATCTTTCACTTGTTATATCACTTCACTCTTATTTAATTCATCTTCGTCTTTAACTTTGAAAGGAGACCTTTGGTTAATCGCCTCTACCATTTCCCTTAGTATTAGTTGTCTCAAATTCCTCAAAGTCATCCTCTCAATCTTGGGATCAATTTCGATTAAGTCTCGTGAATGACTTCTAGTCATGCATTGCACAAAAGAAAATGTGGAATTAGTTCAAGAATTAAAAGAAATAAGATTGCACCAAAGAAATAAAGAAAACAAGAAAGAAAGAAAGCTAGAAAAATGAAGAAGCGATGGTTAGATTAATAAAGTAGCAAGTGTTCTTAATATCATAAGTTCTCGACAATAGTGTCAAAAACTTAAGATAAGGCAAGTGCACCTATCGATTTAGTAGTATAGTTTAATAAAACAAATGTAGTTCCCATTGGGACAATGATTATGATTAATAATACTTTCTCTTTATTATCTAACCAATAAAATTTGAATTCAAGAAACTTAAAGAAATTAATCTAAATTACTACTACTAACTAGTCTAACAATTAATTAAGACTCAACTTAAAAACTTAACAAGAAAGCAATTAAATTGAAAATTAACTCAAGATTCAACAAGGTACCTAGATCTTACTTCCCTTAGAATTACACACATGACTTTTACTAAAGATAATCTAACTTAATCACTAAATTCCTTGGCTAAGAGAATTCTCTAATAAATTTAATAATTTTCTTAAGTCTATTAATCCTAATATTTAGATCACCTATTAGAATCTTTTCTCTATAGCATAATGAAAGATTGCAATAAAGAATAACGAATTCTCTTAACAATATCAATCAAGATCTAAAATGATTTTGCAATTTATCTCTAAACTTGCAATAATCTTCATCAATTATGCTTAGATCTAATCATACAAGAAATCTCTCGATTCTCTTACACAATATTAGATTTTGGATCAATACCTTAGGAAATATCAATCTAAAGCAATTGAGCACACATAATTAAAACAAAGAAAGTAAAGATCTTTATTAGATCTAATAAAACGTAGCATCATATAGTAATTCTAGGTTTCACAAAACATAGGTAAAATAGATCTATGTGCTAATCATGCAAAAGAATAATTTTGAACAAAATCTAGTGAAAACATGAAAGGAAAAGCCATGAAAACTAATAAAAAGTCTTGAATCTTGAATATCAGAGTGTGTTGCTCTCTTGAGTGGTTCTTTCCTTTGAGTTTCTCCAAAAGTTATATGAAGAAGTTGTAACAAAAAATCCATAAGGAGCCTTTATATAAGATATACAAAATTTTCTAGTCACTGCAATTGACATGACCTAGTGACATGGTGTATCACTAGTTATGTCTTGGAGATGTGTCATTTCTTCAACGGATCCTTTTTAATGTCAAATCTGCTATTGATAGGAATTGGAAATAATCATGTCACCTAAGTCATGTAACTTTTTGTGGATGACTCTTTTCTTCTCAAAATTCTTTAGTGCAATTGGCATAGTCATGTCGCTTACTCATATCACTTCCAAACTTTATCATGATTTGAGTGAAATTTGTTCCTATTTTCTTGTTTTCTTCTAAAGAACATTTCAAAACCTAAAAATCAAGTTTTACTCAATTAAGTATCATTTTCTTAAAATAAACTCAAATTTCAAAGAAAAATCACCATATAAAATATAGTCAATTAAGAGCTTATCATACTTCCTACTATAGCTTATTCAAGTTGTTAATTAATGCATGGTAGAATTCAATGCAAGTTGCCAAATTCAATAATGATGCATGTGATTTTTTTTCATGAAAAGAAGATAAAAACTAAATGAACTAAAATGGCATAGAAAGTAAAAAAAAAAAATCAATTGAATTACATCCACCAAGATCCTATAGGAAGGTGTCCTTTTCCCATAATTCTAATGAAGAAGGGTATAACACTTTTTTCATCAATCAATCGCTCCTTTTCAATTCAGTTCCCCTAAAATTACCCATAATGGGTTTAAATAGAGGAGAAGTGTGTATAATAAGTGCCTACTCAAATTGAATAATGTAACTTGGAAGTTCCAAGCACTCCATCTTTGGTTCTGCTTCTCCTACAAAAGATTCATAGTTAGAAGATAAAGAGGGCTAAAAAACATTTAATTCCAGCTATGGCTCCACCTCTCTAAACATTTATCGTAGGGTTAAGAAATCTATACGTTCTTCAATTTTTGATGGAAGCTCGTCAAAATTAACAGGACTAGAAATCATATCAACTTTCTCTTCAATCACTCATTTCTCTAAATTCAATTTTACTTCTATATTTCAACTATCACGATCCTCTTTAACTTTCAACTCCTTTTCTCATTCCACTACCAACTCACTTTATTTATTATTCAAAAACCCTTTAATGTATCCTAAATAATTATTTTTTGTAGAGAAATTGGAGTTATATAGAGTAAAGTGTGGCTCAAGGGGAAAACTATTAAGATCAAACATATTATTCCTCTCTAAATGCTCATTTGCCATTTCTAAATAGTCTTCTCTTTTGATTGCACATTTTTCTATCTATGTCATAAGTATGATGAGGTGGTTGGATTAGGGGATGATTCAATTAAAGTGTTAGAATTCTTTGCTAAATGGTTTTCTAAAACTTCTATGAGGAGTTCCTATAGAAGTTTCTCTCTTTCTTGGAAATTAGAATGATACATGTATGGAGTGAAATTCAGGCATCCACAAGAGCAATAGGAGTACCCACAATACCAACACCAACTCCAAAAGTTCATGGATATGAGTTCCTCATACCTACTACTATTGTGTACACTCTAGTAGTTATTTCCTTGATTTCATCCACCATATTCCATCTAAATCTCCACAATCAATACAATTCAAATCAATAATCCATAATAATTCTTAACCCCAAAAATTCAAACACAATGAAATAAAATTTGTAAATGCAAAGAAATAAAACAAACTAGGATGCAAAAACAAACAATCAATGTAGATAAATAAAAAGTCTAAAGAATTTTTTTTTCGATTTTTCAATTTTTTTTTTCAAAATTTAGAAGATTAGATTTAGGATGTTCTTAATATTGAACTATATTTCTACTCAATGGCACCATAAACTTGATGGGAGGCAGGTGCACCTATCAGTTTTATAGTATAGTAATTGTAACTCTAAATGTCAATCCGTTAAGGACTACCTATAATTGCAAATACTAGTACTTATCCCTTTCGTAATATTTAACCTAACAAACAATTTTAAATAATTAAGGGCAACTATTAAAATAAAATAATAAACAAACAAAAAAATAACATAATAAGAAAATTCAATTAATTAAGGATAATAAAACTAAATTATTTTAATAAAGTAAAAAACAAATAACAAATAAAGTATAAGATAATTAAAATTAACTACTAACATATGAACCCCCTAAAATAACTATTTAAATTATCAATCTCATTCTTGCTTATTAGACCGTAAAGATTTCTATTATGAATTAATCGAACTTGCGTCTTTGATTAACTCCTGGTCTTGAGTATATTCTACCCAAATCACTTCTACAACAAGGTGTCTCAAGATCGTATTAAGATCTTAGATCTCTCTATTAGGTTGCTCGCTTAACCTATCCAATTACTTCTAATTACACCAGCTCACCTCTTAAAGGATCTCACAAACTCTATAATCAATTCAAACAATAATTCAATAGCTGGCTAAATTGAATTAAAGATGATTAGATCACAATAACAAAAGAAAATTTATTCCATAGCAAACTAAGGTTCATGATTATTGAATAGTTAAAACTAATCTAACACATTGAGAGAAAAATAAACAAAGACAAAGAAAGGAAATAAAGGAGTCTCTAATCTATAAATTATCTATGATGTCTAATTTATAGGGCTTATATCCTATTTATAATACAAAAGGAATCTTCAAATGTATCTTCAATATATCTCCAAAATATCTTTTACATGTCTTTATTATTTCTTGAGATATCTCTTTGCACATCTCTTTAATTCACTTTCCAAATTTTGCTCATAAAATAAAATATAATGGAAGCATGGCATCTTAGACTTTAATTCTTTCCAAAAATAAGAAGATTTATAGTCCATGGAATCACTATGCCCTGGGATTACAGTTGTAGAATTAGGCGTAGTCTTGTACTTTGTTCAAACATCTTCAATTTTAATGGAAATTAATGATGAGAGGTCAACGACTAAGGATTATGGCTATGGTCTTTACCCTTAGTTCTCTCTAAACTTCATTCCTTACTTGAAATTTCTTCACTCTGATTCCTTAATCAATGCATTTCTTCAATTAAGCTCCAAAACTTCATGGAAATCTCTCAATAATTCATCAAAAGCTTTTAAACCACCTACAAAAGAAATAATAAATAAATAAGCTCAAATTCTTTACAAATTAACATAGATTATACATGAAATCCATATAAAACTACTCTAAATTTATATGTTAAATGAGTATTATCAGCGAAAGCCACATATCAAAGGCTAGTGACAAAGATGTGATAGCCACAAATACATAGAAATATTGAAATAGATGTAGATGACATGATTGTAAAGAGCAAAACCAGCAATGATCATCTTTTCAACCTAGAAAAGACCTTGGACACTTTGAGGTATCATAATATGAAGTTAAACCCTCAAAAGTATGAGTTTGGGGCCTCATTCAAGGAAATTTCTAGGGTTCATGTTAACATAGCAGGGAATAAAAGCTTATCTCAAGAATATTTGACCTGTTTTGGAAATGGAATCCCCAAAGTCCATAGGTTGATAAGAAGAGTTGCAACCCTAAATCATTTTGTATCAAGAAGTGCTGAGAAATGTGTTGAATTTTTTCTGGTTTTGAAGAATCCTTTTGAGTTCAGATGGGTGGAGGAATGTGAGAGAGCATTTCAAGCAGTGAAGGAGTTTCTTACAATGCCTCCCATCCTCTCTAAGCCTATTAATGGTGAAGTTTTGTATTTATATCTCATAGTTAGTGATTGAGCTCTCTCATCCATTCTGGTATGAGTAGAGGGGAGAATCCACCAACCATTTATTATGTCAATCACATTTTACAAGGACCTAAGCTTCATTATGTGAAGTTAAAAAAAAAAAAAAAGGTATTGGCAATTGTTGTAACAACAAGGATGCTTCAACCTTACTTTGAGGCTTACTAGATTTATGTTATGACTGACCAACTATTGAAGTAAGCATTACAAAAGCCCGACATTTCATGTTAGATGGAAAAATATGCCATGGTGCCGAATGCCTTCGGCATTCAATATTAGCTAAGGGTTGCATATAAAGCTTAAATTTTGGCTGACTTTGTAGTAAAGTTTATAGGAAGTGAAGAAATTGTTGTTGAGAATCAAGAGTTGACCTGGATCCTATATGTTAATAGGTCATCAACTTATGAGGGTAGTGGAGCTAGTATGATATTGAAGGGTTCGATGGGAGCATGGATCCTATATGCTCTATAGTTCAGGTTTCTAGCTAGTAACAATGAGTTTGAGTATGAGGCATTTATAGCTGGAATGAAGTTGGCAAAAGAGATTAGCGCCAAATGATTGGATCTTTATTTCGATTCTCAACTAATCGGTAACCAAATGAAAGGAGATAGTACAACAAAGGATGAGCATATGGGTAAGTACTTAAAGTTGGTCAAAGAGGTTTGATAATGTTTTGAGCCTTGGCAATTAGTCAAAATCCCAAGGACACAAAATTATGATACAAACAAGTTATCAAAATTAGCTAAAGATACTAAAAGAATACCTACCATAAAAGAGCACGAATAAGCACTTGAAAGAGGAAGTCTTGCCTATAGATACTAAAGAAGTGCAATCTAAAGAGTTAAAGCCCTATTGGATGGATCTCATCCTTGATTAATTAAATAATGGAGTCTTGCCTCCAAAGAAGCTCAAAGTATCATTTACAAAGTTGCCAACTTTAACATTATAGATGGAAAGCTCTATAAGAGAAGCTTAAGCATGGCATATCTGAAATGCTTACGACTTACTGAGGCTAAATACGTCTTATCTAGCCTGCATTTAGGGGTATGTAGCAATCACATCAAGGCTAGAGCTTTGTATGTGAAAGCTTTGAGACTTGGCTAATGATGGCCCACCTTAAAGAAAGATACCCTTAGAATAATACAAGTTTCTGACTAATGTCAAAAGAACCCTTCCATAGAGAGAGCTTTAAGCACATACCTCATTCAACTCATTAGTCCCTAACCCTAACGCTAATGAAGACTAGGGTTCATTTCCTAAGACCACTAAGTAAAGGCAGTACATTATTGTAACAATAAACTATTTTACAAAATGGATCGACGCTAAGGTAATGGCAACCATCATAAAAAGAGTAAGGAGGCTTTTGTTATTAGTAGTATGCTGACCATGTTTAGGATCCCTTATGCCCTTATTATGGACAACAGACTTCAGTTTGATAATGACAAATTCAAGGAGTTCTGTAAGACATGTCACATTCAATTATGTTATAACATAGTTATGTACCGTTAGAGTAATGGATAGATAGAATCAATCAACAAGGTTATTCTTCATAGCCTACAAAAGAAGTTGAATCAAGTTGGTAGCAAATGGGCAAATGAATTACCCAATATTTTGTGTAGAAACCAGACTACACATAAGACTTCGACAACCTTAACCTTTAGTTCATCACAACAGCTCTACAGTAGGTAAACTCTTAAACATGCTTACCCTTAAGACTATCCAGCTCATTCTGGGTCCCTTATAGGTCCATGACAAGCTAAGAGGTCTTCTTCTGCTTTAGGGCAACCTCCTTTTCCTACCATAAGCTAGCCTCCTTATCTACCTTCTCCTTTAAGTTCTTATTCTCCTCTTCCCACTTTGCTTTTTCCTTACCTCATTTTTTCTTAAGCTTCATTTGTTCAACCTCAATACATAGAACTTGATCCTTAGCCTCCTTCCTAAAATGAGAAAGAAAAATGCATAGGGAGTGAGTCAAGCAAGATGTACAAAATATAAATAAGACCCTGAGTGGGTAGAAGCTTTACTACCTTCTTCTCTTCTACTAAGTTATTGATGATCATAAGCCAATGCTGAGAACACTTGAAAACAAAGAATGAAGTTACAAGGAGATACGAAAACACCAACTCTAATAGTATTTGATTAGATCCTTGCATCATGTATTTTGGTAGCAGTGACCTATTAAAGATGGTTAGCACCAGTAGATTGGCAATACTCAACATTATTAGTGATCAGACTAACATCCCTTAAAAGATAGATCCCTTCCAATAACTCAGGAGCAATCTTTCCATTGCCTAAGTTGTAATTACTCGTAATGACTTGTTAGAGAGGACAAAACCAATATACTTGTTTATTTTCCTTCTTAAATGGAGTCATGGGACCAATGATCATTACTGAAGGTTTCTTTGTTTGTAGGTTTGGGAACCCCATCAAGTTAGCTAGCATCTTTTTTGCTATCTTCTCCTCAACCTTCTTGTAAAGCCTTTTTCTTGGCAGGATCATGAACAAGAGGTTCCATGGGCTTAACATTAGGTTGCTTTATCGATGGATGAACTTCCGCAGCCTTTATCTTCTAGGTAGCTCAATTCTTAGGAGCTTACACCCCCTCTTGTGCCTCTTTTGTAGTTGATGTTTTAGATAAGTAACTTTCTTTTTCCTTCCATCCTTCGTAAGAGCAGTATCGACCTTCATCTTGCTAAATAGGCTCTTAAAATGTAGGTTCTTGAGCTGTATGTCTAAAAATTCAAGGACATGTTATGTCAAAAAAATATAAAGATGGAAAAGGATAACTTACAAATGTCGTGACAAGCACAAGCAAGGAAGACCACCCAGCCTTTAAAGTAATCAATAAAGGTACCTCTACTAGTAAGCCTACTTAACACAACAAATCTCAAGTAATATAACCTTCTTGGTCTACAATTGTACCTTATTTTGTGCCCTCCAAAATGTTCTCATTCCCTTGATCTACACTTACACCCTTTAGGGACCTGACTTCATCTCTATGGAAGATCGAAGCTCTACAGTAGTACTTGTAAATGATTATGTCAACATCCCAATAAAACTTGTAAGAGTAAATTACTCTACACTTTCAATATATATTTAAGCATAAATTATTCATAATTGTGTTCATTTCTAAAGTTCTTGGTACTTAGTTGTGCAATATATTAATTTCGGATGATTTAAAAGCAAGGAGATGAAGTTTATACAAAAACAATGTAACTTAAGGCAATTACGGTCGTAAAGAGAAAAAAATTTAAAGGAAAACCAAGATGTATTCCATCATAGGCATGATAATGAAAAATTTGACTAATAAGCACTAATCACACCTTCCATCATCGGCTTGATTAAGGAAGTTAATATGATCCCCCTATTTGTCACACCCTTGATTATATATCAGGAGGGTAATCACTCCCTTCATCACCAGCATGATGATATGAAATGTTCATGACGAAGAGTTCATGTCCATGGTCATAATCGAGATTAGTGTAGATTTTTATTTTCTAAGTCTATCACACCTCGAGTCATAAGCGTAATGGGAGTGGATATGAGTATTCTTTTTTAACTTTATCAAACGAACCGACATGTGGAACAAGTCTTAACATTAGGGGGTACCTTGAAGTGGGGTATTTTAAGCTCTTTAATGAGAAGAATATAAATATACCATAATTTTTTACGAAAGGGGATATCATCATAACTAACATCATTAAGAACTTTTCACTATAACACATCACATCACATCATCAACCTACAACATACCTATTCATCGATCTTGTACCATTTTGTGTTTTGTTCAGTTGTGCTTTACCACAATCATTAATGTAAATCGTATTCTTCTCATAATTACTTAAGAGAGTACATGGGACTTCGTTGTTCATGTATTAGTAAGACTTCTACAGTGGAATAAAAAGGGGTTTTACTTTTTACTTATTTCATGTTTTATTTCCTTTTAATTATGATTTCTGTTAGTTTATGTTATCATCTAATTATGTTTGAATAGTACGTTAGGACTTATTACATCCACTTAGTATGATTATTGTAATATCTCATAAATTAGCAATCAAGACATGAACAATTAAGCATTAGAACAAAACCCTATCTTTGTACGATTAAGGTCAATAGTTAATCTAGGCCATTCGAGAAAGCAAACCGACTGGGCTAAAAACTTATGAAAAATATGATAACCCTAATCAAAGAATTCTCATATGTTTGGAAATCCATAATATAATAAGAATATCAAAAATACAATCAAAATAGTAAGAATTTACTCTATATAAAACCCCAAAGTCGAATTTAGGACAATTGTACTTATATTTAGGGCTTTTGGGAAAAGTTATTCAATTGAGTCTAAACTTTACGACTAAAATAGAAAACTTAGTTAAAGTGACTTGGTGAAATTAGATTCTTAAAAATGTTACCCAAGATCGCAATTTTGCCCCTACAAGTATGATTACTTAATATAGTACAAAATTACTCGAAACCTTTAGAATCAAGCTTGGAATGTGACAAAAACTTAAAGATAAGTTAATTAAACTATAAAATGAAATAATATAGTATAATTTACTATATAAGTATATACGTATTTTTATGAGTATACCTAGTATAAATAATAATTATACCTATACATTAACCCGAAAGTTTAAAAATATATATAATAATAATACCACATGACTTCGATCTACTAGTGCTCGAATAGTTTATATCTTTTATAGAAAAATATACTTATAAGTTGTGTCAATAGATGTAAAATAGTTTATACTATTGTTACTAATAACCACAAAAATATAGATCTTGATAATAGAATAATGAGTATAATAATATTACTAATAACACGAGATAATATGTAAAAGTAATTAAATTAGTATAAATCTAATTTTTTGGATATCTATTCTTCATTAGATTGATTGGAAGTATTCATAAGTGTGGGAAATGTCTGAATTACATATAGACATAGATATATAATCATATAAATAAAAAAGAAATTAAATGAAAAATTTTATGTTTAAGAGACTCTAGAAATTATGATTTATGATAACATTTGTAAAATTAAGTTGAACTCTCATGATTAGGATAAAATTTAAACGAAGTAACCATATAACTTTAATATTTTAATTTAAGCTTATTTATATGAAACTTTTTTAGAAATATTAAGTTTATCGGATCTAATCGCTATGATGTATAGTTTCATAATTTTAAATATAGCTTAGGATAAATCTTTTAGAATGAACTACATGATTATAATAATTAATATTGGTAAGTAAAATGTCATGTAAGATGTATATAAATAAATCCCAAATAATTAGTATAACTTAACTATATATTATATTTTACTAATATTCTTACTAATAATTATGTTAAAACTCACTTGAAATAACAATACGTGGAAAAAGAAAATTTCAACCATGAATTATTCTTTATTAATAATGTCAGTGATGAAAAGAAAGAATATTCTTTGAATATTGTAAGAGTTTGGATAAATATTAAATAAAATATAATATAACATAATTTTATAATTTGAATTTAAAAAAAAAAAAAGATAATCGCCATTTATATGGTAGTGAAATGCACATGGCTATAAAAGCCATTTATGCTGTAAGCATTAGAAACAAGGGGATATGGTGAGAGAAAGAGGGGAGAGGGGAACAGAGAGAGAGAGATGGCAAGAGAGAGTGAAAGTGGAAAAAAAAAAGAAGAAGGAAATAAAACAAAAGAAAAAAGAAGAAGAAAAAAAGAAAAGAGAAGAAAAAAGGAAGAAGATGAAGAAGGAAAAAAGGAAAAGAAGAAGAAGAAAAAAGGATTAGAAGATTTAATTTTTCAATGTTCAATAATTTTAGGTTACCTTGTTTCTATAATTATAAGTATTGTCTTTTAATTTATATTTAATAATTCTAGAAAAAATATGTTCTTTATTTCATTATTTTTCTTTATTGAGTATTTTATATGTACCATTTCATTTTTTTTCGAACTATAAATTTAGAATATTGATAATTGTAAGACTTGTATATTATTAGCATTGATTTTCAAAATGAGTAGATCCCTAATAATAATCATTTACCAATACTATTAAAAAGAAAACTTTATATTCCTACAAATTTAACATCATTACTTTCGTAAAATTTGAGTATATATGATTTATTATATTTTGTTGCAAAATTGTGTGAAAATATATTTTTCAATACATAATACAATATAAATATGATATTAGTTGCTATACAGTTTTAACTGTATACTAGAAATAGAGATACTCTTTAGAAATAATCTTTTAAACAAAACACGTATCACGTATAATTAAGTTCACACAAACTCCATAATACTAACCTTACTAAAGTCAAATCACTTTACGTAATAAACTAAATGTTTTCTATAATATTATAGAAAATACAATCCTACATCAATTTTTCCATAATTAAAGCGTAATATAAACAATAGTAAATATGTTTCAATATAATCAAAATAATATAATATAAGTAACAATAAACTGCATTATTAGATATAATCAAGTAAATTGATATAACCTATATGATAAAATAAAATACTTAAAATATATGTGGATATATATATATATATAATGTGTATGTATGTAAATATATATATATATGCAAATCTATTCTAAATAACTATATAAATAATGTTTCAACTAATTATTAGATAAAACCCTTATGTTTTTATAAATCTTATGAAAACTAAATATGAGCTTCGGTATATATATAGGACTTTCGAGTGAGTAAAGCCCTAACGTTCCAGATTTTGTCAGAGTAAGTTTCAGTACAAGTAAGCGGGATTCATGCTTTACAATATTTTGCATATTATTTTAGAATATCTCGAGACTTTGGTATGTATTGGTGTGTGATTATAATTAGCTGTTTATGTGTAAGTAATGCTTATGGTTGAGTGTTGATTTGCTGTAATGGGAGCTGAGCTCCATGTTACGGTCATTTTGTGAATATTATTATGCTTGAATCATTTGAGCTTAGTTGATCACACTAAAAAGATAAACAAACTCAAACTCTCTTAATACCTAACTTAATATGCATCACAACCTATTAGAGCTAACGATTTGGATTCTCAAGCCAAATACGGACTCCTTTCGATGAGGATTGCCGAAATGGTCCTTTGCCTATCCTTAGCTAAACTAAGTGACAGGAGAGGAGATCATAGTAAGGTTGGGAGCTATGGTTCGAAGGTGGTCATGAGAGGAAGGTGTTCTCTATTGCACAAGCCCTGGTTTGGTCTGGATTCGTGAGTATGTAACGTTAATCTCCTTAACCCATATTAGAGTAGGCATAATTCCTCTAATCTCATGATGAACCAGATAATGTCGTGCAATGACATTTGCTTATATATGCATTGCATCTAACCCACTTAGTTGAGAACCCTACTTATGATGTGCTAGATGTATACTTCTATCTTTGCCCAATTTACTGAGCAAGTTATCGATCATTCTCCTATAGTTTGTTTTGCAAGTTCCATTCCAAATGGATTACAAATGCCTATCCAAAACCAGAATACTAGTAAATCAGGACAAGAAGTGAGATATAACAAGAAATTGTTGGTTATTACCCTTAGTAATAGCTTTCTTATCTTTTAAGGAAAACTACACAGGACTCCTTAAGGGGCTTGGTAGTTTTCAATATCCGATATGCATATGAAAAGATAGGTACTTGTGGGATTTACTATCACTCTTTCATAGGTTCAAATTACAAATTTGTTTCTACCAAAATTATTTCAAATGATGACTCCATAGGTTTATATCAAATGGGAATCGAATTAGACGCTTCAAAAGAATAGAGTCAAGTATGCCTAGTGTAAACTACATCTAACATAGCAACTATAAGATAGGTTTCTATCCTAAGATGGCTCATACGATAGGCTTGTTATGACTCCGCCTTTTCGGGGCATAATAATTAAGTGCATGGAATATTAGTTTCCCGATGTTTGTTGTTCCTGATAAATTGAACTTAATTAATCTAAGTGCGGTGTAGTATACAACATTAACTTAAGCCAGATTTCAATAGAATATATCAAGAGATAATTCTATTGAATAGATCTAATTCATTGGAACACCTTACCCCTAATAGTATAGATGTTATTAGGAAAGTTGCTGCATTCTCAAGGAAATTGAGAAATTAACATATCATTAATGTGATTTGAGTTGACTTTTAATTCAAAAGAGATTCTAATAGACACAATTAGGATTAAAAGTAAGCAATTTTGAGAAAAATGCTTACATGCTAGTGATTCCTTGCAAATAACAATCTTTAGGATAAGATCAATGGTGATATTATGCTAGGTGGTGAAGTAAGTCTACATGTTAAGTGTATTTTTAGTAATTGTTTTTATAACCATTGTGTTAGTTGGCATTAGTTTGTGAATTAATGTAGTTTAGCTAACAATTTATAGTTTTAGTCATTAATTAGTTGATAAATTGAGTTAGTTAGCTCATTAACACACGACTAAGTTTTTTTATTCAATTTGGGGTCTCAACCAGCTCTAGGAGTATTTTGCCCACCTTGGTTAGTTAACTCATTGAGGTACGACCAAGTTTCCTCTATCAGTTTAGGGTCTTAGCCAGCTCTAGGAGGGCTTTGACTACCTTAGTTAGTTAACTCATTGGGATATGACCAAGTTTCCTCTATTAGTTTAGGGTCTTAACTAAATCTATGAGCGCTTTACCCACCTTGATTAGTTAACTCATTAGGGTATGACCAAGTTTCCTCTATCAATTTAGGGTCTTAGCCAACTCTAGGAGCATTTTACCTACCTAGGTTAGTAAGCCTTGTGAGGTACAACCAAATTTTAAATTGATCCCAAATATAGGGTTGCTAATCCCCGAGAGACGCTCCTACCTAAATTGTCAACTCAAAGGAGCATTACTGAGTCTTTTAGATTGATCCTAATTTAGGGCTGCTAGTCATTGAGAGACATTCCCGCCTAGGATAGTCAGCTTAAAGGAGCATTACAAAGTCTTCCTAATCAATCAAATTCTAGGGTTGCTAGTCCTTGAGAGGCGCACTTGGCTAGTTTAGTTAGCATAATAGAGCACTACTAGGTTTCAATTTTGAGTCTTAGCTAACTCTAGAAGTGCTTTACCCACCTTAGTTAGTCAGCTCATTAAAGCACGACAAAGTTTTCTCTTTCAATTTAGGGCCTTAGTCAGCTCTAAGAGCGCTTTACCCACCTTGGTTAGTCAACTCATTAAGGTACAACCGAATTTTCCTCATTCTTCTTAGAGCCTTAGCTAACTCAAAGAGCGCTTCACCCGTTTCACCTTAGTTTGTCAGCCCATAAGAGCATGACCAATCTTCAATTCTTCTTTCTGTCTTTTAGCTAAATCTTAGAGCACCACCCTTCTCTTCTCTAAATCCCAACAAATTGGACCTAAGATAGCTAGCTAGTCGTAACACTTCTTAGGATAGAATCCACTCTTAGGGCAAAAATAGTGTCCCTTTTGTTTTTGTAGCAAAGTTTTACCCAAACTTCACCACAAAGAAGGGCAGCTATAAACACCTAATTTTTGCTCCCCTTTTACTTTTCAAGATAGGTTATAAGGTCCTAAATTAGGAAAAAATTCAAAAAAATAGAAAATTAAAGAAAACCCCCAAAAAATAAAGAAATAAAAAAAATAGGAATCCTAAAAAATACAAAAAATAGGAAAATAGGAAGAAAAAAAACACAAAAAATAAGAAATTTAGAAAAAATACAAAAATGGAAAAATTTAGGAGAATATATAAGAAATTTGAAAGGTCACAGAAAAATTTAAAAAAAATAAAGAATTTAGAAAATAATAAATTTTTAAGTTGCTTAGATAGAGTAGATTCTTAATTTAATTAGACTTAAAATAAAGGATCATTGGACTTGGACTTAAATTTAAATCTAACCTAGGCTGGTTTGCACATATGGACAAGGCACAAGGCAACGGCCTAACAGTAAAGCAATTGGATTAAGGCATTTTCATCTCATTCTAAGTTCATATTTCTCATCTAGCTCGTTAATGCATGGTTTGCAATTTCTTCCACCACATTACTACATACCTAGAAAACTCTAATACAACTACTTGAATACGTACTAAGTCTTTGTAATCATAGAAGTCAAAGATCTTTTCAACCTTCTCTTTCCAGTCTGAATACTCATAAGTATTACCAGATCCATAGAAGCTTGGAACTTGCACCTTAATGTGCTTAGTTCCTCTCGGTGCATAGAGTTTACGTTCATCATACTTAGGAAATTGCTCATCCTCATCTACAACATCTTTCTCATCACCATCTTCTATCTCAAGTCTTTGTCATGCACATCCTTCAGCTCGGACTAGTCGCATAGGTGGCACATCCATAGCACCTAGAGCTCGAATTTCTACTCCTTGTCCTCTCAATCTATTTCATATACCTTATCTTCATTCAACATATCTTTCTAGTGGTTGGTTTTCTACCAACCGTTATACAAATGCAGTTAAGTTAGCAACAAAGGCGGTAAGGTTTTGTATCTATTCATTAGTAGTTTATGGGATTTGTTGTTCAGCACAGCCTTAACCCAAAGAATCACTCTCAACATCACCAATCTCTCCTTGTATATTAGGGTTCAACATTCTTCAACAAGGTTTCCATACTGACACAACCCAACAAAAGGATTCCTCACAAGACTACCAAATACTTCATAAACTTCAATAACCTCAACACCTGCTCCATTTTGCAATGGGAAAGTAGAATACATAGAACGTGCAACTAATTACGTAAAACTAAACACTATAGGCACTTAACTATTGGTCGAAGCCTTAAGCTCTGATACTAGGATTATATAATGTGCTTAGGAAATGAGTTAATCACTAGGGCTTACCATAGCAAAGGTAAATAATGAATCCTTCGAAATATCGAAGAACAAGGAGATGGAGTAAGCAAAAACACAACAACTTCCGTGAAGTTGCTTATCAAATATGATGCATCAATGAACACTATACAACTTAGTATTAAACTTAATATGATGCATAAGTTAATACTAAGGTCCACATGCCCCTAATCCCGAGCTACTCGATAAGATTAGATAAGAATGTATGTTGTTACTCAAACAGAATATCTCGCAGGAATAGGGAATAATATGTAATGTCTGTATGCAAAAAATTCATTAAGTTGTCTATGACTACAAATAAGGGACTATTTATAGTAAGTCTCTTAAGGCAACAACACAATAATGGAAATTACACAAAGGATAAAGTATGAAGAAGATTCCTAATACAAACAAAAAAGGTAAATATGACAAAGGACAAAAAGAAATATAGCATGAATGTAAAAAAAAAAAAAAAAGTAAAGGGCAATTGGTAGCCTGTTATTAGGTTTACATTTGGAATCTTGGAGCAAAGAAATAGAGTTGTACCAGTATTGGTGTTGTCATAGCTATATTTTACTAAAGGTTGCCGAGGTGATCAAGTGAAGCATTAGTTTAGTAGAATAGGATAGAAAAGCTTGGCATATAAGGACCTCGGCCTTGGCATTTGGCAAGTTGGTATCTAAGCATTCGATATGTGAATAAGAGAATGAGTAGACCAATGTATGTCTAAATAGAGTACTCAAAGTGTTCACCATCTGGCCTTCCTAATAGGCATGCTTGTTAGGGCTGAGCTGAGTAAACAAGATTCTCCTAGCTAGGCCTTGTAAGCCTCTAAGTCTAGCTCGAGTGAGGGGTCCAATGGTCGGCACACCATCAAGATGGGGCATTAGTAAAAATTAGCCATGATTAGCTAATACTAATGTAAACCTAAAATGTTGAGCTTAGAGTAACTGAAGGTTGGACATCGTTATTTCATATTATATAGGCTGTATGAGTTATAACTTGAACTACCTTGATGTACTGAATTACTCTCCTTAGTTTCATCACCCAAAGAGAATTAGGAGGTAAGTGTTGATAGGGATTTTCATACTTAGGCATCAAAAACCTCCAAATGACTTGAAAGAGCTAATGTATAACCTCTAAAGCTCAATGTCTACCTCCTTTGTTAGCCTTGCAACCATTAAGGGATTGATAATACGAGAACCAAATTAGCCTGGATTAAAGCTATGTGTATGAAAAGAGGTCAGGTTTATCTCAACTAGTTCGGCTAAGGTGAAAAGAGCTTGAAAAGACTTGGTCCAAACCTCAAGAGTTCAAATTTAAGTAGAGGCGAGAGTAGTTGGGGATCATTACATAAATAATCGCCCATAGCCCACCAACAATTGACCCACATTCTAGAAATTCAAGGAATGGTCCGTAATTCAAATTCCACTTGTAGAGATTCTAGAGGCAACAGCTGCAAGGTCATTCTATGTAAATAGAAGTTGACTCCATATAGTAAGCTTCTTCTAGACACTCAAATCTCACTTTCTACTTTCCCTTCTCTTCACATTTCACTACCAAAACCTCACTTAGGCATCGAAGTGACTGAACTATCATCTCCTAAGCACCCCCATAACATAACATTTCTTTTTTGTAGGCTTGAAAGTCATCCAGCAAACTAAGTTCACTTTTTACCAAATTTAACTATCTAACAACTTCAATAGAGTTAGTTTAAGCTACTAATAATAACATCTCAATCAAGTAATGAACAATTTCAATAGAGTTAGTAGAGTAAGGTTAGATTTGTTTTGAGCTTCTCCTCACCAATAAAATCTAGGTGTAATCCGAACAACTTGCATACATGTTGAGTTGAGCTGCAAACTTAAAGAGCAACATGGCATTGTAAACACAACAACAAAGCTAGTAACGATATGTCAAGCTGAGCAACTATCTTCACTTTATTCCAAACAGATGCAACAAGCATCTAACTAAGCCTGAACATTTCTTTCTTCATGTTTTATTCATCAACATACATACTAACTTTAGTCTTTTTTGTGTAGGTATTTAGTAGTAGTTTTTTTTGTCACTATCAATAGTTTTTATTTCATTATATTTGTGATTTTTATCATGTGCATATTAAGTACTAACATAGTTTCTTTTGTAAGTCTTTATATTATTAGTATTCTTTATGTAATTTGCATATCATATCAAATTGCATGTTTTTTCCCTAAAAGTGTCGCATATTTTATTTCTTTTGCATATTTTTATAAAAATTACATATTTTTTTTACATAAAATTTACATGTTTAATACTCTTGCATATTTTTTTGAAAAAACTAGCATATTTTTAGAAAATTCCTTATCTTTAAAAAAATTACATGTTTTTTAGAGAATTGCATTTTTTTTTTAGAAAAATTATATTTTTAGGTACAGTTGTAAACCCTACTTTTAGTAAGCCTAAGACTTGATCAAGAGTACCTTCAGAACGTTCCTAAAGATCAACTAAACTAAAAACTTAAGTTTATATTTAGAAATGAATTAAATTTTTACAATTCAAAAGCCAATTGTCGATAAAACCCGAGCTTGAAGAACTGCGAGCTCAAAAGCTACTTAAAACCCTAAACCTTAAAACCATTAAGGAATTTTAACCCTAAATAATTAATCGATAATTTAATTTGAATAATTTCATTGAACTTTAGAAATTTTCACAATTCTACAAAAATCAAATCATAAATCACAAAACAATGTAAGATAAAAATCCTAAAACAATTTTCTATAAGGCTATGCCCTTATCTTCATGCATAAGCCTTACACATAAATAAGTAGACCAACCAATCACCTTGGATAACTTATCAATTGAGAGTTGGAATCATTTATCAATTGATAACTTATCAAAATCTAGTGATAAGACAATTTCCTTATCACCTCTTCACTTATACTACATATGGACAAATTTTCACAAGAAATCATAAGCTTAACTTTAATAAAGGTGACAAGACCACTCCATGGCCTAAAAAGACTTCCAATGGCAGATCTAAAAAGGGGAGAAAGGGGGGCCATGCACTTGTCATTCACTCATCAATCACTTCTTCTTACACATCACTATTCACCCCTTAATGCTTACATCATCAAGAGTTGCAATTGTTGACTTTTTATAAGCTTCAAGACAACACTTCTAAGATATTTAAACACTCCTTCTCTCTCCATTTCCAACTGGCCACACTCTCCATCATTTCCCTCATTTTCAATTTCACTTTCACTTCATCTTTCTCTCTTTTGAAACAAACATAAAAAGGGGAAACAACCTTACCCCACAAAATCCATTTTTCTTCCATTTTGAAGCTTCACTCACGGCATTTTTTTCTCTTATTCTTGTGTAATTTTCTTTCACCATCTAAGGCCTTTTAAGTCCATTAGAATCTTCCATAAACCCCATTCCAAAAGACCAAAAGATTCGGGTTTCAAAAGATGGCTAAAAGGAAGAGGCAAAGTTAAAGGCTTAAGTGGAACCTTAGTGCACAACCACCAAACTTTGCGTTAAGGACGAGTAAATGTTTCTTGTGATATGTGGATTAGTATTTATGTTAGGAGACTTGGATTTCTTGAAGATATGAGTAAGGTTTGAGTTGTTATAGCACCAAAAATCGTTTTAAGAAACAAACCCTAAAACCCTTACATGAAGTTGAAATATGAGCATGTAAAGTTGGTATTTTGTATGGACATTTGTTTAATGCTTTGAATGGAAGATTTTAAGCTAAGAAAATCTTGAAATGAGAACTTTAATGGAGGATAAGCATGATGGATGTGAGAGTTCCATAGTCATTTGAATGTTGATTTTGTTTCCATTAAGTTAAACATGCTCAAATCTAGACTTAAGTTAAGGAAAAATCCATCACATGAAGTTTTATGAAAAAATCAACTTTGTATGACATGAGCTATGATATGGGAGTTGTATTAAGTATAAGATCTTTTATTTCTTTATGTGGAACATGAGTTAAAGGATCATTTGATGGAAGGAAACTTAAGTTAAGATTTGTACACAAGTAATTAAGTGCATAATCTACTACCTAAACTTAAGGAAATGATGAAACAAGTTGAAAAACCAAGTAAGGACCCCTTAGGACCATCATGAACAGATCTGGAACGTGGGAAAATGAGGCCTAAAAATATGATAAAAGTGAAAGAACAAAGTGAAAATATTAACTAAAGCAAGTATAGTAAGCATATAAAGCCTAAAACTCAAAACCGAGCTTAAAACTCTCAAAACAAGCCTAGAACTCTAAGATGGGCCTTCAATAAAAATCTGACCAGCATCTTAAAGTACCAAGAGAAGTTGTTTTGAAGCCCATAAGAAATCCACCTAAGGCCCTATAAGCCTACCAAAGTCATTAACTTTAGTTTGAACCAAAAACAAGCCCATTTGACAACTTAAGCCCACTAAAGGGCCCAAGAAGTGGTTGTTAGCCTTAGGAATATAAATCAAAGTTGTAAATCTGATCTCAAGGAGTATTTTAAGCTTAGGATAAAATCTAAAGACCAAGCCCAAAGAATTTCTTAAGTTATTAAAAAGCCCATTTGCCAAACAAGGCCCAAAAACACTCCAACACATGAGGAATGCTACTGTTCTGACCCATGGACAGAATTGTATACCTCATTTCGAAAATATAACCTTACCACGTTAAAGTACACTCGAAAACGATGAATATTGACTATAAGATCATAAAAATCGGATTTAAAACGAAAAAGTTATAAGCGATTGAACTTTGAGTAAAAATCGGGAAAATTTTCGAAAACTAGTCAAAGATATAACTTAAGGAAAATTTACTTAGTTTCTTAAGTTTACTTCAATTCCTTATAAAAATTATTTCAATGACCAGGGAACACTGTTTACAGAGATGACTTGCCTCCAGATTATTTTGACTAACCCACATGGCAGAGTGAGTAAATTCTCGATGACTCTTTACTTGATTGTGCTTGTAGAAATAGATGCACCTAAACTTATATATATATAAATTTGGATGCTTATGGGATATGGAAAATGCATGTGTATGAAATTGTGGATGAATGTGATGACTTGATAATTATATATAATAATGGGAAGTGTTTGCATTATATATACATGTGAATTGTATGGAATGAAATTGTCTGATCACCCTGAAAATCGAGTTAATCACTTATATGATTAAGAAATCAAAATGAATCATGCATACCCCATATTGCATATGGATAACACCGACTGCCGCTTCACGCAGAAGATGGGAAGGGACTTACAAGAATACGAGTTTCCTGCAAGATTGGGCACTAACTACGCCAGCATATATATTGAGTCTTTGTCTTAAGCTGATGGGCTTACTAGGCGCCGGGAGACGCTAACCGTCGGCGAGGGGCCGAGTCTTGTGGCTTCTGCTTAGGGCGTGTGTTTGTGGACTGCGGGAGCCACCACACCGCTAGACTTGGGATTTTAAAAGATATGATTTGATTTTGGTAAAGGAAGTATATATATATATGTAGAGTTTTGTTTTGGTATGAGCACGATAGTGCAAATGAAATAAAACCCAAGGTCTAGAACCCGGATTTTGGTTTAGGTCGGTTAATTATCTCTAAACCTCGACTTCAGGGGGCGTAATTTTGAGTCGTATGCAGTTCCTAGGTCACTGCATGCGTTGTTTGGCATACTGGTTGTTCATGCATTCATATGATTGTGCATATAATAAATTTCTGCTATGTGGTACTGATGAGGGCATTTATCTCACTAAGCGTAAGCTTACATCCCTATAAATTTTTGTTGATACAAGAGAACCTCTTCGTCAATCCGGGCCGAGGCATGCCCGTGGTAAGTCTCGCGTAAGGACGGGTTGGAGCAATCAGAGAGCGAAGAGGACATTTTGTAATAGATTATAGATATTTAGATACTTTTATGTTTTTATGCATAACTTAGATTTTATGCAGTTCCATTATGAACTGCATTTGTTTGTAATATTGTTTTGGTGTGGGTCTCACAAGCCCACACAATTAGTTAAATTATAATATAGAAGAAATTTTAGTTAAATCGCTTTATATTACTAGACTATGGGCCTTATGATAACGTAAAGTGGAAGGAGCCTTGTATGTCGTATGAAAGGCCTATGATCAGCAAGGGGGTTAATAATAGACCTTTATACGGTACACGGCGACCTATCACGACAACGATACTGTTGGGTCGTTATAACAATTGTATATCTTTAAGAAAAGATTACATCTACATTGCATTTTTTAAAAGATTTCAGTAGACTGAATTTTTTTCATAAAAAATTTCTTTTTAAATAGATTTGCCATTTTAGGGATTTATGTCCCAAGAAAAACCTTTTTTGTCACATAGTCAAGTTTTTCTTAAAGTAAAAATCTTAATTTGGTCTTTTTCACAATTAGATTCTTTTAAGGTTTTTTTTTTTAAAAAAAGTAGGAATAAAAGTTAGGTTTTTAGGGTTTTTTTCAATAAAAAATAAAATGGTTAAAAAATTTAAATCTGGCCTGTTTTCGTAACTAAAATTTGTAAACTCACTAAAGTTTTCTAAAAAAAAATTAGAATTGTGTTAGTTTAATTCCGATTAGCGAATACGTAAGTACCTTCAAGATAATCGTAAAAGTAAAAAAAAAAAATTATTATTTTTAGGAAAATTTGTAATTAAAAATATAAAAAAATCGTTTTCATACATTTCTCATATTCTACATATTTTCATAATTTTTTTAAAAAATTATAAAAATGAAAGCACATTAATTGGTTTTTTTTTATTTTTAAATGGTAACTATATTCTTAATAAGTTAGCCCTCAAATTTGGTTCTTTTGGTTAATATTTTCTAAAAATTAATTTTTTTAGACAATTTGCAAGCTAGTAATCTAGTTAGGGTTTTTTCACCTAAAACCCCTACTAGTTTTACTGGTTAGTGAATCGTAAATCATTTTCAAAAATTTTTTTTTAATTTTTTTAAGAAAAATGTTTTTCCTTAATTTTATATCAAGTAATTTCTATTAAGCGAGCTAGACTTAATATAAATTAAATTAAGAAAAACCAAAATAGGTCTCAATAATCATCTTTGAAGTTGTATGAAAGTTAGTGTTAACACAATATTTTACCTAAGGCAAAAACTTTGGCCACTCATTAGGACAATTCATGATATAAACTCTTAAGTAATGTTCCAAGCATCTATTTAATACTTCAAATCTATTCAATACTTCAAATTGTCCACCCGTTTGAGGGTAATATGAAAAACTCATCTTCAAAGTTGTCCTACTCAAACAAAACAATTCCCTCTAGAAATTGCTAGTAAAAACCTTATCCTTATCTAAAATACTAGCTTTGGGAATTCCATACAACTTAATTACAATATGAACAAATAGCTCAGCAACTCTTACTATAGTGTAATGAGAAGGTAGAGCTCCAAAATGATAATATTTTGATAGGCGATCTATCACCACTAGCACAACTAAATTACCCTTAACACATGATAAACCAATGGTGAAAATCTATGGCCACTTCCTCAAAAACTTTTTGCTGATACACATGACAATGCTTCACCAATTTCTTAATGTCTTTCTTCATTCCTTCCCAATAAAAGAAATCACTCAAATGTTTGAATGTCTTCATTATACCCACATAGCCACCTGCTAGTGCATTATGAAACTCTTTCATTAAAGTTTCTCTAAGAGTTGGGTTTAATGAAACCTATAATTTGTGACCATATAATAACAATCCATCCCTCTCCTTTAATTTTCCATCAAAATTGTCACCTTGAAAAACCTTCTGATATATATATTTCCATTCATTGCTATTTTGAAATTCTTACTTGAATGCATCGATCAAGTCAAAAGGTGACTTAAAAACAGCCATGACTTGTGTTGAATCTTCAAATTGCCTTGACAAAGCATTTGCAACTTCATTTTCAACTCTTACTTTACATTGAACTTCATAATCATAACCAAGGAGTTTCACTAAATAGTGTTGTTGTTCTAGAGTCTAAATAGTTTGAGTCAGAATCATTTTAAGACTCTTCTGATTTGTGCAAATAATAATATGGTAACCCAATAAGTAATGTCACATTTTTTAATAGCCTCTACTACAACAGGATAAAACCACTTGAATGACTCAAACTGAACTTTAAACTTATTCATTTCAATATGCTAACTTTTTAAATGATGCAAATTAGTATCTATATTATAATGACAGTTAAAAAGAATACTTATTTGTTTCAATTTAAAAATTGAAGTACCAAAATGAAATTAAAAAAAAGTTTGAGCATTGAAATAAAAATAAAATGAAAGTTCATGTACTTATGTTATTATTCAACTATTTTATAATAATGATCGTTGTAATAGAGATACTAATTTGTCTTATTTAAAAAGTTGAGATATTAAAATAAACAAGTTTAAACTTTAGATACTAAAATGAAAAAAATATGAAAGTTCCCCAACTACAACCATCATTTCCCTCACATATACTCCTACCTTTAGTAATTTCAAAATCAATTTCTTGCTAAAAATGCAATAAGCTGTAAACTTTAATGCAACACTTCCCTAATACCCATCCCTAAATCATTAGTTTCTATAATAAAGGGAACTTCAAAATTTGATAATGCTAAGACTGATGTATCCATTAAAGCTGATTTCAGCCTTTCAAAAGCTTATTGAGCCTTACTATTTCATTGAAATACTTCCTTCTTCAACAAATTTGTAAGTAGTAAAGCAATAGTTGCATAACCATGAACAATTTTTTTGTAATATCATGTCAAGCCAAGAAATCCCCTCATTTGTTTTGCATTAATGGGTTCAGGCCATTTCTTGATAGCTTCCACTTTTGTCAAATCTAGTCTTACACGACCTTTAGACATTGCATGTCTTATATATTTAATTGAAGTTTTAATAAAAGAACACTTCGATTTTTTCACATAGAGTTACTACTCCTTTAATATTTCTAAGACTTTCATCAAATGATCTTGATGCACTCCCCATGTCTTGCTATATAAGAGTTTGTCATAAAAAGATACGATGACAAATTCCTGAAACATGGCCTAAAGATTTTATTCATAATACCTTAAAAAGTGGCTGCAACATTTGACAATCCAAAAGGCATTATGAGGAATTTGTAGTGGCCTTAATGAGTTGTTAAGGTTGTTTTTAGGATGTCTTCAGGATTGATTTAAATTTGGTGATACTCTACCGTAAGATCCAACGTAGAAAATATTGCAGCTTCATATAATTCATCCAAAAGCTCATCAATTGTGGGTATAGGAAACTTGTCCATTATAATAGCTTGATGTAGTGCTCTATGATTAATACAAAAATGCCAACTCCCATATTTCTTCTTAACCAAGAGTACATGTGATGAAAAAGGGCTAGTATTTGGTTGAATAATCCCTAATTCCAACATTTTCTTACCAATTTCTCAATTTCAAATTTTTGGAAATGTAGATAATGATAAGGATAAAAATTAATGGGTGTTGATTCATCCTTCAAATGAATGTGATGCCAGAAATCATGTAAAGGTGGCAATGATGAAAAAATTGTAAATGCATTTGAAATCTACTCAATATAGCTTCAATAGTTTCGTTGCTGGTAGTATCAATGGAGGAATCTACAATATAAGCCATCAGATAACAGAACTACATCACGTTATTAATGGTAATGATAGTATTCAATTGCTTTAAAGTGATAGGTTTTAGACTAGCAACTTCACCTTCCAAATAAACCACATTCCCATAATGTGAAAAGACATAGTGAGTACACTATAATCCATGAGAGTTGGTCCTAAAGTCTTAAGCCATTAAATGCTAAGAAAAAATACACTTAAGGTAGCATACCTATTTAGCAACCTAATTTAACTATGGTACCACCTGTTCATTAACATTGATATTTGAAGTTGAAATCTTCATATAGCTATTTTTATCATAAATATGCTAGCCCTAAAGATCAGATATATGATAGCTATGCTAGCCTAAGAAAGTGCGGTGACTTGGTCAAATTGGGAGAAGCTATAGGTATTATTGCTGGTCAATCTATTGGAGAACCAAGTAATATATTAACTACAATAGTAAAACAAAACAATCTAATTTGAAAATATGTTGTTGAATTTTAACTAAAACATTTCTGCAAACTCCATAAAAATTCAAATGTTCCCTATTTCCTATCGTTACTCTAAACAAAGGAGAAGAAATATTGTCTAATTAAGTTATTTAACCACACTTGGTTTTATAAAGATGTAAGTACTTTTTAGACTCAATCAAAAGAGTAATACTTTTGCCTTGGATAGTGTCTTGCGATCTAAAAGTTTTAGGTGCAAATACCCTTGTCATAGCATGATAATTGTTCTCAACTTTGTGTTCTATCTCTTTTGGAGCTTCATGCTCAATTTCAACCACTTCCTCCACACTTAGATAATAAATTTTTTCTTTACCATCTTCACTGACCATCAATAAGAATTTAGCCTTCCACATATGTCCTTTGTGAAATTTCTCATCACAGTTGTATCACAAGCCTTTCTCTTGTCTAATTAGTAAATCTATAATGGTCATTTTCTTATAGGTAAATTGGTGTTTGTTTTTGTAGTGTTTGGGTGTGTATTTGAGGGAAAAGGTTTAGTGTTTGGATTCATGTGTAGATTAGGTAGTAATGCTAATTTAGTGGATGATTGGTTCTTATAAGATGAAGTGTAGGTAATGGAATTAGAAGAAAAAGGTTTATACGATTATCTAGTGTCTTTTTGGAATGAGGGTATGGCTTTCATGTTTTTGAATTTTTCTTCTTGTATTCTAGCTAAACTTATGGCTTTCATCAGGGTAGAATTGGGTCTTGACTGTAATTCCTCTTACAACATTAGTTGTAAAGCCAAAATGAAGCAACTCTTAAGTAAACTATTTGACATGTTTGTTACATGATTACAAAGCTCTACAAATTCATTGATATAATCCTCTACTAACCCTTTTTGAATAAGCTTTATTAGTTTGCCTTAATAGTCCTCAAATTAGGATGGTCCAAATCTCATCTTTAATGCATCCAAAAATTGTAACTAAGTATGGATCGTTTTTGTCGAGCCTGGTTTTTCACCTTCTCAATTCTTTTTAGAAATTAAGTCTACTTTAAACCGATCAGTACTAAACCCTACCCATTTAATACCAACCCTCAACTATGATTTAAAGAAAACCATTTTTTTCAATTTGAAAAGGTATTAGGTCGCCTCTCGACTAAAGTCAAGAAAAAAGTTAAGTTATAGTTATAACTTAACTACTGATCTATTAATTAAAAAACCAATTTATAAAACGATTTTTTGAAAACCAAAGATCTAGATTTGAAGACTAATTTATTAAACCCTAAATAGATACCACTTTTTAAATTCCCAAATTTAACTTCGCTTTTCAAATGTACTCTTTTTAATTTCTAAAATAGCTAATTATGATACATGCGATTAAATTTAATCAATTTACACGAATATCTAAAAATAGAAAAAAATAGAACATTCCATATTTTAAGTCACCACGTACTTACATACGAGTGCTTATGTACTCGCTATCCAAAATCAGACTTTTGTAGTTCATTTATCAAAAACATAGTAGGTTGATTGAATTTAATTGTTGAAAAATAGCTTGATTTACATTTTTACCCATTTTTATTTATTTAAAGAAATTTCCTAAAGGGTCCTAAATTGGATTTTAATTTTGAAAACTCTAAAGTGGTCCTAATTTGAAAAGGATCCATTTATTTTATTTATTTTTGAAAAATCAATTTTCTAAGTGATAAAAAATGGTTTTCATTATTTGTTTTAGATTATTATTATTTATTTATTATATTATCTATTTCTATTACGCTTAAAATAAATAAATAAATAAATAAAATTTTCCCTTTTTTTGGTTTTTCTCTTTTTCTTTTTTTTTTCCTTCTCTTTTTTTTTCTTTTTATTTTTTTTTCCTTTTTTTTTCTTTTATATGTAATTACAATGACAACAATTACAAGAAATAAACAAATAAAAGACAAAGAACAAAACAACTGGACCAAATAATCAATCAAGCACACAAGTTAAATTAGGGCTTCGATTCGAGTCAATTGGATCAGGTAATCAAGTTAGATTTAGACCTCTAGCAGGTCAACACATGACCCACACATGCGCAACAACAGTGGTTGACAAGGGCGGTAAGGGACGTTTTCTGATTGTCTTCTGAAGTGGGTAAACCCACTTTTATGGGTATTTTATTAAACTTAGTGGGTATGAGATGGGAACCTAGCCTAAATTGATGGTTGGAGCTTGGTGGTGGAGAAGGGGAATGTGTCATAGCTGTGCGCATGTAGCCTTGTTGGTTCGGTGTAGGTTACTAATGTTCGTTGTAGCTTTGGGTTGAGAAAGAGAGGATTAGGTCATGTTGGTTGAGAGTGGTGGCTCGGATGGTGTGTGTGGGAGGTGGTTCGTGTTCCAAGGGAAGGCTAAGAGAGAGGTAATCGAGAGAGATAGAGTGTGGTGAAGAGAGAGAGGTTAAGTTTTATTAGATGGCACCGTGCATAGAGGATAGGGGATCATAGTGGTTTAGTCTTTGGTGGAGGACAGTGGGTCACGGGCTGTGGTGGTTGAGAGAGAGGACTGGGTTGTATTGGCTAAGAGTGAGGGGTTAGAGAGAGAAAGAGTGTATGTAGTGAGGTTTAAAGGGAGGGCAAGGATGGGGGTTGGTCAAAGGAGGCAGCTGAAGAAAGAAAGAGAGAGAGAGAGGGCTAGTAGAAAAAATGAGAGAGGGAAAGAGTTTAGAGAGAGATAGCTTACAATATAGAGAGTAGGGGTGATTCGGTTGAGAGAGAGAAAGAGTAAGTAGAGAGGGAAATTGAGGACTGAGAGAGAGTATGGGTAGAGACAGAGTTGTATGGGCGAGAGAGTGACAAAAAGTGCAGGAGAGAGAGAGAGAAGATCGATCGAAGAGAGAGAAAGAGAGAATGTAGTAGAGAGGGAGAGAGGTAGTGGAGAGAGAGAGGGGATTAGTTAGAGAGAGAGAAAACCGAAAGTAAGAAAGAGCCTGTAGACCCCCTTTGCTCGTGCTTGTATGTAGGGATTTCTTTTTTTTATTTTTTTCTAATAGACCCTTCTGTTTGTCTTTTTTCTCTAAAAATGAATTAGCCCCCTTCTCCTATTCTGTTTGCATCTCCTCTTCAAAAGTGAATCCCCCCTTTAAATGTTGACTTTTTTTATTAAAAAAAAAAAGGAAGTGAAAGGAAGAAGAGGAAAGGGAAGAAAAAAATAAGGGGAAAGAAATTTTGTTATTGCGGCTAATCATAAAGTGCCACGTATCGCAATTAGACACATGACCCAATGAGACCCTGACATGTGGCTAGGCATGGAACTTGAAAAAAAAAAAAAAAACAAGATAGAAAAAACATCCTCAATGCCTCCAATAAGTGTCAAATCCCTGATTTCCAACTAAACCAAATGCTTTATCCATATGCTTATCCATTAGGCCGCTAACCTGTGCCTTGTCAATTGCATATAGGGACCAGGTTAGCCTAAGCTAGATACAAATTTAAGCTTAGGCCCAATAGCCTTTTATTCAAATTTGAAATTTTATTCTACTTAAATAACTTAAAAATTTATTATTTTTCTAAATTCCATATTTTTTAATTTTTGTCTGACTTTTCAAAATTCTTATATGTTTTCTTAAATTTTTCTTTTTTTTTTGTATTTTTCCTAAATTTCTTATTTTTTGTGCTTTTTCCTATTTTCCTTTTTTTTTTGTATTTTTCTAAAATTCCTTTTTTTTTTCTAAATTTCTTCATTTTTTGGGGTTTTCTTTAATTTTCTATTTTTTTATATTTTTCTAACTTAGAACCCTACAACCTATTTTGAAAAATAAAAGGAGGGTAAAAGTTAGGTGTCTATAGTTTTAATATTATGCATCGACAAATACCATTAAGTAACATGTGACTTTGAGGCAAAAGAAGCTATTAGCAACCTATCTTGTTTTTGAATATTGTCCAATTGGAAAAACTTATTTTCCTTAAGGATTCAACTAGTAGGATCATCCCTACTAAATTTAGGCAACTCTAATTTCATCTACTTAGCATATGTAGAAGTACTTTCTTGTAATGTATTAGGGAAAGGTGATGAGCTATGACTTATATATTATATTTTCCCACCTCTTCTGGCCATTTCTACACTAAATGTGTAAGGTTCTAAAGTTGAGTAATAACATTCTTCAAATATTTATTCAATTTATCTTGGATGCCGAACATTTCCATAGATAATTTCTCCAATATTTATCCACTTGTTCTTGCAACTGTGACATTGTTCTTGTGTTGTTTGCCATGTTCTAAGAATCAATGAAAGCACCAAAATTGTTAGTTTTCTACCCTAACCTACCATAAATTCCGATTCTTAAATGAACGTGTCTTAAGTTGCCTTTTACTTTACTTCCATGAAGGAAATAAATGCCACACTATTTTGTACTATCTCTTTCTTCTTAATTCTTCTAAGGCATGAAACCCTCTCTTTCTCTTCTATCATATCTACTATGGTTCTAATTTATTCTATAATCCTTTATTAAAATGTGAAAAGAATCCCAGATAATTGTTCCTCTCTTTACAATCTATCAATCTATACTAGTATTATGAACTAACTAAGTGTTTTATTCTATTTATTGTGAGGTAATATGGTTAGAGTTTTATGAGTTTCAAGTAACAAAGTAACTCCAAGAAAAAAAGGAAGAAGAAGAGGGATTTTGTTAACAGGGTACTTGATAATCTCCTTTCTATTTTTTTCTTCTTTTGTCCTTTTTATACTTCTATAAGATCTCTTATGAAACTACAACTATATTACTATGCATGATATGATATTATGACGTATGTTTCTATATGCCTAAGTCAAATTTTTGTAAAATCATTAGTCAAAGTATGTATGATGTATCTTCAATATGCTTAAGTCTATTTACTATACATAATCTTCTAAGTATTTAAGCTTCCCGAATATTTATTGTAACTTAAGCCATAATATACTTCATTCACAAATAATAAAAGAGTTATAAATCTAGAGGCCTAGAGGTAGATTTAGCAGATAGAAGATGACGTAATTGGGATAGGGCATAAGAAACCTAGAAGTTATAGCACATCTTAATCTATGCTTGGGTAGTAATCCAATGAGTGCATGCATTTTCTTTACAACAAATAAAAGAAATGGAACAACTTGAAAAAGAAGACTTCAACAATAAGATATCATGAATAATTTCATTTCTTTTCCAAGCCTTAGTAAAAGGAGACAAGATGGATTGTACTATCTTCAATGAATTAGTTCCAACCTTAATGTCTTGCCACCCATGATCTAAAGCTATAGTCAAAGCTTCATAAACAACCAATGCTTCATTAAGCTCAACATTGATAGACAAAACTGGTAAAGCCATGGCCTATAGCAAAAGTACCTTGAACTATTTTGGCCAATAACACCTATACCCCTTTTGTTCTCTTATTGATTTACAATAGCATTACAATTTAGTTTAACTATTGACCCTTTAGGAAATTATGCTTCATTGAGCTCAACATCGATAGACAAAACTGGTAAAGCCATGGCCTATAGATGGTCATATGCTAGATGAGAAGGCTTCGGCTTGTGTTTGGTTGGTTGAGAGGGATTTAACTTGGAAAATGAATAAACGTAAGCTATTCAAAACGCCAAAAGTGACTTTGGTATATATACTTTAATACGCAAGTTAACGAAGGTGATCAAGAAGAAACTACCTAAGAGAGAGAAGAGAGGAGCAGTGGCTGGAATAAAGTGACTTAATCCCCTTGCTTAGAGGGGGTGTTCCATATATGTAGAATAGAGAGTTAAGAGTTTGTTAGGCAATTAAGGACCTAGGGGTCATCAGACCATTTAAATTTAGGCAAGAAGACTCATTAGATATAACCTCTTTGCCCTTCTTGTAAGGGTTCTCCTAATGTTACTCTTTCCACCATTGAATATTAGGCCACACCTACCTTAAGGAAGTTCACTTGGCCCACTACTCTTACTATTGACTAGTTGGTAGGGAGAATCAAACCGTGGTTGGGCTTGGAAAAGTACAAATGAAGGGTCGTTGTTGTAGCATGGTCTAAGGTTTTTCTCAATTGAGGAAGGACAAAATGTTGGTTACTTCAATATGGAGATTTACCAAATTCTAAGCTTATTAAGGCTCTTCTTAAGTATTTCATAGGGTATTCTTATGGCAGGGTTATCAAGTTAAGCATACTTAGCTACAATCATCTAAAGGAGCATGAGCTTAGACCTTTCTTTAGGCTGGTGGCCTATATAAGAGGTATTGAGTTATTATGGGGTTGCTTAGGCAATGGCCTAGTTAAGCAAAGACTTAAGTTGGAGAAAGGCTATTGTGAAGGTAAAGACAAGCTGTACATATGTTATTGGAGTCTTTGCACAAAAGCCAACCCAAGCAGTATCTATATGTTGTAGAAGGAGTATGATCGAGTAATAAAGTCAACATGTAAGGACCTTGCTCTGTCTCCCTTACTGGGGGTAGAAAGAGGGAGGAACCATATAAGGCATGCTTAAATGAGCATTGCACTTTTGTTAACTTTCATTCACTCCTAACAATCTGATTATTTACCATGAGATTCAAGGTAAATTGCTTATTTTGTTTTTGCACACATTAATATGCGCATTTTGTTCAGGGATGCATGAACATGTCCATACATGTACCCTGTTGGTCATTTGGGTTTGGTTGGGCTCAAATCATATTTCTAAGGCCTATTAGTTATTGTAGTCTCGATTTTCAACATAAAGCCTTAAACTAATGTTTGACCTACTTATTTAAGTTCTAATCAAATGTTAATCATTATTAATCATGGTTATGGGTTGGAATAATAAATGGACCAGATTTAAACACATTAGTTTGGCATTGACTTTGAGAGTGATTTTATGGTTGTATTTGCATCTTCTAAGCTAAGTTACACCTAATCAATCCTAAACAAGCTTATAGTTTACAGTGATTCAAGTAAGGATTATATATTAAAAATCAACATGGACCTAAGAATAACTATTAACTTCAACTAAGAGGGATTTTCACTACTAAATTAGTTTCTTGTCAAAAAAATTGAAAATATACTTGCTTTACATTACATTTTTAAGATGACTACAACATAGCCTATATGCAACATACTGATAGCTTTGCATTTTAAGATTTTACACATAAATCTAAGCTTACATAAGCCTATCTATACACACAAATGAACATTATACGTAAGATCTTCCTAATACATCTTAATCTCCTAAAAATAGAAGGAAGGACTAAGTAAAATGAACATTACACTACCACTATTCCTTTAAGCCGACAATCTTAGTTTTGTCCTTACTCATTCAAGCCTTCTCGCTTCGATTGTAGTCAATTACCTCCTCTAAAGATGGCCTTATCTTACTTGATCTTATGTTCTAAATGTGCCTAGCTCCTTGGTATCTATCGAGCCTTTTTTTTTTCCTTCCTAATAAAATTAAGTTTTCTTTAAACCAATTAGTATTAAACTCTTACCCTTTTAATATTGACTCTCAACTAGAGTTTAAAGAAAACCAGTGTTTTTATTTTGAAAACACTTTAGAGTCATCACCCGACTAGAGTCAGAAAAAATAGTTAAGATATAACCAATTGGATGGATTAGTTATAACTTAGCCACTAATCTAACAATAAAATCAATTTCATAAAATAGTTTTACAACTAGAGATCTAGATCCAAAGGTTATGATTTTTAAACCCTTACGGGTACCATTAACTTTCCAATTTTAATCATAATCTCAAAAATCACCTTTCAATTATATAAAATAGAACTCGATTATTTACCTAAATTAGATAAGTCGAGTAATCTAAACTAAGAAAAGGAAAATTAAGGTTTTTTTTTCACCGATGTCTCGTAAATACCTATGTACCCACTATTTGATATCAGATATACATAGTTCTTTTTGTAAAACTTTAGTGGGTTAGGTTTGTTTTAATTTGAAAATATGTTGGATTTACGTTTTTAACCCAATTTTGGTTTATTTGCAGAAATTTCTAAAAAGAAAAGGGGTCTTAAATTGGAAATTTTTTTTTTTTTGGAAAATTCTAAAGTGTCCTGAATTTAAAAAAAGTCCATTTATTTTATTTAAAAAAAAAACTAACTTTTCTAGGTGGTAAAATTTTGTCCATTTATTTATTATTTATTTTACTTTATCTATTTCTAAAAAATAATAATAATAATAATAATAATAAATAAATAGACTACTACTTTTTTTTCTTTTTCCTTTTTCTTTTTTTTTCTTTTCTTCCTTTTTTTCTCTTTTTTTTTTCTTTTCTATTTCCCTTTTTTTTCTTTTTTTTTTTTATTACATCTACAATTAGGAAATAAATGAATAAATAAAACAAATAAAATAAATAATACAACTCAAATTGGAACTAGTTCAGACTAGGAGAAAAGCACAAGTTGGAATGCAAGTCGAACTTCAGATCCAGGTCAAGCTCCAATGTCTTCAATGGTAGCAGCAACAACAAGGTATGATTCAAACTGATTTGAGCACCAAAACAAATGGGGGAGATTTTTTTTTATGTGTTTTGGATTGGGGATAGTAAGGGTAGGCACAATGCTACGGCGGTTGGGGATTGTTTAAGCGGCGGTCGGAGATGAGTGGTGGCAGTGGTTTTGGGGAACTTCAAGGGTACCTACTAAGTATGAAAAGGGAATGTGGTGTAGGGTTTTGAGATGTGGGGAGTTTAGCTATGGGGTTAGTTTAGGCTTAGGGTGGTTGTTTGAGGTAGGGTTTATGGTTGGTAAGGGTTTCAAAGTGGTGAGATAATGGTGTTACTAAAGGCTATGACTAGGGATGAAAGTGGTTGGGTCTAGTTGCTTACATGGTGGGGGAGCTAGCTAGGGTTGTAGTGCCCTCTAAGGGTGGCTAGAGAGAGGAAGTTAAAGAGAGAGAGAGGGTTCAGTAGGTATAGAGAGAGTATGTTTAAGAAGAGAGAGAGATAGAGCTCATAAGTGGTTTCTAATGCTCGTCGGTCATTGTGTACATTCGAGAGAGTTTAATTTATAGTGATTCATATTGGTACAAATTTAGAGAGTCCTTTAATGGCAAATTGGTGTAAATGCAAAATTCCGAAACTTGAGCTTTTTTCGAATTTTGAGAGCTTGATTTGAATGGCCAAATGTACTAATTTGGACATGTTTTTTACCCCAGTCTATAGTAAGCCAAGTCTAGAATAGGATCAAACCAAGAAATCATACATATATGTGTGTAATTTGTGCCTAAAATGGATCCAAAGTGAAGGGGTTGAATTTGTTTACACGGGAAAGTGGAGGACATACAAGGAAAGAGAAAGGAAAGGAAGTGAAAATGCTTATATGGTGCTAACATGGCGCCACATTAGCATCGCCGAATCCAAGGCTACTACATGTCAAGACATATGGCATATTGAAACCCCAGCACATAGCAGTATCTAATGAGGTATTGTGTCATCTAAAAAAAATAAAAAGGCTTCCCATGCCTTTTACCAAGATTCAAACCCTTAACCTCATGCTCAAACCCAATACTATGTTCATATACTTATCCATTAAACAGTTGGCTTATATCTTGTCTAAATTGCATATATGGACTAAATCAGTCTAAACTAGATTCAAATTTAAGTCTAAAACCAATGATTCCCTTTCTAAATTTATTAAAATTAAAAATATATTTGATTAAATTACTAAAATTCCCTAAATCTTCTATTTTCAATTTTTTTCATTTTTTTTTGTATTTTCTAATTTTCTCATTTTTTTGTGTTTTTTCCTATTTTTCTTTTTTTTTTTTCCTAAACTTCTTATTTATTTTAAATTTATTAATTTTTTGGATTTTTTTTTATTTTCTATTTTGTGTTTTTCCTAATTTAAGATCCTTTATCTTATAAAATAAAAGGAGGGTAAAAATTAGGTATCTATAATATTCTAAAGACTAAATGGAATAAGGAAATGGAAGAAGTTCGATGATAGGAATCAAGCCTTACACAATGGTTGACATAACTAGGAGTGTCTCAAAGTCTCTAAAACTGCGTGACTGTATTACAAGGATAAGAAGATGTTAGAATCAAGGGACAAAACTACCAGCTTGATGGTAATCCGTAAAATAATTACAAAATGGTCACATGAGGGAAGGGGACAAAGGCCTATTGGTTCAATGCAATATTAGCTTGACGGTGATCGTATTGATGAAGAACCAACCTGTTGGTTCGTAGAATGATTGGCTAGATGGCAATGTTTTGGCCCATGTGTGTTTGGCTAACATATTTTCATATTTTCTTTTCTATTTTTTATTGTGTTTTGTTTATTTGCAAAATGCCACCATAATAAGGTTTATTTAGGGTTTTATATAAATATCATCTTAAGTCATTTGTTAAACAAACTTTTAGCTCTCAAAAACACTATTTTGAGTCCTCATAGTAAGATCTTCACTTAACATTTTTCTTAACTTGAATTTTGTCAATCAAATTCATTATTTGATTGTGGTGATTCTTTTTCGTAATTAGATTATTTTCATAGGTAATATCATGGTTAGCCTAATTAATCCTTAGTGATTCCAAACTTCATGGGTCATGTGGGATTAAGAATCATAATAATCATTGGATCAAGAATCAAAGAAATCTTCAATTGAAAGCAAGGCACATCATTTAGTTTTGATTTTATGAGAGGGAGGAAGGTTTTTTCTTAGGTGGATTGATGGTGCTTGTTGGTGGTATACATGGTGCTAGCACAATGCTGTATAGGTTTCGTTTAAAGCAATGAATGGTTAAGTGCTTTACACTTATTAATATCTAAAAATTAAACACTAACCTAATAAAATATGATTTCCTTATTCTTAAAGATTCTAATATTTTTTAAATGCTTAATAAGAAAATAAAATATATGAAGGACAAAAATCAACAATCCATAAACAAAAAGTATGCTGAAGCAAAAATTGCATAGTCGAAAATCATATAATATCATATTAAAGCGGAAGTTGAGAGAAAGATTCGTAATTTGAGTAAGATATGGTCGATTCATATTATGAAAAAAATCAATCTGTAATCTGATTTAAGCTCACTGTATCACATGAATTTGTATAAAAATAATTGTAATCATTCTTTATTCTTAAGTAATATCACCTATCCATATCTTTTATATAGATTTACTTTTATGTAACAAGATCACACAACCTGCAGTATAAGAACTTCATCTACTAAGAGAATAGTTCTATCTTTGCTTCTTCTTCTTCTTCTTTTTTTTTGTCCAATTTCACATTTAGTAGTGAATTAAGATTTTAGGAGTGAATCAAAATGTTTGTTGAAAACATCACAATAATAAAAGCAATCAAGGCAATTATTCAATTGTGACATTCTAGTATTTGATGGTTAGCTATCTTAATAATGAATGCTAATATCTTGTATTTGATATAAATAGTCTCTCCTTTATGGCTATTCTCCATAGATAGAAAATTCAAGTATTAATATTAACACATCCTTACTAAATTGTCCTTAAATCGATGTGAAATGACCTAATCTTAAGGTTGATTAGAGCATAGATCAACATTAATGTACCCAATATAAAGTTGGGATCTTTTGTCTTTTCAATATAAATAACAAGAAAATAAATATAGATAGAATGATTATTGATGGTAATTGAACTAGGTTTACTAAATTCAATATAATATGTAATTAGATGAATTGATGTGATCAAGGAATTTACTCTAATTACTAAGTAAAATGCAAAGAAGGTGTTTGTAAAGATCAAAGATCTCTCAAAGTAAACAAAAGGTTAACAACCTTTAATCAATACAAAAGCGTTTATCTCAAATACTTCTTATCTAATTGTCTAATAATGGAGAAAATAATCTTAAAAAAATAAGAACTAGAAAACCTTAAGTCAATGGCAATATTGTTAAAATAAAAAAATACAATAAATAAGAAAAAAATTGTAATTAGAAGTCAATGGTAAGATTACAGTCAGGTCCATGGGGCGTTATCATGCTCATGATCCTCTTGGGTCTTCCATTCCCTTATTCCTTTATTTATGAGTGATAACTTCCACATCCCTTAGTCTTCCATTGGCCTCTAGTTCATTATATATCCCCTTTGATCTCATTAACCTTAAACGCCCTACTTACCATTGGATAGGGTTCTCCCTTGAATATGGATATTTTTACTTGATCTTCTATGGCTTTCTTTTTTGGTAAACAAACTTCATTAATTAGCATCTGAAATTCCTCTAATAGTATAATTTTCTTCGCATCAACTTAGCTCATGGGCAATAATTTTATCTATTTTCCTCCTAAGATGAATGTATAAGAATTTTAAAACATATAAAAAATTACCCTGCAATCTAACTACTATGATCTTCCCAATAGTACATTGGTTGCATTTATAGGTATCACAATACACTTTATCTCATCTACATATTTTCTTACAATAAACAACACTACACCTGCTTATTCACTTACATAACCCCTTTCTTCCCAAGCCAAGGCAAATTATAGGGCCTTAAAAGTGGTTCAGCCTTCAAACCAACATCATGAACAAATGCAGCAAAAACTAGGTCAACACACCTTCCTTTATCAATTACAAAGGAACACAGCTTCTCTTTTGTTAAACCCTAAGCATATGATATATTTTTCCTCTATTTTAGACCCTTTATAACTCGAGTACATGGTATTTAATAGAAACCAATGATATTGTATCAATATTCTTTGAACCACTCCACCTTCCTCTCTTCTAGTAGCAATTTAGGAGTTTTATCCTCTGCATCTATCTCATGCTTAAACTACTTCTCCCTTGTTACGATAGCTTCCATTTATTCTAACTCCAAACCCATAACATAGCCCTCTATTATAACTGATACCTTATTTCATGTTTCCCCCCTTTCAATAATTTCTTTCTTTCCTTTTGCTTTAGTTATGGTAAGAGCCACATTAGTCTCATCCTTGTAGATAGAAATAAGTTCCTAAACATGTGCTGACATTCACTGGCATTACAGCATTCTCATTTGGTCATTGGTATGTAAAATGACCATGCCAAACGTCTCTTACATTTCATCTAACTATCATCATCTATTCTAGCCTTTAAACTCTTCTCTACTTCATTGAATTCCCTATTCCCTTGTTCTTTCTCCCTTTTGTTTCACTTCTAAATGCATTTGTTGATTGCTTATTTTGATCATTCTATGTCTTTAAGGTTTGCTTATTTTGTTCACTCCACCATCTAAGATTATTAGCTATTCTCTCCAATGTCTTATTGACCATCCCACTTTACTGTATGATATTAAGGTGATCTTTTCTTACTTTCTTACTTTTTTTTTTGTTAACAGCAATCACAACCCTTGTTGTTAATCAACATAACTACCAAATCAAATACCCAAATCCTAGCCACAAGCTACACACTCACAAACCCTAACCTCAATTCTCCAAAAATTCCAAATAAACATAATGAATTTGAGACTTATTGTGAAGCTTGCTAACCACAAGTTTTGATACCAAAAGATGAGTAACTATGGTCATAAGGTTGATTCAAGCGCAAATTAGCATTCTATAACCAATATAAAGTTGGGATCTTTTGTACTTTATAAATAATGGAAAATAAAGTTGATATGAATGATTATTAATAGTAATCGAACTCAATTTATTGAATTTTTGTTTTGATATGCTTAAGAGTACAAAAATCAATAGGAATATGTAATTAGATGAATCAATGTGACCTACAAATTCACTTTAATTACTAAGGAAAACACAAAGCATATGTTTGCAAAGATCAAAGATCTTTCAAAGTAGTCAAATGGTCAACAACCTTTAATCAATATAAAAGTGTCTATCTCAAATACTTTCTATGTAACTATTTAGCAATAGAGAAGATAAGCTTAAATACTAAGAATTAAAAAAAAAAAACAAAAACAAAAACAAAACCTATGTTAATGATAATGTTGTAATTAAAATAAAAAATATGATAAATAAGAAAAGTTCATAATTAGAAGTTAATGATAAGATGTTGATCATGATCATGGGCATGATCATGCCCGTGATCTATTAGGTCTTTTATTTCCATGTCCCTTTGCTCTTGAGTGATAACTTCCACATCTCTTAATCTTCCATTGGCCTCTAGCTTATTGTTCATCCCCCTTAATCTCATCATGGTGCTCTACCCCCTTCTTTAATTTAAATTGTTAATTTCAATTACACCAATTGCATACAAACTATGATTTCATTTTTTTTTTTTTTTGTATAGTTCAACTTTTTACTTTTAGCACTCTTTCTTAACCAACTTTTTATTTATTTTCTATATAGGTGGAGATGAAATAAGGAGGGAATTTAGATTAGGTAATGGAAATCATATAAGCAAAAAGATTGATAGAGGAGTTTATGGATGCAGTTTTACTAGAGCTATACAAATTCTATTGAAATACCATAAATATAAAGTAACGTATATTCTATGAAGTCCATTGTCATACTTTTATATTATATTATATATATATTTATTAAGTAAATGATGATCAAATGAATTTATATATTGCAATGATGGAATGGGGAGATAGATCCTAATTGAGTAATAGAAAATACAAAAGTAAAATGCTTGATGTATAATTTTAACTATCATTATTTAATTTCATAATATTGCATTTGAAATTCCGTTTACAATGTAACATTGAATTTTAATGACTGCAATTTTTATTCATTGTTTTTTACCTCACTTTATTTCATGGGAAGCTTAATTTTTCAATATATTTTTGTTTCATTCCAATATTACCTCAAAGAATTTAAATATAATTACCATATAATAAAAATCAATACCTATTCATGGCATGCTTAAAAATTATTTAAAGATTATTATACAAAAACGGGACATTAATACAAAGGTACTAATTGTAAAATTAGAGAAACTATATGCATCTTATGTTTATGGCATTATTATTTATTTTTGCACCAAAACTTCCTTTTGTTATGTTTCTTAAAGTAATAACTCTTTGTTTCTCCACAAATAAAATCAATAAATACAGTCTTTTTACCTTAATTTCATTAGAATTGTTGCTAAGTGCTAACCATAAAATTTAATTTACCATTTAGTTTGAAAGTAAAATATGAACTTCATATTTAGGAACTAAATTTTTGTATGTGTAATTTTGAAAGTATTCATTTAAAATGTGGTTTTATGCATGTAATCTACATTTTAAGATATTATTCAACTTTTGCATAATTTTTATACAAAATAGCATAATTCTTTGCATTCATAAAACTCACTTTTCTATTTTGAATAGTTATAATGCTTTTTAAATGACAAGTCATTTTATTTCATGTGAAATCACCTATATAAAACTTAAATATATTATACTTTTTATAACTAAATAATAATATTTATCATATTACTTAGTATTTAGTATGATAATAACAACTATATTGATGATACATTTCCACATTAATTACGTTTTAATCTAGCCTCTTCATAGTCATAATAATTGCTTAAACCAAACATCTAGAATAGAAAATGCTTGATAATAATGGTAGCTTTCGAGAAGGAATTTAATATTGAAAAATTAATAATAAAGTATTGCATAGTATCTAAGATCTTAACCTCTTATATAGTCAATAGTTTATCATATTCGATTCTTATATTAAAGAAGATATTAATTGCTTTCAAAATAATATGTTTTTAACACTAATCCATTTTGTCTAAATAATATGTTTTATTTTTTTAATATTACGCATATTTTTACTTCTAAAATTCAATAGTTTAGATCATTTTCTTAGTCCTTATCAATTCATTATAAGATGTTTTCATAATGTATACATATTTGGAACTTTTCACTATAATGACCAATCAAATTATATTATATAATTATAACGATACTTACGCTCATATTTTCACTATAAGAAATAATTCATTCTATATTTACTGTTAGTTTTTAATCCATGATATTTGTCATCAATTATTGTTATTTTTTAAAACCTTTTTTTTTTTTTTTGGAAGTAAACATGAAATGGTCGGTTTAGTTCTAAGGTATTCGAAATAACAAGAAGTTTTTAAATTTAAAAAAACTAGCAAAATCATAGATTATTAGCAATTGTCAATGTCTATGTAAATTAAGAATAATTTTATGACAGAAGGTGTATACTATGCCAATATAATTTGCTAATTATCGATGTCAATTGATGACACAAGGTAAGATGTAATTTGATTATTATCTACGTTAAACTTTGAGTTGTGTAATGTTGAGCTCTTTTTCAAAAGTTGAGAAAAAAGGGTTAGATAAGGAAGATTTGGTCGAACAATTTTTCATATAAATTCATCTGTAAATCAAATATTATTTTAATTTAAAAGCCAACCCGAATCTCCTATTTCTTAACCAAATCAACTTAGACATAATCAACACCACCATACTTCTTCAAATCTTGATTTGAACCTTCTATACTTATATATATTCTTATATGTCATGATTTTAATTTAATCCTTTTATATGAATATAAAATATGAATATAAATTAATAACATATTCATCATGAAAATCTTTTAAATAAAATCATTTTTTTATTAGAATAAATATATCTTTTAGATTTTTTTTCCCCAACAAATATATCTTTTAGATTGAAATACGCACAAAGTGCATAGTATTAACTAATTAAAATTAATATTGGAATCAAAGAAGCTCAAATAACACGGAACTAGGATTAGATGGAAGCACAAATAAGAAGCACTGAGTGAAGTATTTTCTTCCCAATGATCCGAAGCATTTTATCTGATTACCGACGTCAAGTTGTTATACATAATATCATAATTTAAAATTTGGAAGTTCTTATATAATTTCGTAGTTTAAATTTTGAAAGAAAAAAAAAAAAGAATACTTTTTCAAGGTTATTAGAAACTAAATTTTAACCCTTCTATATAATAATAATTAATTTATAGTTTTATATTCTGTCGCGGATGCATAACCACAAGTTGTAGACTATTGACTTAGAGCAGGCGTAATTTACGAATTTGAAACCACAAGATACATGAACACAACTCCCATATCTTAATTGATGTATTAGAATCAGTTCAAGAATATCTCTCCTTCTTTTGAGGAGAGTGAGAGAATCTTCTTTTATATTTAAATGGACTTTTTCCAAAATTTTATCTCGTCAGGATCTAAATAAATAGATGGACCAGACTTAAAAGAGTGACACTGATAAATCATCTTCCACCACAACACTTTAATAAAAAATAGTCATGGCTTGTCTACAACGGCATGATCTGGAAGCTGCCAATTCTGGCAATACCAGCAGTAGTGATTTAACCTGGAATCCTTTTGACGTTATAACCACAAAAAATGCACCTATTGAAGATCTAAAGCGTTGGCGGGTAATCAAAATCTCTCTCTCTCTCTCTTTATTTGTTTATCTATGGATCGCAATTGAGATGAAAGCGTACATCAAATTGATAATTTCCGATAACTACATTAAGTCTTCTGTATTTGCTATAAAACTCGTAAATTCTTTGTGTTTTAATCGAGCAAGTTTTTACAAAAATTGTCTCAAGTTCTATAAGCTTCATGCTTGTGTCAACAAACCATATACGAACACTCATCCATTAGAAATATAGAAGGCTTACTTGTACGAAATAACTAATTAAATTTCAAAAGTATGTATCAGATTACGCGATCCTAGAAAACTAGTCTTGTCCGAATTCCACTTGTTGGTCAGTGTCGGTTTTGTTTAATACATGGGGAGGATCTTGATGAGAATCAGATCTGTGATGTGTTTGGCTAATGGAAGTAAAGTTAAAAAAAGGGACAATTTAAAAAATCAGTCTTAGATGTGATTTGCTTTCTTTGATATGCTTTCATATTGCTCTTTTGAGTTTTAAAAATAAAGAAAGTTATAACTTAGAATCGGGTATGTTGTGTTTATTCGATTTTCTTTTTCATTGTAAATTTTTATTATGTTTACTGTATGAATTGATTAAATTTATTTGAAGATCTACTCTGTTAGCATATACGTATTAACTCCTGACAGAATTTCTAATGGAGCCAATGGAATAATTTAAACAAAAATTTTTCAAAACATTAAAGGGTATCTGTGAAGTAAATTAGGCCATTTACTCTAAAACCTTAATGCGCCATATCTTTCTCGTAAATAGTGTTTTTGCACAATGTTTTAAACACACTCCTTTTTGTGAAATCAAGAAACATATCATGTGTTCTTATAATTTTACATATATATATTTTTTTTATTTGGCAAAACATGTCGGACAAAGTATGTTTTGTCAAGGTAGACTAATGATTTATTGTTATTATTTCCTTCTCAGAAATCGATCATTGCGCGTAATTCTACGCGAAGATTACATTACACTCTGAACTTGGAAGAAGCAGAAGCCACTAAGTTACAAATGGCAAAGAATAGGCGTCAACTTCAGTGCGGAGGTTATCTGGACATCAGAGCCACTTGGGCACCACACCAGTATCTTCAACGCCCAGTTCCGAATAATCGCGGGGTCTTAGTAAGTTAAGCTTACTTTCGCGAAATTGATTGTCTGAAATTATTTTTCTAAATTATATATTAATAATTGAAATTATCTAATTTTTTTAAAAAAAATTATAATATCGTTATGATAGCAGAGGATCCAAATTATGTAGTTTATTACTGTATTTTTTTAAATTTTTTTCTCCAATGCTATTGCTATTTGAGAGAAATATCTATTTGCATATGCTTTTAATCCTAAATTTAGTGCCCCACCCCAATATATATATATATATATATATACCCTACTCTATAAGAATAGATTCTAAAATTTGTATACTCAAAACCTATATTGTAATACCTTAGGATTACTCTATATCTTGTATCTTGTAAATTTCATAGGATACAACATCCCATGTAGAACTTTTTTCTTTTTTATCTTCTTTTGTAACATTGTGCATGTACATAATCAATAGCAAACCTTTAACTACACTAATGGATCAAATTGTAATAATTTGAAAGGTTTTTATATTTGTAATATATTTAATTATAATAATATGAAACTTTGGTGGGTAGAATAAAGAATATTCCTATAATTAAAAACGTTCAATCATTGGTTGGATCATGCTAAATTATATTTTTAATTTTTTCTTTTCCATTCATCAATATAAAATTTTTATTGAATCACAAAATTGTTATATACCAAATATAGAAACCATATGCTAAGTAAATCCAGTAAAATATATTGGACGATGAGTTATTAACTGAGATGTTTTAATACCTTATTAGATTAGGGTTAATAAAAGAGGAGTTTTATCAAAAAAGAAAAAAAAAAGAGAGAGAGAGAGAGAGAAATTTAAAAAAAAAAAAAAGTCTTAGAGTTTTATTATAGGTTGGACTTTTGTTGTTATTTTCTTTACGGTTAACAAATATAATAGAGCACACTTACGCTGCACTTTTATTTTATCACGTGGGAGTAGGTTTTGTAAAATTATTACCAAAACCTATTTTATGACCCCCTTTATTTACCCACAACTTACCTAGTAGAGTAAGATGTAGGCGAGTGCCTTATATAGCATGGTTACCTACTCATCCCCAATTGTCGGCATTCTATTTATAATGGTATGTGATACCTCCACCCATTGGAACCTTATGGCCCTTGTTACTTAAAGGTTATATAGGGAGTATCTATAAAGCAAATTATTTTGAATGCATACAAATAGGAAAAGTTGATAAAAATATGATGGATCAAAGTTCAAAAAGATACTCTTCTTTTAAGTCTAATAAAATTAGATAGAAAAAAACAAGAAATATACTTCTTATTATCTTCTTTACTTGGGTTCAGGCACTTTTTACTCCAATGGTATATTTATACTCCTTTATATAGGAAATTGTTGTTACCCTGTAAAAGATGGAATTATTTGTTAAGGTATAAAAATTTTAAGTCATGGACAATTATGTCCTTAATTAGTAAAAAAAGTTAAATAACTTTTAATTATTCTTCAAAAAGACTACATAGGAGTATATTGGTTCTTTTTGTTTTGTTTTCGATTCATATTACAATTAATGAGTTTAAATAAATACTGAAATAAGTATATCCGACAACAAAATATTATATAAAATAAACACTGGAATTTATATTTTTATGTCTTTTCCTGCTTATAATTCTTGAAGCATAACTTTCCTACTCACTATCAATTCTATTCTGGAAAGTAAAAGCTTCCTTAGTGCACATCTAACCATTGATCTCTAAATCAAACAAAATAATATACATTCCACTTCGAAACTCCAATAGCCTTTTCACCTGAATGGATGTAATAAATTTGTAATGTTGTAGCTTTAATTGAGGATTAGATAGATGCCATAATTACTCTTCCATAAAGAATAAGGAAGGAATGAAATCACTATTATAGTAAAGTAAATAGGCTACAAAGAAGGAATGAAATCACTATGTAAAGTAAATAGGCTATAAAGAAGGTTTTGAAATTCTTGTTTTGTTGATTTAGTGCTTTGAAGTAAAGTATGTATTATTTGGGGCTGGACACTATGTGTCACCTGCATTGGTAAAACATTATTGTTGTTAGTGGTATTGCTGAATAGAGAATAACATATGTCATACACTTATATATAGAAAAAATAATAAAATAGTAAATTATAAATATGTAAAAATATAGATCACGTATTTATAAAATTATTCATTAATCTTCTCCAATAACATAAGTCCCAAAATTTGAGATTCATTGTAAGTCGTCATAACGCATTTCTTATAATATTTACACAGATAAAGCTAAAAGAGAGTTATGTGATTTTGCATATGTATATAGGGTCCGGTAAAAGGAGCAGCGTGGTTTGATTTACCACGGGGTGCAGTGACGGTTGTGGGATATATTCTGCATCGTACTTTGACTAAGGTGAGTTTGGTTTTTATGTTGCGTTGAAACTGCGTCCTTTCTCCAACCTATAAATATAGGGTTGAGCTACTTTCTAACTTTTACTTACTGGAATATTTTAGCTTCTTGATATATTGATAATACATCATGATAAAAGACAAGCATACCGTATGCATAAAAAGATTTTTACATAGAATATGTAAGTGCATTCAACAAAATCATGTAAATATGATTCATCATATTATTATATTTAGCTAGTCAGCCTAGGGGCAGAAAAAAACCAGTAGATATCAGCACTTGCTTGTGCTGTGAGTTTCACGTTTTACTTAGCTTTAGAGGAGAGACATAGAAATGACAAATATAAGTTGGGATGATTTAGAGAAAGCACCTCACCTTGTGAATACAATTATGACAAGTAAAGAAAATATGAGGAAAAGCTGTCGAATCTTTACAGAGTTTGCAATTGGATTATCATCATCAAATTGCTTCAGTATGATGGATGGGACGATCAGCCAACTCTTTAATGGGCATATAAACCGGATAGCTTGCAACTTTTAAGTGCATGAGCCTAGTGAGAGAGATTTAAGGAGTCAAGCCAATCTTAACAGTGCCTTTTCGAGCGAGCCAACCAAACCTAAACTAGTGGTCACTTAACTCGACTAATCGAGCCAATCTTGATAGTGCCATTTCAAGCAAACCAACCCTCACCTAAATCTTATCACTTAACCCGAATAATCAATCCAGTTATTGTCTCTAACTCAGTTTAATATAAAGCCACTTTGGTCCTCTATAAATAAAGTAAAAGTAGTTTCTTTTTTCTGAAATAATTTTTGAGGTATCCGATCCCTATTAGTTAGGTACGAAATTGTTGAATATTTCAATAATTTTCTAGAAAAGTTTCTCGAAGAATGGATTGGGGTCGAAAATGTTGTTAGAAATGGTATATGTTAAAATTTTCATTTTCAAAAACTTGTATATTTAACTGTTTCACATATTTCATTTAAAAAGAAATTTCCTGAGTTGGTGTCCGATAGCATTTTCTTAATTGAGAAGCTAAAAACGCAAGGGATTAGTATTGAGGCACGTGATTGGATTACGTGAATTTTCGTCTAACTCTCATTTTCCGATCATTGGTCTTTAAATGAGATATAAAAAAGAAAAAAAAAAAGGATAAGTTATCCGAATATCTAGATCGAACCCATATGATATTTTTTCAAATAATGGATTTCAACTAAATAGAGACAATATACAAATAAGACATACGATTGAAAAAAAAAAAAAGAAAAGAAAAGAGAAGAAAAAATAAGCAATTTAAGCTATGCAGTGCTCTTTTAATTGATCCCATTTTGCAGAAACAATTGGTCTTTTGAGATATTCATTCCTTTGATTCATTATCAAGAAGTACATTAAAAGGATATAGCCTTGGAGGTATTATCATTTGAAGAAAATAATGATGTTGTCAATAAAATCTGAAAGTATTCTCTTTTTAGGTTGGCATATGATGAATGTGGTACTTAGTACGTTTACTTATAACCTATGTTTCCTTGTATTTTTACACACAACATAAATAATTAAGTTTCTCCTCTGAATTTTTACGCTAGGATATTTTGAATGGAATGGTTTACTTTTCTCCTCTCATCCTAGGGCATTTCTTTCAGCTTTACAGCATTTTAATACCAGGTATGAAAAATAAACCCTGTTATTCAGCCTAAAACCTTCACAGTATCGTTTACGAATTTCTAGCTGGATTTTTTTGCTTTATGCCAAAGTAAAAATAATAATTTGGTTTGCAATATTGTGCCGCAGTTGCTATTGACGTCTTTATGTTGGAAAGTCCGCTTTCAATGGTGGCCAATAAGAGACATACCTGGTTTGAGGTTCATATACTTTGTTCTTATTTTTATATGTGAATATTAAAACAGGTTCAATTCATACAGGTGCCGATCATGTTTAAACACAAGCCGGTGGTATGGTGTAGTTTTTAAGAAAAAAAAAAAAAGAAAAAAAGAAAAAAACTATTACCCATGATGATATGCATCTTTAGCATGAATAATGGATACACACCACATATACATGTAACATGGATGACGTAATGAATCTTTTTTCTGTTTTTGTGTAGGTAATCAGACATGGTGGAAGCATCCAAGTGTCTCTACATGGGATTGCTGTTGGCGATGTTGCAACTCTTGAAGTTGGTGATCAAGCAAGTGGCTCTTCTCCTCTCTCATATTATAACTATTGATAACACTTGTTACGCTTTTAGGAGTTGTTCATGTGATGCTTTTGTTAATGTTCCAGGTTCCTGGTGATGGGGTGTTGATTTCAGGCCATTCTCTTGCTGTTGATGAGTTTAACTTGTCCGGAGAGAGGAAAATTGTAAAATTTAAGCCTTGTTGAATCTCCGTATCTGTCAATTCCGTCTGTATTGAAGAATTTCATTTCATTATATATCATTAATTTTCTTTAATCAGGTTCACAAAAGTGCCAAGAATCCATATTTGATGGCAGGATGCATGGTTACGAAAGGCAGTGGCACCATTCGGGTAAACAGAGTTTAATTAAGGCAATCTTCATACTTTATATTGTTCTAGGAAATTCTTCGAGTTCCCCATTCCATTTACGAACTCTTCAGTGATTTTACGAACAACTTGAATTGAACAAATAAGAGCTGGCTCTTCTTCTCTCTAGATAACAAGAGTTGGGTTAAGCACCATGTGGGGAAATCTCATGACAAAGGGGCGGTTACCTATTGGAGAAGAGACTCCATTACAGGTTATATTTTTCATTGCCATCCTTATTAAACTAATTTTATTATTTTATCCATACTTATTACCCCAATAATATTATGTTTTTCCTATAATAAAATAGGTACGCTTGAATGGTTTTGCCACTATCATAGCTAAAGTGGGTGGAATTGTCTCTTTTGGTATTTTCGTTGTTCTTTTGCTTAGGTAATTAATTTTTATTTGATGCTTTGAGTTCTCTAGCCTTTCCATTTCAGATTATCCATTCAATGTTCGTAGAGAATATCAAACATATCATATCACATTCGGGTATATCTTGATTTTTGGCAGGTACTTCATTGGCCAGTTCAAAGTTGGACAAACTAGTAGCATAATTGCATTTGCCAATGTGGCGGATATCCTCTTGATAACGGTATATGTGTTGCATTAGTATAGTTTAACAAGGCGCCTATTTATCTTTAAGACACACACACCAAAAAAAAAAAAAAAAAAAGATGAAGAAATATTAGTGTAGTTCCCTAACCAGTGAATATCCATTTATGCAAAGATAGGTGCGAATAAAGTTCTAATTTTTCAGAGTATGAATTTATTTTCCAAGTCTTTCGAAATATGAATTTATATCCTAGAATCTTCGTTGCTATTCATACTTCTTTAGAAAAAAAATTTTGTTTTTTGGGCAATGATTTAAAAGTCATGAATTTTAAAGCAGACTTTGGAAGTTTATGAGATTTATTTATTGATACCTAACCAATAATTTGCAGTCATCTCTATCTATAAACCTTCATACTTTGTCTGTTTGTTTGTTTATTGTCAAGTGTGCATATTTCACTCTCCAAATATATAAGGTGATACGGCAAAAAGAATTTGGTGGTACGAATTGTTTGCTGTCTTAATATACTTATTAATATGGATATCGGTAGCTGATACAATTGAATTCCAGATTGCAATGTTCATCTTTGGGATTCCAGAGGAGCTTCCTATTAATGTTACCCGCATGTAGGTTCATCTGTCTTCCTCCTCTATGATTTTGTGTATGGTCCCCCTTCCAATAGCCGTAATGTTTGGCCAAAACCATTTATTAATTAATACAAAGTCTTGGACAATTTTACAATATTGTTCATGTTTTTTACGGGACTGATTTAGCTATTCATCCAATCTTTATTATAATATCCAATATGTCTGAATTATTGCAAATACAATCATATCCATAGTCCAAATTTAATAGATATTATATCAATAGTAGGACAAATGGTTGGACCTATTCCTAAAAAATATAGAGAGTAGCGTAGAGAAATACAAAGTGTTATAGTACTATTACATGATTGTTTGACAATTACAGGGCATCTCTCTCATGTTATTATTTTTGCTTCTAATGCAATGCAGGATAGCATACTCAAGTCGTAAAATCGTGAAAAAGAAAGCACTGGTATGATCAACTCGATTCTGGTTTATTTGTAAATACGAACATGCTATTGAGGATGAATTCGTTGTTCCCTTCACTTTGAATACAATTGCAGATTCGAAGGCTATCTGCATGTGAAACTATGGGATGTGCTACGACAATATGCGCTAATAAGATTGAATTCTTGACGACTAAGGTATAGCATGAATGCCTTGAAATCTATGTAAATATTATCAAGGATATAGATTTATTCAATTTTCATACAATGAGTAATTACTACATACATCATTTTCTTTTTTTTTTTTTTAAAGATGATAGTAAGAGAGGCGTATATTTGCGGGGAAAAACTTGACTCTCCTTGCACTTCAAAATTATCGTCCTATTTGAAGTTATTGCTGATTCAGGGTATTGCTTGCAATACAAATGGAGTTCGATATTCACCCGCTGAAAAGGCCATTCATCAATGGGGAAGCGAGGTTTTCTCTTTGGATTTTATTTAGAATTATGATTGGATCTACCACAGTACATTTTTTTGAAAGCTAAGATTCGTTCATTTTTCCTGCTCAGTTGGGAATGCAGTTCGACACAGTCAGATCCAACTCTCCAATCCTTCACTTTGTTCCATTTAACTTGGAGAAAAAAAGAGGTGCAGTGGCTGTAAAGCAGGTATCTATGACAATTCTTAATTGACGGTTCAATCGCCCTGTTAAAAAAAAAAAAACAAAAATTGAATAGTTTAAAGAGCAAGGAGTAAATTTTGATGGATCTAAGACAATTATGAACCGTTATATGATTACCGTAAATATGAATATGAAAACGCCATTTGTTAATGTGTTTTTTTTTTTCCCCCTTTTTGTGTGTATAGTCAAATTCCAAGGTTCATATACATTGGAAAGGAGATGCTGACGTAGTTTTGGCTTCATGTACCAAATACATAGATTCAAACGACAATTCAGTCACGATGAACGACAAGAAGGTACGAGATTTAGTTTGTCATGCTTAATAAATTTGTAAATCTTAAACTGAAAATTAAGGAAAGCTAGTAATCGGAAAGAATCTTTCATTGCTGTGCAGAGAACCTTATTCAGAGCAGCAATTGAAGATTTCAGCATCAATAATATGCATAGTGTTGCCATAGCTTTTAGGAAATACAAGTTGGAGGATGTTCCGACTAGCGAAGAAGGATTGAACGAGTGGGAACTTCCTGGGGATGACCTAACTTTGTTAGCCCTCTTAGGTCTGGAGGTATGTTTTGACACGCCTTTGCTTTTTTGTAACCAAAAGTTGGAAATGATTCACGGGAGAGAGAGAAAGAGATGCTATTTGTGATACTTTCGATGCAATAAAAAATTGATCCTTGACCAACTATAGATGTATAACTAATACTAATGGTTATAAATGATCGTATACCCATCCAATTCCATATTTATTTTTACCTACCATGTCTCAGTGCATCACTTGTAATCTTTTAGTTACACTCTTGACAAGGAAAGCCTCTACTTATTTAGATTAATGCAAGAAGTGAGGCTAAGTTCTTGTCGTTTTGAAAAATTAAAAGGAGGTTAGAATTTCATCTTCTATCATATTGGCAGGATCCTTGTCGCCCAGGAATGAAAAACTTAGTGAAAGCATGCCAAGTCGCTGGTGTTAAGGTGCACCTTCATTTTTTATTTTTTTTTTTCTTATCGGATCAATGCCAATATTTATATTGATTTTTATACTAACTGACAGGTACGTCTAATAACGGAAGACAATCTCCAAAGAGCTAAAGCGATAGCTTTAGAATGTGGCATACTAGATCCGCATGCAGATGCTTCTGAGCCATTGCTACTCATTGATGGAACACAATTTCGATCCTTATCTCTTGTTGAAAGGGAAAAGATAGCAGAAAAAGTTGTGGTACTTGTTATTATCTACTCCTATTTTACATTCTAAGCCTTTGTTTTTTTTTTTTTTTAATTCCTTTAAAATTTAAGTATTAACATTAACTTGGTAAAAGCCCACGTTACATGCATTATCATTTTTTTAGAATTAGAATTCAATTGATAATAAATATATATATATATATTTGTAAATTATTGTAAATATGATACGTAATTATGAAAGGTGTTATAATTTTTTATTTTTCAAAATATAAAGGTGTACCATTATAATTTATGAATGTTAAAAGTTAGTATTGTTTTGCATTGACACATACGATTGGAGGCTATTCTAAATATTACATCATCACTTATATGTATAAAGAGACATCTATTGATCGAAATGTTATGAAATTATTTACATAAAAGATTTTCCACTCTTTTGATAGGTTATGGGATGTTCATCTCCTGGTGACAAACTTCTTTTAGTCGAAGCTCTTAAAAGGCAAGGACAGGTTGTAGCCGTGACAGGGAATGCATCTCATGATGTTTCTGCCTTGAACGAGGTATATATGAAATACATCGTCCCTTTATCTTATTTATTAATGAGCTATTATCATCGTTGGTGCTACAAAATGAATTCCAATAATTGGTATATATATGAGAATATTCAGGCAGATGTGGGTCTTGCTATGAATATTCAAGGGACACATGCGGCAAAGGAGAGCTCGGATGTCATTATCCTGAACGATGACTTCGGCACAATTGTAGAGGTTCGTGCTTCTAAGATGCAGCAATTGCTTTATATATTGCACAGTTCACAGTATTAATTTCCTCTTTTATTTATTTTTAAATATATATATATATATATAGATTCCTTGTAGTAGTTAGGCGCGTGACTTGAATGCAGTCTCGTTCATTCATTCGGACTGCATTAATACAATAAAAAAAGAAAATGAATTTATCTTTGTTGCACGCCATATGCTGCAGCAAGCACTTTATGACGACACTGAAGCTTCCATACATGTATCTGTGTAGCTTGTCAGGTGGGGTCGATCCGTGTTCTCGAATATCCAAAATCATGTCCACTTTCAGCTTACAGTAACCATTTCAGCTCTTGTTATCAACCTCCTAACCGTCGTTTTATGGGGTGATGCTCAGCTGACTGTAATCGAGGTTTTGATATGCTCTCTCTCTCACACACACACACACACACACACACACAGTGTAGGGAAATTGTGGTCTCTTGCATGCTTATCATTGTTAAAGAGAAAAAAAGAAAAAGAAAAAAAAGAAAAAAATTCATCTCCATGCGCTAATCTGTCTCTTAATCTCATTGTGCAGCTTTATTTTATAGGTACCTTGGTGGAGATTTGCGGTGCAATAGCATTTGTGACTGAACCACCAACCGATGATTTGATGCGTAAACCACCCATAGGTCGAAGGTAAGGCTCGAATTCATTGATTGTTGAAACACGAAAAGGATTACAGTACCTTTGTCATTATATATTAAAATTATAGATCAAGTTCATCTGAGTGCACATGCATGAACCAGCTGATTCTGATCTCCAACATGGTAACCGCATGATAATGTGTACTTTTCAATATGTGCTGGGGATGGGTTCGGTTAATTAATTAACACATCGAAGGTTCATACATCCAATTCCTTGTATTCCTATGGAAGATGGCACTAAATCTAGATCTTTTATTTGTTTATTAGGGAACATTTCGTAACAGATGTCATGTGGAGAAACTTACTCGTACAGGTACATATAGCTTTGATCGATCTCCTCGTTTAAAAAAAAAAATGTTGCTTTCGTCTTTTATGCAACTGATGATTGGCATATGGGTTTTAACATTGTGCAGGTATGTCATCAAGTAAGCGTAACACTCATCCTCAAGATTTGGGGACGGGGCCTGTTGAACTTGGAGAATGATTTGACCATCCGTGCTATCAGAGTAAAAAACACAGTGATCTTCAATACTTTTGTTCTTTCTCAGGTAAGAACTTCTATTCTATTTTGATGAAGATACATTAAGGGACATATATATATATATATATATATATATATTTTATTGATGGTTTGTGTCATTTTACTCTCTTATTTAGTGCTTTCCTTTAGATATTTTCTTTGACATATCCTTTTGTCATTTAATTTTGTTGTTGCGCAAAATTGATTTGTGGGATGTGTGATTACACTTGAATCTCTTATGAGGAGATTTAAAAATTTCAAGAGTAATCAATAACTTGCAAACTTATTGACATGCAGATTTTCAACATGATTAATGCTCGAAAGCACGATGAATTCAATATATTTAAAGGGATCTTTTATAATATAAGTTTGATGATGGGTATCGGTTTCATCCTCATGAATCAGGTGATGATCATTTAAGGTTTATTGCTTTTATTACAATGATTTTATGGATTTATTATTAACTTCTTATGTTATAACAGGTTCCCATCATTTTCTTTGTTGGAATCGCTTTTGGTACAGAAAACCTTAACTCAGAGCAATGGATTATATCAATTGTTCTTGCTTTTATTAGGTTAGTATTTGTAAATTGGTTACAATAATAAGAAATTATAAAATGCTCTATCCGATATATTGATATAGGATGACTCCATTTGAATACCTCCCTCGCTCTCTTTTTTTTTTCTTTTTCCTCTCTTTCTAATTTTTAATTCTAATAGAAGTTTCTTACTTACTATATCCTATTTTTGTTGCATCATTTTTGGGGAACCAGTTGGCCTTTAGCTATAATTGGAAAATGCCTACCTGTTCCAAGTGCTAAATCGCTCAGTTTTGCCAAGAAAGTTTGCCCTACAGAGCGGCTTGCACCACCCAAGTATTCTTGAAGCAGGTAAGTTTTTTCTAACTTCTTAATTGCATATCAAATTTTAGAAGGAAAGAGAAAAATTCTGGAGTGCGCATGCCCTTGACCAGTTTTTATATATAGTAAACGACTTGATATATGTATTGCTTGCTTTTATTTTTTTTTATTTTTTAAGGCAATTTTATTTCCATGACCTCTCACTACATCTGCTTAATAAGAAAATTAGGCAAAACCTCTTACTACAATTAAATTTATATGCCATCATGGAAAATAAAACAATGACCAGACAACAAGAAGGAAGAGAGAGAGGGTGTTTTAAAATGGATTTTTTTCTTTTTCTTTTTCGCCAACTTTTAAAATGGATATTAGATCATAAGACTCATGAGATAGATAAATTTTATATAATTACCTTTATATTTAATCCGTCAGGAAAAAAATGTAGCTTATGTGAAAAGACAAATAAGTAAAAACCTGAAGAAAAAAAAATAGTTAGTGAAGTATAGCATATAATAACATGGACTAGTAAGTTTACATTTTGATAAGTGATTTGGATTAAAAATTATAACCTCATTAAGATTGCTAAGGGTATCTATGTCCGATGTTTATCTTCTAATTTATATAATTTTTCCGTTTTTCAGGTATCAGCAATCTAGCAATTATAGACAATAGACACTGGCAAAGAAAACGATGTTATCTTTGGAACATCTTATGTTGGGATAAATTAAACCATCTAGTATTTACTTTTCTTTGTTTTTTTTCCTTAAAATTCCATTGGGTTCGATGTTGGGCCTGTCTAGCCCATCATAGTTCTAATATCAACTTTGTGGATTTAGGCTTTGGGATCCGAACACTTGTTTTGCCCATTGCTGCGACGACCCCAAATAAGTTCTAGATTAATATTCTTTTTTATTATGAAATGCATTATTAAAATCTAAGGATTTGAAATAAAGACAATTCATTTAAACATAGAGAACTACCCCATCCTTAGTACAAAGATGACATTTCGTATCAGGAAACTTCTTTAATCCAATTTTAGCGTTACAACCGAGCTATGGAGATTATACTGGGCATAGCCAATACCCATCCGAGAGGTCCGGTTACAAGAATTTTTTGTAGAAACATCTACAATTGCTTCATAACCATCTATAATCTCCGTTTTATAATATCCGACGGTTGGCTTAGATGGTAAGTCCCCCTCAGCAGGTGGAGAAAAGTTCAAATTCTACCACGCCACGTTTCTAAGTAAACAGCATAAGTATTTAATACTTGCATGTCATCTAAATACATAATATGTTACTTTAATAATACGTGGCCTAAGTCCAACTTTGGTCTTGGAGTTGTGGGGGTGAAACCCTACTTTTGTTTTTTTTTTTTATGTTACTGAAAATTTTCATAATTTATATGTATTATTAATTAAATATATTTAATTATATTATTTTATTAATTTAATTATTATGGGCCCAAAAAACCAATACGTATTCCTCTAGCCAGCTGCGATAAGAGATAACAAAATAGGGATATATATAAAATGTTAAAAATAAAAAATAGATATATAAAGGGACGTGTAATGTGAAATTTATTTATTTTTATTTTTTTAATGCCGAACTGCTCACTTCACTCTGTCTAAAACTTTGCTTTGCTTTCATAGAACCCTTTGGGATACGTGTTCGTTTATATTTCCTAATTTATTCCTTGGACCGATCCAACTTGCTTCACTGCATCCTTCCTCTGTATTTGCATTTATTGTGGACCACTTCTCGACCAGATGGACTGCTACGGAATAATTAACGGCGTAAACTGCGTGTGCTTGTTTTCTGGTGAGATGCCTTTTGCTGGTGAACCCGCGGGCCTAATGAAGTGGTCCTGGATCGGCCCTAATCCGGCCAGACACAGTCCATTAGAAAGTTGAACCGTAGCGCTATGGTTCGGGCTCGGTTACTGGCTGGTGTGGGCCCCGACCCAAGTCTAAATTAGAGCGCTTTATCGGTTTTGTACTGATAAAGAATGAATGAGGAACACACTCGAAGTTCACTCAAATCATTAAATGGACATCTTTGTAAAATTTCCGCTAACAAGTGCATTGGAACATTAATTACAAGCACTACAAACATAAATTTTTAATTTTTCTAATATTGACAGGACATTTCATGAGAAGAGTAGGTGTTAAAGTTAGCAAATACCTTAGAATCTTAAAATTTTTGTAATACTAGTGAGATCTCACACCCACAATATGTGTCCTTAATAATGTTGTTGCACTCAAATTATGAGTGCAAAAGAAGAAATAAGAAAATAAACCTTCAAAAATATGACACGTTTAATAATAATAATAATAAAGGGATTCATCATAAAAGAGAAAAAAGGTTGTAGATGGTTCTACCGAACTAATGGTGTTGCTTAGAATAAAGGATTGTTTTCAAGTATTACATATTTGTGTTGTGCGAGATTTTGTGTTGGAAACAATTAGCTTAGATTTCCATATTAAATATTCCAAGATTTCATATGAGAAATTACAGCATAGCAAATATATTCAAAATAGATGCGGAAGCGTACTTGAAGCCATAGAAAAGTTATTCTTAAAAGGTTTTAGTCTTTCGGTACATGGTAGTGCTTGCTTTTATTAATAGGATGTGGGAAAAAGTAGAAAAAAAAAATCGTAAAGATACACTACTAGATCAAGGATCTCAATATAAAGGTTTTATTATTTTATTTCACTATGACCCATCACAATAGATAAAATAAAATATTTTGGTGGGCTTCTATACATTAAGCCTATACCAAAAAGTCTACAGAGATGAGTGTATAAGGCATATTTATTTTTTTGTAAACTAAATAATCACTTTTATTTATTAGCTTAATTTCTTAATTTAATTAGACAGTCAACAATATACAATTAATTGATATAATGACCCATAAAATTACAATAACCTCCCTCATAGGTCACATATATCACCTGATAGTAAAATCCTTATGAGCTCAAACTTTTACTATCTATAATTGGTCTCATCTCTAAATGATATGGTCCATAAATCAAATCAATATAGGATCATGCCTTTTTATCATTTGTTGTGACAAGGTCCATCAATGGTCATAATGTCAATATAATCAACGACATAGATCAAGTATGGATATATAGCATGGAAATTACATACAATGTGATCCTTAACAAGCCTATTTCCAACAAGTTCTACTTTATAACTTATAATATACTCCACACTTTATGCTTAACTGCAATTGAAATTAACTCATATATGGTTGTTTGTTGAATTCTCTAAAATACAGTTTTACATATTTCAATTGCATACTACATGAAATACTTTAGGTGATAAACCCTTAATAAGCGGATTCGCAATCATGAGATTTGTATTAATATATTCAACTGATACTTCAAAACTTTGAACTCTCTTTAATAACAAGAAATTTTATGTCAATATGTTTTTATTTTGACGAGCTTCTGTTGTTCTTGGAATATAGTTCAGCAACCTTATTATCACAATTAACCTTCAATGGTCTTTCAATACTATCAACAATCTGCAACCTAATGATAAAATTTTGCAACCATATTCCTCAATTTGATACCTCATAATAAGTAATGAATTCTACCTTCATGGTTAAGTAAGCTGTAAGTGTCTACTTGATACTTTTCTACAATACAAGTCATCAGACATTATGGAAACAAAACCAAAAGTAAACTTTCTACTATTAAGGCATTCAACATAATTGGAGTTAGAATACCCCATGATCTCCAAATGATCAAACCTCCAATATATAAGTATATAATCTTTTATTATCTACAAGTATTGCATAACACACTTTGTTGCTTTCCAATGATCTATGATTGGATTACTCAAATATCCACCAAGCATTCCAACAATGTACGTAATATCCGGACATGTACAAACTTAAGCATACATAAGAATCCCTACTGTTGATGCATAAGGGATATGCTTCATTGCCTTTTTCTCAATGTCATTCTTGGAACATTGAAGCAAGCCAAACTTATCACCATTGGCCACAAGAGTATCTCCTAGTCCATAGTCTCTCGTACCAAATCTGTTGAGTAACTTTATTGATACATGTCCTTTGTGATAAGCTTAATATACCTCATAAATGATTATGATGGATCTGTATGCCCAACATAAATGATGCATTCCCCAGACCTGTCATTTCAAAATTGCTTAAAAGAGATCTCTCAGTTTCATGAAATAATCCTATATCGTTACTTGCAAACAAAATGTCATCGACATATAACACCAGAAAAATAAATTTACTCCCATTAATTTTATGATATACATATTGATCATTGGTGTTTTCCTTAAAACCAAAAGAGGAAATCACTTGACCATCAAATTTCCGGTACTATTAAAGGGATGTTTACTTTAATCCATAGATGGATTTCTTTAATTTGCATACTATATGCTTTGATTCTTTAGATTCAAAATTCTTTGGTTACATCATATATATTGTTTCATCAATGTTGTCATTGACAAATGCAATCTTTACATCAATTTGATGGAGCTTTAAATCATAATGTGCTATAAGTGCCATAATAATTCTAAAGGAGTCTTTCAATGAAACTGGAGATAAAGTCTCTTTATAGTTAATTCCTTCCTTTTAAGTGAAACCCTTAGCGACAAGATATACTTTATATCTTTAAACGTTACCTTTTGAATCCTACTTGGTCTTAGAAATCCAGTTTCAACCAGATGGTTTCATACATTCAAGAAATTCAACAAAATCCTAAATGTCGTTGTCTCTCATGGGTTTCATCTCTTCCTTCATGGCGTTAATCTACTTTTGGGAATTTTCACTTTGTTTAGCTTGACTGATAGATGATAGATCATGTTCCAATCCTATATCAAACTCATGCTCTTGAATTTATACAACATGGTCATCTAGAATCGTAGATCTTCTTTCCTTAATGGAGTTGCATAATGGCACTTCCTCTTGAGGTTGTTATGATTTCTCAATATGAGTAGGAGCTTGTTCCTATACAAAAGCAGGAGTCCTAAGAATATTTTAAACATTTATATTGCATCTTGAAAAGTAATGGATGTAATTGCTAATATACTTTCAGTTGCAACTATAGGAATATTAATACATTCCTCCTCAAAAATAATATTTCTAGTTGGAGTACTTCCCTTATATTCAACATCCGTAAGAAGTTTACCATTCCTAATCTTGAAAAATGATCAACTTAAGTGATAATAGAATTTAAACCCTTTTGATCACTCTGAGTATCTAACAAAGTTACAACTAACTATTCTCAAGTCCAGTTTTCTCTCATTAGGCCTATATGGTCTAGCTTCAGGTAGACACCCTTAAATATAAAAATATCTAAGATTAGACTTCTTACCAATCCATAACTCATATGGGGTTTTGGATACAACTTTGCTTAGAACTTAGTTAAGGATATAAGCTACAATCTTTAATGCCTCTCCCCAAAGTGATTTTGGTAAAGAAGAATGACTAATTATATTTCTGACCATATCCTTTAGAGTTCTATTACATCTTTCAACTACACCATTTTAACTTGATTGTGCCGGCATAGTATATTAAAGAACAATCCCATACTCTTTTAAGTACTTAGCAATAGGTTCAAGATGTTGTTCACCTAATCCATTAAATTTATCGTAGTATTCACCATTATAATCAGATCTAACAGCTATCATTTTCTTATTAATTTTGTTTTCAACTTTAGCTTTATATTCCTTATAAACGTTCAAGGATTGTGACTTCTCATGTATCAAGTATAGGTACCTATGTTGAGAATAGTTGTCTATGAAAGCAATAAAATAATGTTGACTATTCCATGAAATTGTAGGGAATGGACCATATATATCAATATGTATTAATTTTAAAAGCTAAAACTCCTTTTGCTACCTCTTTTTTTAATATTTGTTTCCTTAATCTCGATACATTCAACGCATATTTCAAAATCTAAAAAGTCAAAGGAATTTAAAATTCCTTCTGACACAAGCCTTTGGATCCTTTGTTTGGAAATATGTTACAAACGCTTATGCCATAATATAGAGGAATTCTCATTTATTAATTTTCGTTTTATATCACAATTACTTGTATGTAAGGTTTCTTTTATATATAAGGCATTCAAGTTTAATCCATATAAATTATTAATCAAAGTACTAGTAGCAATAATATTTGAATATTGAAAAATACTAAATTTTCCATCTCCAAATGCACAAAGATAATTAGATTTTTCCAAACGAGAAATAGAAATTAAATTACGTCTAAATGACGTTACATAATAAGTCTCTTCCAAATCCAAATAACAACTAGACTCTAATTGTAATCTAAAACACCAATTACCCTAATTGGAACCCTATTGCCATTGCTTACATAAATGAATCTTTTAGCATCACTTGGCATTCGACTCCTTAAACAATCCTACATAGTTACACTTATGTGAATAGTTTCACTTGTATCTATTCACCAAGTTTAAGTTGATATTAAAGCTAAATTAACTTCTAAATAAACAAAGTTGACTTTGCTAGTAACTTTATATATTTAGGACAATCTTTGTTCACATGACCAGCCTTCTTGCAAAAGAAACAAGTGATACCCTCATCCTGTTTCTGTTACATATGTGAAGTTATGGCATCTGCAGCTCCTTTACCCTTACGATCCATTTTTCTTTTCTTAGAAGTCATATACTAAGAGTGAGTTACCATATGAGAACTTTTAGCCTTCTCTTATTTCAACCTTTCTTCCTCTTGCACACATTATGCAATAAGTTCATTCAATGTCCATTTTTACTTTTGAGTGTTGTAACTTATCTTGAAAGGACTTAATAAAGTAGGAAGAGATATTAAGACTAAGTGAGTTCCAATTAGTCTTATAACAAGGTTAGATCTCCATGATATAATCCCTTATATTTCCTTTGCCATTATATTAGATAGAAAGGACCTTTGCAAGAATAATGCTTGATTCGACCTTTTGAGAACCTATGAATCAGTTTGCTATTTAGCTAAGGAATCTCTTAGCATTTTTCTCTTCAAGCATGGCTCCCCTAATGGTATCCGAAATGGAATGCATCGTGATCATTAAACTTATAAGGTTAGAACGCTTCCACTTTTCATAAATCACCTTTTCTTTAGCAATACTTTCGCTAGTAAGGGCAAGAGGTTCACCAATCCTGATCGCATAGTCTAGATCTATGCATCCAAGTAAAATGGTGACATGTTCCTTCTATTTCTTAAAGTTCATGTCGTTAAGCATTGGAATGTTATTCAAATTGGTAGAAATAGAGGTTACATTAACTGAACAAAGAATAAAACATGCTTATAATTAATTATAATTTGACACTTTAATATAGGAATAAATATAGAATAAAAATTATCATCATGTACAGTTAGTTAATTAAAATTGACTAGTAATAAAAAAATACTTTAATTGGGCCACTATGAGACACTTAGCATATCATTGATATTTAGTTTTTGGATAGAAATATCAACTATAAATAGTGTTCTCAAAACAATAATAAATATTGAAAAAATAATTCTTCCAACAACTTGCCTTTGTTTAGACTGACAAAATTGCATACATAAAACCAAAATTGTCACATACTTATTATCACATATCTATCATTTGGCTAAATATTAAACTTCCTTTAGGTTGATTATTATTCATATAGATATAGACATTTCATGCAAATTTTTAACCTGATATCTGAATATTTCAATATAAACTTAAATAATAGAGGTCACTTTGGTAACATATTATTTTAATTCATCTTGAAATACTAGACATGATTTACAATGGAAAAATTAAAAAAAAAAATGATTTCTTTGATCTCAAATCTTCAACTTAATATTTGAGATGTACTCAAATCATAGAAATACTTTTCATTATGATAGGCAATACATCTATCATTTCGTTTTCATAGAAACCTTTTAAGTCATGCACTGGAAAAACTTTTATTGTAAGGATCAATGATACTTACCAAAATGAACAATTAAAGGAATTTCTCTGTCCATCATCAATACCAAAAATAATCTGATGCTATAAATCCACAATATAGGGAATTAGTAGACAATAATGTTCCCCAATTCAGATTATTACACCATATATGTGTAAGATATTTGTCTTCAAAACATAGGCTCATATATTGATTGCTAATATATGAGATACATGAGATATAGAAACACATATGGAAACTAAATTCATAAGAGCAACAAACATGAACAGCTTGACGAGTTCTTAAATTCCGTAAACACACAGAGATGAAGAAAGCATTGCTACCGAATAAATTTCCATGGAATGCCAATGTACAGTGGAAAAAAGAATACGAAAGGATTTTTCAATCGCCGATATAGATGAATTCATAATACATGTAAAGAGTAAAAAAGCCGTGAAGACTAAATCCTTGCATCAATATTATCATCAATATATTTAAGCATCTCAAATCCATTAACTCTAGTAGAAACCGTGATTCACAAAACCATATATGTGGATTATGAAAGAAGAGAACGAAATCATACAATCTTAATAAATTTAAGACTCTAATTTCACACATGACATCTCTAATACCACTTGTTGGAAACAATAAACTTAGATTTTCATATTAAACACTCTAAGATCTCATGTGAAAAATTAAGGCACGATAAATATAATTAAGATGTGTTAATAGGGCTTTTTGGATGTGGGCTCCTCAAGCCTATGCTAACTGGATCAAGTTTATGACCTAAGCTGTGTTTCTCTAGATTCGGCTTCCTTATCCTCATAGCTGACCTTCACTCAAGCCCACTATACGACCTACCAAACTATAACGGTCACTAACAGCTAAGAGACTGCAGATAAGGTTGAGCAACTGAGTCAATAACCACCTCTTACATTTGCGGATTGTGTCAAACCTTGCAACTCCACTACCCATTACTTTTGGATGTGGTTTCTATCTACTAACTTCTTTCCAATTGCTAGCTTTACTCCTCTATAAATATAAGACTACAACCCAACGGTGAACTGCTTGATACTTTGTGCACTAGATCCTTCTCTTTGCATTCAAGTACTCTCACTATCTTTACACACCTAACTAACTTAAGTATCGGAGTGGTCATGCCGAACAACACCTTGACTCTCCTCATTGTTCTTTATTTTATAGGCTTATACAGTAGCATAAAGCCCAGTCGCAAGCAATCTTTATTGGCCAAACCCCAAAGACGACATTTAGCACCGTCTATGAGAAACAAATCCAATTCCCTATATGAATATGCACTAAACAATCACCTAAACACTATCCTCAGTTGCCAATATGTCTTGCATTGATAATCCCTAGAATGAACATGACATTTTTTAGCACATGAGTTGAAACTAATGTTGACATGTGAGTTGAATGTAAGTCTTGGCATGAGCAAACATGAACTTAACATGTGAATTGGATGAGCCTTAAAACACACGTGGACATGAACCTTGAATGTAGATAACATAAGCCTTTCGTCATGAGTACTAATGAGCTTTTAACATAATCCCAACTAGGGAGATGCTTGAATGAGTGCGAAGCACCTACTTAAGGAGTTTGTTGCCCAAAATAGGTTACTCCATGCTCGCCTTGAGGACATGGAGAGGCATAGCACATAGAACCATTCGTTTGAAGCTTCTAATGCTCGCACTAAGCATGACAACTAGCAGTAGCAGCAGAATAGCCAAGATCAACTATCTGATCCCCCAATAGAGGAACAACAGGTACGATCTATGGCCACCTATAACCATACCCTTACTGGCCATGAGCAGGTGGCCGATTCCTATGGAGTATCGATACACTTTATAGTATGCTAAGCTCACCTAGTGGATAATGTCAACTTTAATAAGCTTCACAAGGTCATATGAAGGCTTTTCGAGCAACAAGGGAGTAAGGAAATTGATGACATTAGGCTAGTCACCAATAACAAAACCCCCTTCATTAGGGGTGTCCAAAACGAAATTTTGCCCCTAAACAACAAACTTCCTACCTTAAATTAGTACGATGGCACTGGTGATCCTGATGATCACCTTCTCCATTTTCTCACCTTCATGAACCTCCATAGATATAAGGGTGCTATAATGTGTAAGGCTTTCCTAAGTACTCTGAGGAAAGCAACTTAAATGTGGTTTAACCACCTACCCGATAACTCTATCGGCTCCATTGATGAGCTGGCATAAAGGTTTAGTCTCCATTTTACGGCTAACAAGCCCTCATCCAAGGACACTTTGTCCTTATACTTAATTGGGCAAAGTGAAGGGGAGACTTTGCAAGAATAAGTAGCCTTGTTCAACAATGTCATGGTCAAGATCCTTTAGTTAGACGAGAGAGTAACAGTACATGTGGCTTAGCTTAGCATAAGACCCTTAGGAAACTTCTTTCATTCGCTTGTGAAAAGTAAGCTAAAGACCCTGGCCGAATTTTGGAACAAAGCCTAGAAATACATGGACCAGGAGGACAACATCCACACCAAGTACGATGTAGACCAAGAGAGGTTAGGCGAAAAAAGGGACAATGAAGGATTCTCTATAAAAGATCACCTCAATGGTAAGGCACCAGGCAAAGCTAAGGGGGAAGGCTTGGTAGTAAGAAGCATCTAGTCAAGTAAAACCTACTTCCTCCTCCCATCTATATACAGCACACCCCTCTGAATTGACCTATCACTTAGGTCTTCACCAACATGTGAACTAAAGGTTTGCTACAAAAGTCCCCTAAGATGAAGGGGAACCCCAGTCAACGGAACTTGAATAAGTATTACCAATTTCATGATGATCATGGTTATACTACGAAGGAATGTTTCTAACTAAAGAACGTAATTGAGTATGCTATTCAGCGAGGCTTCTTCGGTGAGTATATGGTTTAGCAAAGGAACGGCGATCGTTTTGATGATGTTAAAGATAGGGTGCCTTAGAGGTAACGAACCGAGAATGCCTGAGCAAAGCAAAATGAGGATTATCGTAATGATCAAGCACTTAATTGCGTCGTTAACATAATCATTAAGGGGAGGCATACTTAAGGAGCCGGCCAAGCACCAGCAACTCAACTAACACCCCGTTCTAGGTGTTAGCTGTCAAAGGCAAGAAGTAAAAGATTGATATTGTGATCTCTTTCTTCGATAAGGGCCTAAAGGGGGTAGACACCCCTTATCAAGATATCCTTGTTATCGGAGCAAGAATCATGAATTTTGAGGTCCTCAAGATTATGATAGACACTGGCTGCTTTACTGAAATCCTCTTCATGCATATGTATGAGAGGATGAGGAGAAAGTTACTTGTTAAAATGAAGCCCTACCACCATAATCTCATTGGCCTCAATAAGAGAATTGTCTGAGCTAAGGGAATCATTACCCTTAACATAGAGCTTAGCAATGATGATAATGTCGTACGATGACCAATGGAGTTCATTGCGGTTGATTGCCTATCCCCTTACAATGTTATCTTGGATGACCGAGGTTAAATGCCTTTAGGGTCATCACCTCGTCCTCCCTTCACTTGAATGCTAAGTTCCCAACCCCCACCATGGTGAGAATTCTAGGTACAATCAAAAGCTCTCCTTAAAGCTTTATGTTAAGGCCACCAGAGTAAATGGTGTTTTTGGTTTAGAGACCGACTTGCAGGAGAAGCCAGTTGAAAGAGTTAAGCTAGGTGAGAAAACAAAAGAGGTACAGATTGGCATCTCTCCTGACTAGACCATCAAGGTTGAGATTGAGACCCACCCTTTCCTTCCCCTTCCCCCCTTCCCCCTCTACCTTAGAGAAGGTACAGGGGGAAATAATTGCCCTCTTGCAGGCCAATTCAAATAGGTTTTCCTAGTTGATGTCAAACATGTCCAGGATCTCTCCTTACTTGGAAATCCACAACTCAACATTGACTCTAGTATGCAGCTTATCAAATAGAAGAAGAGACATTTCGTGCTAGAAAGGCAGGCCGCTATATAGGAAGAAGTGCAGAAGCTGCTTAAGGCTGACTTCGTTAAAGAGGAGAAGTATCCAACTTAGCTAGCTAACATAGTGTTGGTCAAGAAGAAGTCTAAGAAGTGGCGTATGTACGTCGATTATACTAACCTCAACAAATCATACCTAAAAGATTACTTCCCTTTCCTCAAGATCGACTAGCTAGTCAATTCCACATTTGGGCATGCTCTGCTCAGCTTCATGGATGCTTTATCTAGTTACAATCAAATCAAAATGGACCCTAAGAATGAAGTCTATACCTCCTTTGTCATTAGCTTTGGTACATATTGTTACATTATCAAGCCCTTTAGCCTTAAAAATGCTGAGGCAATATATCAATGTATGGTAACCAAGTTGTTCAAGCCCCAGCTCAGGTGAAACATAGAGGTGTATATCAATGACATGATAGTCAAGAGCAAACAACTTGGTGATCATGTTAAGGACCTATAGGAAGCCTTTAACTAGATGAGAAAATACAACATGAAGTTAAACCCCCAAAAGTATGTATTTGGAGTCGGTTTGGTAAATTCTTGAGCTTTCTATTCACCTAAAGAGGAATTGAGGACAACCCTAAGAAGATATATGCCATCAAAGATATGAAGCCTCCCTCCTCAACTAAAGACGTACAAAAGCTCATCGGTATGGTAACTACACTAAGTAGGTTCATCTTCAAGAGCACGGACAAATGCGTTGAGTTTTTCAAAATTCTAAAGAATCCTAAGGGTTTTGAATGGACTCTTAGTGTGTAATAACCTTTAAGGAGCTACAAGACTTCTTAGCAAACCCTTCCATCCTCTCCAAGCTTATTCTAAGGGAAGACTTACATTTGTACTTAGCTATTAGCAACCAAACACTCTCCTTTCTACTAGTCAAAGTAGAAGGGAGATAATACAGGCTCATATGTTACGGCAACCATATTTTCCAAGGGTTTGAGGTTAGGTACACTAGAATAGAAAAGTTTGCCTTGGACATGTCGACTCAAGCAATACTTTCAGGTACACTAAATTATTGTACTCTTATATGATCTTCTGTACATGCTACTATAGAAGCTAGATGCATCTTAATAGATGGTGAAGTACGCGATGGAGCTGAGCACATATATAATCCAATATCAACCACAGACGGCTTACAAGGTACATTGTTACTGTTTAGGAAACCAATTATTCATATTTGACCCAATTAATTTTTAAGTTAACTTGCAATAGGTGATTAACTGGTATTGGGGCAAATCAACTATGTCATGTTGATCATTATTGACCTTATGATACTTTACTAGAATTGATTAGTCAAATTTTTGGAAGGCAATGTTACGAGTTATTTAGCTTAGGAATTTAAGACTTGAGATTGGAGCAACATCACTAGTTGAGAGTTAGTCATGGTTATTTTTAAATTTACTTTTGTGTATACCTTTTTCTTAGAAATTTTTAAGAGTCCTATAATTTTTAACAAACAAACAAATGAAATTCTTCTTTTGAGAAACCCCTGAAATATCATAATGATTGGAGGTCAAAAGTAATAACAAGTGTATGAATAGAAAAATTGATAAGGATTCGTCTTGGTCCTTCAGAAGAGCGAGATTGAGCCCCAATGCCAATTCTAATGAAAAAAATTGATATGGATCGGCCTTGGTCCGTCAGAAGAGCAAGGTTCTTTCCCGCTATCAATATAAGAAATAAGTTGGTATGGATCGATCTTGGTCCGTCAGAAGAGCGAGATTCTTTCCCGTTACCAACACAATTGTGCTTAAATTAGGTAAATTCAAAAGACCTCTCAACAAAAGCATGAACTAGGGGGATGATCAGAGGAAGAGTGGATGTAAAATGTGTTTGTTTTAGATTATGGTGCTTGGTGAGATGGAAGAGAGAATTGTATACATTTTAGTCAAATGGATAAAATTTTTATGATTCTTTCTCAGTTGGCGAGATGTTAAATCTAATTTTTAGTTTAAGAATCCTTGGTTAAATGGTTTGGGGAAACATTGATTTTCATAAATTAACTAGTGAATTCTTGTATTAAGTATTGTTGGAGCATTCGAATATGGTCAGATGAAATTGGTTGACTTTATTATTGCAAGTTAGTTGAGAATGATTTTCTTACCTTTCTTCGGGTCAAATGTATTTGTTCACAGGTTTCCTAAACAGTGATAAATTTTGTTTAGTGTTTCTTGTCCTGAAAGTTTTGTTTTGTTTTATTTGCTTGAGGACAAGCAAATGCTCAAGTGTGGGGAAATTTGATAACTCTAATTTTAAACATATTTTATATGGTGATTTTATAGCATTTCCCGTACATTTTTGGTTTTATTTAAAGAAATTGATACTTAATTGAGTAAAATGTTGATTTCAGGGTTTAAACGCGTTCTAGGCTCGAAAACGAAGAAAACGAATCAAGTTTCACTCAATTCCGAGTTCAAACGAAGAAGTTATGAAATTTTGAAGTTGTGCAGAAATTTTGCCTTTGTGCAGAAAGTTACACGACCTGGGGACACGGCCGTGTACCAGGCCGTGTCCGGTGACGAAAATAAAATCCGTGAAATACACATATAAAAGGGGATCTTAGGGTTCAAAAGAAAGAGAGACATTACAGAAACAAAGAGAGACGAGAGACAAGAAGAGACTTAAGGAGAAACAACATCAAGAAGCGATAACGACATCGATTTCAAGATTAAAGATTGTTCATCAAATCAAGAGGGGTTTTCATGCTTTATTTTATGTTTTTGATGGAACTCGTTTTTAGATTCGTTATGATAGCTTAGAATTCAAGTATTTAGGATTATGGAACCTAGGGTTTCATGTAACCCTTGGATTGAATTATAATTTCAAGAAAGTTTCTATCTTTTCTTGATTCAATTATGTCGTTAATTGTGGATTGATAATTCTAGAGTATCAATATATGATATTATGCATGTTAATTGAGAAATTGCATGTGTAATTAGATCTTAACATAATTGAAGAGAATTACATGTATACTTAGAGATAAGATACATGGTTCTTTCGGAAAGTTGATTGTTTGTGTGGGAATTCATTATACATTAATGCGATTCTAAGTTATATTGCTAAGTGAAGAGATTCCGGTAAATAATTTAGAATTAGGGTTAATATGCTTGAGAAAGATATTAGCTTTAATTGTGAATCCCTCCGATCAAGAATTATAGAAATTGAATTGAATATATTTTAAAAGGTTACATGTTAAACACTAGGAGAAATAATTCCTAAATACATTATTGCATACTTGAAGTCGTTAATAGTTTCTTGTTTTCTAATTTGCGTAATTAAGTCTCATAAGTAGTTTAGTTGTTAATTTCAGTATTTTTAATTCATTCAACTCATCATAATTTTCCGGTTAGATAATAAAGCTAAAGTTAATATTAGTACTCAAAATCTCTGAGGGATCGACTCGGACTCATATCCGACTATATTAAAATTGATAGGTGCGCTTGCCTCGTATCAAGCACCACTGGAGGATGACAAGTTAGTGTAGACTCTCTACATTGATGGATTATCCACCTTAGGAGATGGAGGTACGAACCTGGTTCTCACCAGATGGTACAAGATCACAATATATTATGCCCTCAAGTTCTAGTTCAACACCAACAATAAGAAATCTAAATACAAGACACTACTAGCTAGTCTCAAACTAGCTAAGGAGATTGGCATTGAGCACTTACAACTTTTCTCGGACTCGATGCTTATCATCCAATAAGTCTTGGGTGAATATGAGGCTTGGGATGACACTATGGTAAGATACTTAGAGAAAGTGCGGAATCTCTTAGCTAAATTTCCTTCATGGACCATCCTTCGAATTAAAAACTCAATAATAGATTGGTTATCCAAGCTTGCCTCCATAAGTATACAGAAGCTTGAGGTAAAGGACAAGAAAATTTTCATATAGTACTAACTAGAGAAAAGCGTAACTTCGGGCTTAATTGAGGTCTTAAAGCTCATGATAAAACAATTAGAGTTGAGCTAGATGGACCTCATCCGAAGTTGCTTGGAGTAGGGCATGCTCTTAGAGGATAGGAGAGAGGCAAAGAAGTTCAGGTATTACGCTACCAATGACACATTGATCAATGGCATGTTGTATCGCAACCGAATTAGTCTTCCCCTACTTAGATGCCTTCAAACAAATGAAGGGTTGTATGCTAGAGTGTGCAGCAACCACATCCAATCACAAGCCCTCTACATTTGGGCCTTACAACTCGTATACTACCAGTATATTATGAAGTTAAGATGCCAAGGTTGTAGCTTAGAAGTGCCCTTAGTGTCAAAAGCACACACCGATCAGTCATGCCCCTAACACCAATCTCTAGCCCCTGACCAATCCTTAGTCATTCACCTAGTTGGGCATCAATATTCTTATTGTTTTCCCTAAGGGTTTAAGAGGTTGGCAACACATCATCATGGCAGTTAACTACTTTACCAAGTAAGTTGAGGTTAAGACCGTGGCCAAGATTACTAAGAGGAGTATTGAGTCATTTTTTCAAAACAATATCCTCTTCAAGTTTAAGGTTGCCTACACTTCACATCAATTGCCTACCCTTAGTCAAATGGTCAAGTTAAAGCAACTAATCGGGCCATTCACGAAAGTTTGAAGAAGAGGGTCAACCGAACTTAGGGCTCTTAGGCAGACAAGCTACCCAATATCTTATCCAGATATAAAACCACCTACCACACTTCTATAGGCAAAATCCCATTTCACTTAGCATTTAGGTTGAAAGTAGTCCTCCCCATCGACCTAGAACTTCCTAACATCCGGGTTGAAAGTTTCAATGCTATGTTGAATGAGTCCCTACTATAGGCCAACATCAATATTATAAAAGAAATTAGAGACCTTATTACTGCTTGAGTAACTATTTACCAACATCGAATAGCTAGACATAATGATCAAAAGGTCAAACATGAAGAATTCAAAACCGAGGACATGATTTGCTAGAAGCTAGAAGCTACAAGATCATGAGAAGGATAAGGCAAATCGAGCCCCAACTAGGAAGACCCGATCAGGGTAAGAGAGAGCTTGGGGAATGGAACATATATATAGGAAAGATTAGATGGCAAATGATAAGAGTAAATTACTCTACACTTTCGAGACATATTTAGGCATAAATTGTTCATAAATTGTGTTTATTTCTAAAGTTCTTAGTACTTAATTATGTAATATATCAATTTCAAATAATTTAAAAGTAAGAAGATGAAGTTTACACAAAAAAAATGCAATTTAAGGTAATCACTACTATGAGGAGAAGAAAACCTTGAAGTAAACCTAAGATAGACTCTCCATCATAGGCATGATGGAGGAAATTCTTTTGATCCATCTATCAATCACGTTCTTGATTAGTTACCAGGAGGGTGATCACTCCCTTAGTCACGAGCATAATGAGATGATATGTTTGCGATGACGAGTTCACATCCATGGTCACTGATAGGAATCAACTCCCTAGACTAATCACAAGAAGTCAAGTTAGAGGATTCTAAGGGCTCGTATGGAAAATACTAACTCTAAGCCATAGTCGAGACGAGGACTCTTGTCCTAAGCTAGTTTTCTACTGACCTGTCTGTTAAGTCCTCTCGTATATCTTACATGCTCTTGTCTAACAGCGAATTCCTAATCTAAAAGATAGCCCAAGAAGGACTAATCAAGCTGAGCTCCCCAACTGACCACTAGCGTTTGACTTTAATTCAACTACCTTCCTTACAAGGATGATTAGCCCTCAACCTAATCCAGATCAGGTCGGCCCCTAATTGAAACACATTCCTGATCTCGCCTACGTTGTATCGTATTCCTGATGTTTAGCCATCAAGTGACACATGTCTTCTCACATGATATTCTAAAATGATTTTCTTCCTTTTTGTACTGAATATTCTTTGTCTCTTTTACCCCTTTTAGTATGTTTCATATAACCTAATTGTAGAATACCCTTTTGTCTTTTCATACATGTAAAGTAACCCTAGTAGACAGGTATATAAACCCCCAATTGTGTGTACACAACAACACATCTTCAATACAGAATTATTCATTTAATCAACCTTAGTGTTCTTATTATTTCTCAACTCTTATCTATTCCCTTTAGTAAGGAGTAATGGCGAGTGACCCTTTAGTTTGGACTAGTGTGTCACATCCGACGAATCGTAGGCTGAGTAGGATTGAATGGTGCGTCATATCCATTCGGTAGCTACCTGGACTTTGTTAACCATTTTTTTTTTCTTGTTTGTTTTAGTATGTTTTGTTGTGGTATCTCTCCATATGTTGACCCCTTGGGATGCATCAGTTACGATCATGATTAGTGTAGATTTTTGTTTTCCAAAATTATCACATCTTGAGTCATGAGCGTAGTGAGAGTGAACATGACTGCTTTCCTTTAACATTTTCACACGAACAAGTGCATGGAACAGGTCTTAACACTAAGGGGTGTCTTGAAGTAATATATTTGGAGCCCTTTGATGAGAAGAATATAAATATATCACAATATTCAAACAAGAAGGAGAACCATTGCAATCTTCCGACTATATCAACTTCCATTCCACCCTTCATCTACTTTTCTCTCTACACCGTTTATTTTATTCTTCGTGTTCTTAGTGTGGTTATACTGTAAATGTAAGTTTATATATTATTCGTCACTAAATTTGAGAGAATTGTGAAGAATCTAATGTTCGTGTATTGTTGTATCAAGCTTTAAGTTAATTAAAAGAAGTTTCCTTCTTATCTTTTCTCCCATGTTATGTTTTATTTCGTTTTTCCTATTTCTCTGTGTGCATTTTTTTCTATCATTTGTGAGTAATAATTTAGGGTTTACAAAGTCATTTTAACATGAACGTACTTTTATTTATTGTTTATCCTAATAATTATGAATTTCTAGTGATTAAAACTTCATACAAGTTGAGATAATGTAGCGCATGACAAAATCTTGCAATAGATCTCAATGGAATACATTGAGAAATGATTCCACTAAGTAGATCTTAGTTACTAGAAGGAACTACTCCTACTCATAGAAATATTATTAGCAAGTTCACTGAATGTTTTATGGAATTGAAGGATATTAGTAAACTTTTAATGCAATCTTAACTTGTCCATTCTTTTAGAAGAGATTCTAAGAAACATAATTGGGATTGGAATTGAGTAATTCTAAGAAGAATACTCATAAATAGAGAATTCCTGCAAATAAGTACTTATTAGGATAGATAGTTTATAATTTATGTTAATATGATGGAGTAAACCTACTTTGTAATTTGTTATTTTCATGTTATAATCTTGTTTGTTGTGTTTTCTTGGTGTATTCGTAGAATTGTTATAGTTTACTTGTAGAAATTATTTTAATTACTTTGCTTAATCATTCGATTGACTAGATTAGAGGAAGATTTATTAGTACTAATGTCTGTATCTATTCCTAATAGAGATGACTGTATACTCATCCAAACTATAAAACGATAGGTAGACTTGCCTATTGAACCAAGTTAACTATAGAATATAGGTTTACAATTTACAAAACTCGAAAGCCCTATTTAAAGGCGATAAGTGAACTCATCCCGCACACTTAGAACACTGATAGCCTTAGGCCATACTTTGATTAATGTACAATTCTTTGTAAATCTTTTAATGAATATTAATGAAAGTTTTGTTCCTCATGTCTACAACGTAGTTTTACTTTTTTCCCTCTCTTACTAAATCCCAGCACTCAAAGGCTAAACAAACCCATTACTTGGGCAAGTTAGAAGGCCGCCGACATGACCCTCTTAAGTAACCTTAGCAAGGAGAAACACCCCTCATACAATTGAAGAAATCCCATTAAACTAAGCAGGTCAGAATGCCACTAACTTTACTCCCATCAGGTAACCTTAGCAAAGGGAAACACTACTTGCATAATTGAAGAATTCCCACTACCTAAGCAGGTTAAAATGTTACCAACCTAACCCCCTTAAATAACCTCAATAAGGGAAAACACCTCTTATATGATTGAGGAACTCCCATCACCTAGGTAGGCTAGAACATTACTGACCTAACCTCCATTGGATAACCTCGATATGGGAAACAACCCTTATACAGTTCAAGAACCCCTACTATCAAGGCAAATCAGAACACCACCAACCTAAATCCCATCGTATAACCAGTATAAAGGGAAATACCCCTTATACATTGTAGGAACTCTCCTATTAGTGGTACACCTATGACTAAGCAATTAAGTATAAGCACGAAATGATTAAGTGTTAAGCTATGCTACCTAATAAGCACAACAAACCAAACAAAGGAGCAAGAAGTATCAACATAACTTGAAGAACAAAAAGTAAGGTGAATGAACCAAATGCAAAAGTTCAAATTCCATTACCGAAGAAGGCATTTACAAAGTTAAGGTCAGCATCCCGACCTGCCATACTATTTCTCTTACCTAATTATTAAAAAATTAATACGTGATAAAAGGGAAGGGAGGATAATGGCTTATTATTTTAGATCAGCGAGCTCTAGGAGCTTTAAAAGGTTTAATGCTTCAATCTGTTCAGAGGGATGTCCCACTCGTAGACCTTGCTCATGAGATGTATTGTCTTGAGCTACGGAGGGAGAAACCGAAACTTGCTAGCTTAGGTTGGCAGAAGGATCACCATGACCCTGATCTTGATCAATCTAAGAAGCACTTTTAGATGTGACCTCCTATTGAGTTGTTAGGGAAAAAATAGATGGAGGAGAGACTTGTCTACCCTTGGTAGTAGAAGGGATGGCTCGGACAACATAGTCGATTGTGCAGCAACCATTTTTGCATGAAAGGCCTCCCTCTTCTCCCTATGAATTGGAGCGTCTAACCAGGATAAGAAGTTGAGGTCGAGCTTGGGATGATGTGTAAGCACCTCATTTTGAATATTTTGACCACACTCAGTAGAGATGTCCTTTAGCCTTGTTGACAACGACTCACTAAGGACCTCCACTATCTCTAAATGCATCACACTTATTCGCAAAACTCCGCTATGATCAGTACGAGTAAAGGGGACCCCCTATTCCTTAGAAGCATCACAAATGAAGTATAGCTTCAAGCAAGCCCATCCTAGCATGACGAAAGAGACAACGACAATAAGGATGGACTTATACCTTCTAACCACTTGTTCAAAACTACTCTTTCCATACTTGAAAACAAGTCAGAGATTGGCAAACTAAAGTACCTAAGCATGGTCTCTCCGGCATTGATTTCCTTATCGTTCCATAGAGCCATGAAGGCCTCAATCTCCTAACAGGCTTCATCATCATTCAGGCTGAGTTTTCTTTGTGCTCCAGTTCAAACCAATGGAGTTTACTAAGTCTATAAGTAAGCCATTTGGGGCAGCTCTACCATCATGAACTTATGCTGCTAGTTTTTCACTAATGAGTTTAAGCCCTAAAATAGCTTCTTCCCAGCACGATTCTAGAGGTAGCTCTACCCACTCAAATTTTTCCATAGATAAAAGTAGTTAAATAGCTCAATTGTAGCTCTTACCACTAAGTATTCACACAAGACCTAGAAGGCCTTCAGTAGCCTCAACCCACTCTGAGGTATTTAATAGGGGCAACAACGGTGGTAATCGAACTACTCCTTCTCGAAGTTGGTGAAGGGCAGGTGCATTCCATGTTGTAGAAACTCATCATGGACTGAAAAGCACCTCCTTGAAAGTAAAGCCACCCTCTTGTCCAATCATAGCAACCATACGACCAAGCCAATGAGTTCCCCCACAATAAAGTTCCTTAGAATCTATTCATGACGATTGCCTTAATCTTGCTCACCCGGCCATGTGGCTTCTTGTTAACCTCTGGCTAGTCGTAGACATTAATGGCATCTAGTAAGTAATCACATAAGTATACATCTCAAGGGATAGCCCTTATCTGTTGAGTTCTCTCTTCACGTATTTTTATGATAACAAAAAAAAAAAAAAGAATACACTTAACAAATATAATGAGTGTATAGGATACTCTAGAGGAAAATGAGGTTGAAAATTTGTGCTAATCATAATGTGTATTAACAAAAAAACATAAAAGTACAGAAAGTGAATAGAGTCCATATCAAAAGCTATTACCAACCTATTTTCTAACAAATCAAAACGGGTTAAGTTAGACAAGTATGTAGAAGACCTGTCTCCACTTTATTGGCCATATTTGGATAATGTGCTCAATTTGTTTTAGTAAGTTGAATTAAGTCCTTAGGGATTTTATGGAAGTTTAGTCTAAAATATTATAAAGAATCAAGTTGAGCAATTCTACGAAGACATTGTGATAACACTTTAGCAAGAATAAATCAAATACGTTATGGACAATAAAATATGAATTAACTTGTTGCTTCATTGAAGTATATAAGGTTCTAAAAAAAAATTAATTCTAATAGCAAGTTATCTTAGATGAATTTTTTCTAGAACTACTTGTTTCAGTATAGAATGTATTGAAGATATCTACAACTCTATCATGATAAGGTTGCAATTTGAACTTATCAAGAAGATATGTTAAAGATAAGTTTAAATCTTGTGGATTTTTATAACCAAAATTTCAAATAAGATCAGATACTTAGTCATTAAAATCTTTGAAAAAGCTTTGAATTTTTTTTCTTAACAGATGAAGTAAAAAGGGAGAGCAAGATTCAAATGAATGGATAAGGATTGCATGAGGTATATCAAAATCAGTTTTAGATTTGTGTTCATCTAAATATTGAGTGTATCGGATTTCAAATTCAAATCATGTAGTATGTCATGCAATGTTTAAAAGGAAATATTAAGCTTAGTTTGCCACATATCAATAAGTAACAAAGTTTCATTTCGTAAATTTAAATGGTCAAATTTCTATTTTTATGAGATATTTCTTCAACAATGTATACATCCTGTTTTTATCTCCTTTTATTTTTTAGAATAAGTTAAAGGGTCTTAAATTAGGAAAAATACAACAAAATAGAAAATTTTAAAAAAAATCCAAAAATAATAAAATTAAGAAAACAAAAAAATTTTAAAAATAAGAAATTCAATAAAGTACAAAAATTGGAAAAAAAAACACAAAAAATAAGAAATTTAGAAAAAAAAATGGAAAAATTTAGAAAAATACATAAAAATTTGAAAAGTCACAAAAAAAAATAAATAAATGGAGGATTTAAGAAATCTGGAAAATAATAAATTTCTTATTTAAAAAAGAATTTTGAATAAAAGTAGAAAAAGGACCGTTAGGCCTAGGTTTAAATTCGAATTTAGTCAAAGCTGACCTTATTTATATATATAATTTAATTGTACATATAAACAAAGTATAGACCAACGGCTTAATAGATAAGCACATGGATTTGAATTGGCAATAAAGCTTAAGGTCTGGGATTTGACTCTCTTCAAAGGTAGAAAATGCCTTTTGCTTTTCTCTCGTGCAAACTAGGTTGGTCAATCTTCTTTAATAGGAAAATTAATCCTCTTTTATTGTAGTCTTGACTAAATTAGTGGCAAATTTGCAAATTAGCATAACTTAGTTTTAATCCTAGCCAAAATTCAATCTAGATTTAGTCAAATGTACATTCAAAATCCAATTGAAAATTTAGAAAAAAAAAAAAACTTATTTTTTAGAGTCAAAAGCAATTAATTCTAAATTAACTATGGCCAACTTTTTTTTTCTTTTCTCTTCACCAAAAACATAAATAAGACACAGGGAAGGGGTCCACTTTAAAAATAAACAGCACATACTCTCAGCCCTCTCTCTCCCTCACACATCCTTCACATAGACACACAATGCTATACTTTCAAACCTCTTTACTATCTCTCTCTCAAAACAAAACACAAACTTACTCTCCCTCTCTAGACTATCTCTCTCTCTCAACTAACTCTCTTTCTCTCACTTTAACTGAAAAAAACACACATACGTAAGGGAAGAAAACACAAACACTCTTGGACATTTTTTTTCTCTCTTGCGTACAACCACAGTATCCTTTCTCTCTCTCTCAAACATCATCACCCTCTCTCTCTCTCTCTAGTTCTCAATGGTGAATCAAACACCAGACTAAAAATCCATATGGCACTTGGCCACCTTACCATTAACCCCCATCCTCTCTCTTTTGGACACCTCTCTCTCTTACTTAGGAACCATTCACAAAAACTCACACAGCCACCCTCTTGATCTCTCCATACATAACCTACTATCACACAACATCCAAACTACCTTTACAACCAACCCGAATGCCCCTTCCCCAATACAATCAAACACCTTCTCTCGAGCGTCCTCAATCGTCTCTAATCAACCAACCTACAAACGCATAATCTCCATCCTCAACCCTAAACACCTCCTCAGTAGCATACCTACATCCTTGAATCAATATCGCGACCAACAACACAACATACACACACAATGCATAATCCGCAACCATTACTCACTGCCTAAATACCGACCACCTCTAGAACAGCCTTCGTTGGTCATGGCACCACTCCTATACCCCCTAATCCTAATTGAAAACTCACCAAAAAATCTTTTCCCGCTCAATTTGGTGCTTGCATCTACCTTAAGCGCATCTGTAAGTATCTGTTGTGCATGACCCGACCTGATCTACAGCTCCAGTCCAGCCCATCCCTTATTGATCCAATCCGAGGCCCTCTTATCCATTGGAGTTGTTGTTTTGTTGCTTCAGTTGATTTTTCTTTTTATTTATTTATTTCAGTATGTAATTGTAACTAAAAATAAAAAAAAAAGGAAAAGGAAAAGAAAAAGAGGAAAAAAAAAAAGGAAAAAAGAAGAAAGAAAAAAAGTAGAGAAAAGAAGAAGTATTTAAATTTATTTTTATTTTTATTTTCACATTTTAACAAAAAAACCAAAAAATAATAAAAATAAAAATTAAGAGAACAAATAATAAATATAAATAAATAAGAACAAACTAATAAAGTTATTTTGTCACTTAGAAAATCGACTTTCCAAAAATAAATAAAAATAAGTGAACCACTCCCAAATTAGGACATTTCTACAACTTTTCACAAATACACCTTGATTTATGACCCTTTAGAAAATTTCTTTAAATAAATCAAAACGGATAAAGAACGTAAATCTGATCTGCTTTCAAAAATCAAAATTAACCTAACCTGCTAATATTTTTGGTAAATGAACTACGGAAATCTGATCTTGAATACCGGGCACCCGTATATACAAGGTGACTTAAAATATGAAAATTTTTATTTTTTCCATCTTTGTAAATATTTGTGTAAATTAATTAAATTAGTCACATGTAATATAATTAGTTATTTAGAAATTTAAAAAAGGGTATCATTGAAAAGCAAATTTAAAATTGAAAAGTTAATAAGTAGTACCTATTTAAGATTTAATAGGATAGCTCCCAAATCTAAATCTCTCGTTTTAGAAAACCATTTTGTAAATTTGGTTTTCTTATTAAGACCAGTAGCTAATTGGTTATAACTTAACTTTTTTCCCCACTTTGGTTGAATGGCGACACCCAAGTATTTTCAAAAAATAAAAGAACTAGTTTTCTTTAAACCCTGGTTGATGATCAGTATTAAACGGGTAATGTTTAGTACTGATCGATTTAAAAAAGACCCAATTTATAAAAGAACTAAGAGGAAAAAAACTAGGCATGACAAATGACAAGAACATTTGTTTTTTAATCAAGATTTCTTAGAGAAAGATTAGGATTTAATCGTTTTCTAACTATTACACACTACGATTAGCAATTTAAATCAAAGCAGCACAAGATCCATATAGATCTCTTTAAAGATCAGAACGAAAATTAAAAACTCTCTCGTGAACACTATTAGAAACTTAGCAAAAATAATTTTCTCATTTTATTGTTATTGTTTTTGGGCAAACATTATAAAGAGATCTTTGATTGTAACATCTCATTTTATCGTGTAAACTTTAGTGATATTGTATTTGAGTGAGTGTAAGGTTAGGGAGTTTTCTATAGTCTTATGTTTAGCATAGAGATAGCTAGTAAGACAAGATAGAGAAGCAACTATATATTCTTATAACCTCTGCTTCATTTTTTATTGGTGAAAAGATTAAACTAGTAGAACAACATTAAAGAGAATCGGGTCACCAATAGTGAAGTTGAAAGAGAGTAATAGGCAAAAAGCCTAAATTCTATAAATTGATCTCCTGATCTTCTTTCTCTCTATCCTATTTAGTTTTTTACTTTTATTACTTGTGTTGTTATTTTTGTGCATAAGTTAAACATTCAATATTTTACTACTTGTCACACCATTTAAGTTTTTAAGAGGGAAGTTGTTTTAAACAAAGGAAAAAGTTTCCATTTTTTGTAGAAGATATCAATTCAAACCTCACCCTTGGGCGCCCGCCCCTCCCCCCTTCAAATATATCTTACATGGAACCTACATTATCAACACTACCTAATCAAATGCTTCGATCTACCTCCTTGTCTCTCTATCCATCTGTGCTAACAAGGATGAAGTCTCTTCATTCCCTCTTAAGGGAGAAGTAGCACTCTTTATGGCCTCAAAGTTAATAGATGTTATATTGCACTCACCTGATTGTGTTCTTAACCGCAACATCTTGTTGAAAAGAAGAAAGGTGATGTGAAAGCTTCGAAGCAGGTGTTACTGAAGAAGAAAGGAATGAAAGCATTCAGGTTGCAAGGAGAAAGCAAGGTAAGAATAGTTGTAAAAGAGTAATCTGCATGAGTGCTAAGGGATACATATAAGCTGAACAATTAAGGAAGCAAATAGGCTGTTATAAGGATCTATATAAACATAAATCCCTAAATGTGTTACAATACAAATACATGGCGACAATTTTCATTGGATGACTGCATTTAAAAGTTAAAACATTTGCAATTGCATACAAGTCAACAAAGATATGACATCTGTCATGTCGCATTAACTACACCATGAAAGCACGCGATAAAGTGAGAATTTGAAAAGTTGGCTTCCATCAAAAGTTTTCTCGATGCCCTTTCAACTTCCATATCAATGAGAGAACTTCTTAAACACTTCAACAACACTATACTTCAATTCAGACAATAGATAGCCTAACTCAGTCATGCTAGCCCAAACCATCCGATGCCTTTGCATATTCAGCACCTCCGCTCTACACCCTTATTGTATGAAGCGCGCTACCTACTGAACCTTCACTTTGGATTTGAGCACCTAGCTCGACCCATTGAGTATTCACATTGAGTCACCTATGTGGCTTAGCAAATGAGCATTCCGCTCTAACCTTGTGTAGTCTTCTCGGATCACCTCACTTTGTTCACCCTCCACATTATTAGCCCGAATCTCCTCTTGAGTGTCTCCTCTACCTTAACCAAATGAAGTGCTAACAACTTGATACCCCCTTATAAACAAGGAGGTCAGACCTGTTGTACCCCATCTTAGAGCTAAAGTACTTAACTTAGCCGAATGGCAATGTGCTCGGGTTAGCCACTTTAGCTCAACCTTAGAGTTACTCAACTCAAACGCCTTTATTCTGGTCTTTCGCCAGTATGGACTTCAACCATGCCACATTAACATCTTCACCGCGATGATAGCACAACAGCATTTTCACCATAGCCAAAATGAACACCTCCAAGCTAGATCAACTACATGCTTAAAAAGCCTTCTTCCCCTTCTCCTTGCTTCTACAATGGCAATGAGACTGTAGTAGGAGAAAGGAAGGGGGGGGGGGGGGTTAGCAAGTGTTGATAAAGCCTTTTGTACATAAATCCCTTAAGCCTATGTCGACCTGATCAAGCTTATGGCCCAGGCTATGTCTCTTTAGATTCGGCTTTCCTATCCTCATGGTCAATCTCAACTCAGGCCCACTATATGCCTAACCACAACGGTCACCAACAACTAGAAGACTATAGATGAGGCTGAACAACCAAGTCAACAACCACCTCCTAAATTTACGGACCACGTCGAACCTTGCAACTCTACTACCCATTACTTGCTAACATGGCTTCTACACATTAACTCTTCTCCAACCTCTAACTCTACTACTCTATAAATATAAGACTACAACTAACGGTAAGCTACTTGATGCTTTGTGTACTAAAGCCTTCTCTTTGCATTCAAGTACTCCTACTGTCTTTAATCACCCAACTAACTTAAGTATCGGAGTGGCCACATCGGACAACAACTCGATGCCCCTTACTATTCTTTGTCTTGTAGGCTCATACAGTAGCACAAAGCCTAGTCGTAATTAATTTCTACTGGCCAAAACCCAAAGATGATAAGATGGATACGAAAACATACCTGAATCCATAGGAAAGCTATTCTTAAAAGGTCTTAGTCTTCTAATTTATGGTGGTACCTACTCTTGATTTTCTCACTGATAGAAAATGGAAAAGAAAAAAACAAAAAAGAAACCTAAAGACATACTACTAGACTAGTCAACTCAACCCTATACATACATACATACACACACACACACACACACACACACACATATATATATATACACTTAATTATTTTATTTCACTGTGGTCCATCACAATAAGTGAAATAAAATATTTAGATTTCTACACATTGGGTTTATACTAAAAAGTCCATAGAGATGAATTTACAAGCTATATTTATTTATCTATAAAATAAATGATCACTTTTTATTTGTCAACTTAACTCCTTAATCTAATTAGACAGTCAATAATATACAATTAATTAATATAGTGAGTCATAAAATTACAACATTTTATTAAAATAAGAAGAAACAAAATTACTTATATATAATTATTTAAGACACCGAAGAATTGTAGAGGGCCAGAGGCATAAATAAGATAGATAGATTATAAAATGCTACTTCCACCTAAGAATTGGAGCACTCGTAAATGGATCACATTGATTTACTTTGATGATTATTTGAAAGTACAAAAATAGATAGCATTTAGAAACAGACAAGGTGATAACGTATATTAGCTACGCAAAATAAAATCTAATAAATCAGGGCGAGTTCCATCAATTCTCTTATTTATAGCCTTGTTTCTTCAAATCGTTTAAAGTGGATATCTCAAATAACTTTATCCCCTACGAGATAGGCATAAAGAAACTACACTTGCAAATACCGAGAAAATCATTCTAACCCATTGTAGACTAAACCAAAGAGGTATATGGAATCCAAAAATCATTACAACACTATTTTTCCGGAATGTACTTTCACACATTCAACATAAGGAAGAAAATCCAGAACCCGGAGGATAAATTTCCCTTCAAATCGCCATAAAAAGGAAAGAAACATCCGATCCATTTATTGACCTCCTCGGGTTTTGTTGCATTTCATCTCCTTGAAATATATTCTCTATCCTATGATATATATCATATAATTTAACAAACTTTTGGACATCTATAAATAATGTTGGCCCATAGAAACCACACTCGAGGAGTTTATATTTAAGCATGAGCTATTGCATGTGAATTCTAACAAATGTATGTTTTGTTAGAGGAGAGTATTATTTTGAGGTTTTTTGTGCTAGGTCATTGACTGCAAAGTGTTTAATGGTGTGACAATTAATAAGAACTTAGAGATACAATTAGATGTCTTTCCTTAAAAAATTTATACCTTTCAACTCAATTTGATGTGAGAGCTGAAACGTAGAATTCTTTCAAAATACCATTTAAGTCTTGGTATATGAATATAAAAAATTCAGATACCAAACTATAGGTAGATTTGAATATCTATTAGAACTCCCTTTAAATAAATAAGAAAACAATAGCTCCTATAGATGATCCATTACATTCAATATATGTTCACAAGTGAACATAAGAACACAATGGCTGATAGAAGACGGGTGAATCTGGAAGCTGCCAGTCATGCAAGTTCGAACGAATGGTAATTCATCGGCCAATGTTTTTAGCATGATCACCGAAAAGAAAGTACCTATTTAGGATCTAAAGCGCTAGCGGGTAATCTCGTTCTGCTCAATCAATGTGACAATTATAAGAAATACAAGAAACATTGGATAAAATGTATTTTGAATGTGTTTCATAATGCATATAGTCAATCTTAAATATCAATATATATATATATATATGTACATGCATGTATGAATGTGTATTAGGGTTGCCATTGGATGTGTGATTATAAAGTTTCCGATCCGTCCGAATCATTAAAGACCCTATAAGGTTTTGGGGTAGGTTATAGAATTAATTCCAAAATCCTATAAATTACGGTTTGGGTTTAGGAATTTAAGAAAAACCAATGAAAAACCTAAACCCATTTTAAAATAATAATATATATATATACAAAAATCCTTAATCTCATCCCTATGGCCAATATCATTACATCTACATTATAGAAAATTAGTAGTTCAGAAAACATGAGTTAATAATATAATAATATTTATAAATAATATAATAATAAAATATAAGTGTTGATAGAATATAAATAATAGAATAATATCTTTTGTCTTTTGTCTTTAACCTTTCAAACAATCTTAAGTTGTATAATATTTATATGTATGTTATTTTTATATTTTACTTTTACGTTTGTAATAAGGATTTATAATAATGATTTATTTGAAAATTAAATTTTCTGATGATGTATACATGGACATTTTGGCATGTTTATGCTCTTAAGAATCTTATTTTATAAACAAAAGTATATATTTTTATTAAATATATATTTTTATAATTTTTTTTTCATGAGCGAGTCGAGTCGGATTGGGTTTTAATTGAGTTTTCCAAAACTCTATAGAAACGGGTTAGAGAAATAGGGTGAAAACCCTATAGCATACCTTATAAAGTTTTAGAAAGCACTATAAAGTACTAGGTCAAGTCGAGTTTGCAAAACCCGTTCCAACCCTGCTCTTATGGCATCCCTAATGTGTATGCATATATAAAAATTTACTGGATGGATTGCATGAGATACTAGTTGCTACATATATAAATTGCATGAGGTACTTTCTCAATAGAATTCTTCATAAAAAACCTAGCCGACGATGCTGTCCAAATAATTTAATGAATAAAATATCCATGAATTTTCCTTTTTTCCATTGTGTTTATTGTTGTTGGACATGATTCATTATTAAGATATGCTCATAATATAATTAAGTAAAAGGGTTTACAAATAATAAAATATTGCATAAGGAACTCACAAGAAACTTTTTAATTAGAAGTTCAAAACCCTTGAATGCCTCACGTAACACTTTCATGAATCCGAATTTTATCACTTAAATATTAGAGTTGTATAAATAGGTTTCGATCTATGGATCAAACTGTTTAATCGTTTTAAAAATTGGTTAGGACCAAGTTTTGCAACCTGTATAAAAGGTATGCAATTTGGCTTAATTTGTTTAACTTGCAGGTTTTAGATGCTTTTCTTTTCTTTTCTTTTCTTTTTTAAAAAGAAAAGAAACAAAGTAAAAGAAAGAAACATTCATGCTCATGCATGCAACTTGGTTGTTAAAATCATTGTAACTTAGTGATATAAATACTAATTTTTTAACAAGATGAACTAGGTTTAGATCCTCCTCCCATTAGTTGTAATGTGAAATGTTATCGGCCTAAAAAATATATATATTTGTTTAAAATACCATATGCTTTATTTTCTCAATATTGCTTTTATAGGTATCATAATGATTTTACATTATTTCAATTCATTTCCTTTTTTTTCCCTTTCCAAAAGTTAGGAGAATTTAGTTGATTTTTTTAAATTCAAATTAGTTGAGATTAAAAGTATAATTTTTCCCACCCATTTCCAATAATTCCCATCTTCTTTTTATCATCCAAACATGCTTCTTTTTAAAATACTTTAACTTTTTCTTTTGTATCTAGACTAGGCTAGCTGAAATGTCCACATGGAAAATCGTTGTTTAGGTCTTCTTATTAAGATCTTTCCATTTATAAGGCGAACCACTATGAAGGCTTTCTAACCAACACCTCTCCTCTTGTGTTTTTCATTGTGATCCCTGATCCAACATATTCCTTAAGCCTTGATGCACCATGATCTCATGCATCCTCATTTGTTACAAACTAAAAGATGAATATATTAAAGTTCTCGATACTGTTCTCTATCATCATCTCTTTTGTAGATACAAAACTAAATCGCTAAGTTATTTCGGATTTCCTTATCAGCCTTCTATCATATCCATTTATAAGGATGCAATTCAAATTTAAGTTACGGATCAAAAAAACATGAACAAGAAAAATGAGTAAAGAGAGTAAAAAACATAGCTTTCAATCGAAAGGTTTCTTATAAGTTTATGATTTTGAAATATAGCTTTTGTATTTTCATTTAGCCCTTAAACTCTCATAATTTGCAAGAATAACTCGAAAACTTACAACTTCTTAAGTCAAATAGCAAAATAATGCATTTAAGGTTCAAAATATATATTGACCTAATAGGTTACATTGAGATTTTCTTTCTTTTTTCTTTTGTTATTTAATAAGGGTTAATATCATAAATGATACCTAAACTTAGTAAAATATTCAATTTAGTACCTTAACTTTGTAATAGTCAATTTAATATCTACTCACACTTTTAGTTGTCATCTTTAGTACCCATATTAACTCCATTAAGCTATATTAGCTAGGTGGACATAGGGACTAATTATGACTTGACACGTGGCACTTACCACTATTTGAACAATACAAAAGCCAAGTTGGAGTCTAGGTGACATAAAAAGGAAAAATAAAAAGCCATGTCAATATGTAAACCATAAAGAGAGCGTACCAATTAACCCTTACCCTAGCTACTAGTTAAGGAAAAGCCATTTAGCAATCTTCACAAAAAGAAAACCCCATGTTCTTCAACATAAACCCTAAATCAAACCCCATAAATCAATCGCTATAATACCAAATCGAAAAGAGAAAACCTTTTTTTTCTTTGCTTAATGATGTTATCAAGCAATCAAAACATTCCAAAGTCATAACTATCCATGAGAGAAGAGATACCTAAAATCTTAAGTGAGCATTAAACTTAAAACCCTAAGTCAATAGTTAAAAAAATCCTTAGTAAAGCACACTATTTGTTGAGGAAAGAGGGATTCCTACTTAGACGTTGAAAGGACACATTACTATAAAGTGTTTTTTTCCACAACACAACAAGGAAGGAAGAATCTTGCATAAAAAATGGCTTCACGTAGTTTAGACAAAAGAAAAAGGTAAGTGGTTTCTTTTCCTTTAATTTTACTGAATGGGAAATATTTCTTTGAGTATTTCCTATACCTTTATGATATGTTTTATACATGTATTGCTTTGCTAGGCTTAATGGTGTTTCCAATGTTGGATAAACTTGACGATACTCATCAGTGGTCGATATGAAGGAGATGGGGATAGAAGAAAATACGTAAAAGGTAAACAATTTAGATGGATTGTGGACAATTGACACAATTAGCGAAGCTGTGATGTTGTGCTTTCTTGGAGACTTCCGATTTGTAAATATTAAAAAAATATCTTTTTTAGTACCTAGAAAAATCTTAGTAGATGAATTGTTCAACCTTAGGTTAGAAGAAAATGCTCCTTATAATGTTATGTTAGCTATTCTAAGGGTACATCATGGTGGGCATCTTTACATTGAGCATGTTGCTGGGAAGATCACTAGGGAAAGGGTCGAGGTAGATCACCCTAGTGAGCATATTATAGAGACGAAGGCAGAAGAGATTTAGTTGAGGTAGATTGTCTTTATGGTGATAATGATGAAGAAGTGTTGGTTGCACACAATAAGAAAAGGGCATTCATAGCTAATAAAGGTCACTTTAAAATCGAAGGGTTCAATATCAGTGTGGACACTATTTTTTATGATTACAATGACAAGCTTCATCAAGTGAAGAATGAGGGTGTTGAGGAGGAAGCTGCTGAGGGTGGTGAAAATTATGTGGAGAATATGTTTTCAAAGGTTTAAGATAGTTTTAAGATCAGCTCTAGCGAGGAAATGGGTGAAGATAGACCAAAGAGGAGAAGAAGGACAAAGGATCACTATGATCCTATCATAGTTAGACCCCATAATTGTATGGGAATGGTCTTAGAAAGTAAAAAACAATTCAAGGAGGCAATAAATAATTATTCGAGGCATAACTAGAGGGACTTAAAGTTAACATCGAATGATAAGTGTAAGGTTCAATTTAGGTGCAAAATGATGGTTGCCCATTTTCCATTTTTGCATTTGTTAAGTTGAAAAATGGTGATTTTGTTGTTAAGACTTTCAAAGAATAGTCGTGTAACATTTAAGGTCTTTGGGAAACACTTCATGTTAAGATTGTGAATCATGATGAATATGAATGAAATAGACATTAAACAACTTGCAACGAAAGAGTTGATGGTAGATGTCACCTACAGCCAATATCGACTTGCAAGAGAATATGCTCTTACCTAGATCAATAGGAGGTATATGCTAAAGATTGATATGCTTTGGGACTATGCTGATGCTTTAAGGATGACATTGTAGGGGCTTCCAAATTTAATTAAAGTTCGTACGAGAGACTTAGTCCAACACATCCTCTTTACTTCAAGAGGATGTTCATTTATTTTATAAGCATGTAGATAGGGATTTTTAGAGGGGTGTAAGCCTATTTAGGGGTCGATGGTTGTTTCTTGAAAGGTCAGCTAAAGGGTAAACTGTTGAGTGTCATAGCTCATGATCCTAATAACCAAATTTACCCAGTTGCTTGGGCATACGTAGAAGGTGAGAATTTAGAGCACTGGTCATGGTTTCTAGAGGAATTAGATCTACTAATAGGCCTTAGTTCTAGTTCTGGCTTTACTATCATTAATGACATCAAAAAGGTAAGTTGTCCTTCTTGTCTTATTTTCCTTGTGTTTACATCATATAAATAAGATAGTTTAACTATATGCAGTCATTTAAAGTCTATCCATGCAATTCTTGTTTGTTTTTGGTGTCTTGGATAGGGGTTAAAGAAAGTCATAGTTGAGAAGTATTTGCTAGTGGAGCATCGATTCTATGCAATACTTTTTTTTTATTTTTTTGGAAATTGGTAGAAAAAGCATAAGGGTAATGAGCTACAACATTTTTTTGGAGCACGTGCAAGTCTACAACAATTAAGGAAATGCAAGAACATGTGACCAAGTGTGATGCAATAAATAACAATATGTCAAAGACTTTCAACTCCACAATGATCAAGGTAAGGCACATGTCAATTATCTCTATGATAGAGTGTCTTAGGAAGCAAGTTATAGGAAGGATATGTCACACCTCAAACTAAAGAGTCGTAACAACTAACTTAAGCTATAAGCTAACTACTTAAGCTATAAGCTAACTACTAAGCTATAGCTTATATAAAGCGTTTACCATTTTCTCGCTTTAAGCCATCCAATTCCAAATCTAATAGATATCAACTTGTGATGTAACTTTTGAAAATAACTATGGAAAATAAACTTAGGGCCTAGACAATTGAGAAATCAAGCTTTACAAATCATTTAGAATATAAAATCTCACTTTTAACATAAATTTTTGAAAAGTACATTGATTTGAGAAAATAATACAATTAGAAAAGGGTCTATAGAAAGTCATAGGTTTATAGATCATAGGAGCAATGTCCATAATTGAAACCTAAAGGATCAATAATAGAGACACTATTTGTTTTCTTATTGATTAGTAAATTTGAGAAGTAATTAAGAACACAATCTTTCAGCCTTGAATCTCACTCCCCAACCCTCCTCTTTAGTCTTCTTGGAACTTAGTATAATATTGGTGAGACAACTAAAAACCTGCAAAACAGCTATAAGGGAGTGAATGACAACTTGCTTAATAACTGGGATAGAGACATTAGTACATATCAATCATCAAGCAATCAGGGTTTTCAAGTAAAGTTAATTAGATGCAATGCATGTTTAAATAAATACCATTGCACAACGTTAATCAGTTATCGTGAGATCAAAGAAATTGCACCCTCTCTAATTCGGGTTTCTAGGAGTTTCATGCTGCACACTTCACAAATTGGAGCTAAACTGGAGCTTATGCAATGGAGAAATGCACTTCGCCCAAAATTACCTTCAAACCACAGTCTTCAACCTTACCGCAACCTCTTCTCCTATCACTTAATTCAACTAAGGGTAGGATATGACCATTTCTGCTATTCTCATCAAAAGGCCTATGTTTGGCTCGAGAAACCTAATCGTTTCCCCTAATGGGTTGTGATACAAGTCAAGTTAGTAGTTATCTCGAGTTTATGTTAGGTTGCTTATGGGGTGATCAAGCAATTTTATACAAACCAAAACAAGTAATACTATAAAACAATCAATACTTACAATCTAGTAGTCTAAATAGCAATTTAATGTTCAAATACACGCACTACACATACACATAGGCTAATATCTTACAATCACAAATAAGATACATACTAAGGTCTCTAAGTATACTCAAGCAATACTCCAAAATATAGTGAAGTATTGATCCCACTTACTTAGAACCTAATTGCTCACCATCATAGTTGTTCACTTGTCCTTATAGGTGATCCCTTGATGTTCATCTTGATGTAGTACTTTATTCAACATACAAATTAGGAAATATTGTTGTTTTACTTGTTTATCATAGAATTAGGTTGATTAGTTATTGGTTCATTAGCCAACATCCTAAATATTAAAAATTTAGAATAGTAGTATAAGTTTATGTTACCTTCTGAGCTATCCCCTAAGTTGAGGTATCCTTGAAACATTTACTAAAAAGGCTTATGAGATATCCTCTACATTATTTAGGTATTGAAATTCACCATAGATTCATCCTCTACCTCAATCTTTGAGGTTAGTAAATCCCTAAGATTTTTAATAAACAACATCTAAGTTAAACTCTAAGCTAAGTTATTCTTGAAGTTCCTAAAATAGAAGCATCTAAGTTATCTTTTGACCAAGTTGTTACATCATCTAAAATTTAAATCTCTTAATAAAAACCCTTTAAGATATCATCTGAGCTCAATAAACTTCACAATTTTTGGGAATCTTTCCTCTGAACTTTCCTCTAAGACCCACAACTTTAGAGTTCTAACAAATACTCCCTCTAATTTAGCCTCTAAACCTTCCTAACTATACTTCTCTTTGAGTTTTTACCTTTAATCAAATTTCTGAGTAATTATCGAGTAAAACATTTGCCTCCTAACTTCCTTTAAAATATTCTCTAACTCTATTATCTATAGGGTTTTTAAGAACATCATCCTCTAACAAAGCTTTTAAATCCCTTGTTTTTATATTTCATTTATAAGTTTTGCTTCTAACTCACCATCTAAGTATTAATCTAGCACAAAATCATTTATAGAATCTTCTGAGTTATCCTCTACCCTTAACCAACTTTCTACAATAAATTGATTTGTTCATTTTTGCCCCAAACTCCAGTATAAGTAATCAAAGTAAAACCATAACTAATATTACTCAACTTCATCACATCCTAAATTCCTTAAGTAATACATCATCACCCACTACTTCTTCAAATGTAGATAATAGTAACTACACATTTTAAGGCACATACTTAAATTTGGTAATTTTTCTTAGTGAAACCCCTTTTAATAGCACCCTTACACCACCATATACATCATTTATAAGTAGAGCTCAAAATCCAAGTGAGGTCCTAAAGAAGATATAATAATTTTTTTTTACCAAAAACACAATTTTAATCATGATTTAATGTTAAAAAATTCATTGAAAATTATAGAAAATAACTTTGTAAAAAAAGCTTTTCTAAGCAATTCAACATAAATATAGAGTAGTTTACATAAAATTTTCAAAGTTGAAACTACATCGTTAGACCTATTTATTTCAAGATCGAAAATTACTCAATTTCATCGATTTCTTAAGCACGTATATTACAAATACTAAATTTTTTACAAAACAATATTTTTCTTACATTCAACATATGAAAATAGTTAGGAATAAATTTTTCTAAAATTTTCTGTGCAATTTTTATATTTTTACAAAATTATCTAAAATCGAATCAAGTTAGGACCTCACCAAAATAATTAGCCTCAACCACTAGCAGTAGCTGCTACCTTGTCAATTAGCCTAGACGATGGGTCCATCATTGCCCGATGGTGGCCACTTGTCCCAGCATCTCCTTAACCGCACATACTCTATTCAGCTCAGTTTGCACCCGATTTTTGTATAATTTTTCTAAATTTCATCTTAAATATTCCAATCTCCATCTTAATTTTCCCTACTTCCTATTTCTATATGAATTATGATTGAGAGCTTTCCAGAAATTTTCTAAAGCTTTTGGGTGAGTTTGATATATTCTTTTCTCTCTTCTATGATTTTCAGTTTATATAATGTATGTTTTGCTTCATCAAATCACACAAACTTGTCCTCACCCTTCCACATACTCATTCTAGGAGATAACCTACTGTCCTTTAAGCTTTCATAAATTTTTTTTTAATTATTTTTCTTTATTTATTTTACCTTAACTTAAGCTTAATCAGGTATTTTAGATAATTACGGGTATATATTATTATATAAAAAATTACATATGGGGTATACATAATTACTCTATATGTTATTTTATGTCAAAGAATATTTTTATTACATATATAATTTATCTCTAAATATTTATTAGTTATTAGAGCCTATTCTATACGATTTTGATAAATAATATATAATATAGTTAAATTTCACTATTTTAGCTATATTATTTTTATTTTATTATATTTCTAATATCCGAGTCTATGGTGTGTCCTCATTTAATATTTTTAGTCTATTTGTAAATTTTTAGGTTGTTCAGTTTACTTACACTAACGCCTTAAATTACTCACTAGAGTAACTACATGAAATTACAGAGTTCACAAGATAGTTGATAAGATTAATGAAAGCAACAAGTAGACTTTGTGATTCCTACCATTCATCTACTAATCCATTGAGAGTAAGAAGGATGCAAATATCAAATGCCATCCTTTGCCCAACGACTATATGGAATTTGAAGTTATATAAGGCATACATGGTTGATCTAGGAAATATGTCTTGTAGCTATAACTTATGGAGGTTAACAGGCATTTTACTTGCACATACTTTTCCATGTATTTTATATTTAGGTTAAACTGTATAAGATTATATAACTAGTTGGTACACACTAGGTAAGTATAAGAATACCTATGAGCATGTTATGATCCTTGTTCCTAATACTAAGTTTTGTAAGAGGATCGTAAGGGAGAAAATGTTAGCTCCAATCCCTAAGAAAATGCTAGGGAGATTGAAAACCAAGTGCAATAGAGATGAAGGTAAAGGGAGAAGAACTTATAAGAGGCCTTCTAGAGTGATGACATGTAAAAAATATGGCAAAAGTAATCTCAACACAAGGACATGCCTAGATTTACATACTACCAATGTATATGTTGAGCATTCCATTCTTAAGTTTTGTGTAATGCTTTATCACATGTAAAAAATGTAATGTGTGCCCTTTGTTTGATAGGGTAGAAACAATATTGATGGAAATGAGGTGGTTGTTCAAACTAATGATAAACAAGCTCAAGTCAATGAAGAAATGGGTTTCACACCTATCTATGTTTATTCTTGCTTTACATAGTTTTATGCATCCTCTGATATTATGTTGTGTTTATATATGATATTTTAGCAAATTCTTTACTATGCATTGTTCTCAATTATTGTTTTTGATGGAAAAGGGTAACTACAATTCGAAAAGGACAAGGAAGTTTACACTAGATCAAAAGAAGGTATGGCTAATATATTTGACAATGATACTTAAATAGAAGAAGCAAAAACATAGGAATGGGAAATAACTACAATAAATTTTGTAAGACATGTTCTCCTACATGTTGCTAACTTTCTCAATGAAGCGTTGATGAACATAACTAAGGAATATATAGGAATACTATAATTAGAGCTTTGCTTATGTAAGAAGAGGTCCTTAATTTTGGTTATTGTTTTAATTGGTTTTTCTAATTGCTTCAACTGTTCGGTTTCATATGTTTTTGGGTATTTATATGACTACTGAAGTGAAGAAACAATTTCGTCCTTTTGTGTTTAATTGATTTCAAAAACTAGTTTGTGTTTCGGATTTTTATACCTTAAGAGACTTTTATACCTTAAGAGACTTTAATGTATGAAATGAAAAGCAAAGACTAGTTTTCATATTAACTCCAAATGGGATGAATATTGAAGATTTTGTATTGAACTTGTTAAGTATGTTGGTAAAGTTACCATAATTCCATTGTGGAAATGCTTTTGCCTCCAAAAAGTTTGACCTAGTTTTGTGTCTACAAAATGGATGAGTCTATTTTTTTCTTAGCGTGATTTTGTTGTGAAATTGCTAAAATTTTCCTTGTTATTTAAATATAAGGATAATCTAGCTTTTCTCAAATTATTTTTGTAAGATCATGAGTATTTCATGGCAATGCCCTGGCATATTATTCTTACGCCTCAAGCCCAGCAATGCCCTACCATCTTGGCTTCTACGCTTCAAGCCCAGGCAACGCCCTAGCATGCTTAAGCAATGCCTTGGCATCTTGACTCTTCCTCCTCAAACCTAAGCAATGCCCTAACATCTCAGCTGTCACGTCTTAAGCTTAGGCAATGCTCTAGCATCTTGGCTTCTATGTCTCAAGCTTAAGGAAAGCCTTAACATCTTGGCTTCTATGCCTTTATCCTAAGCAATACCTTAAGATCTGGTGTACGTATAGAAATTGATGTTTAATTGAAGTACCAATGTAATGATAGATCCTAGCTTGCCATGCTTCCATCTTACTCACATAGGAACTAGGATCGAGTAAAAGTAACGATGCTAGCAAGGATCTTTGTCTTCTTCAAGAGAAACCATATGTTATGGCTTTATGATGATATGATCCACTTACGTACCCATCTAAGCTATAACTTCTTAAGGAAGGAAAATTGGGGATAAGGGAAAGGTAGCTCTCTCCTCTTGATTTTGAATCAAAACATTAACATTATGATGGTGATCTTATAGTCCCACTAAGGCTCACTGCTAAACAAGCTTGCTATGTGGGAAGCTTATTGAGGTCTATTAAGACCAACTACATTTGAGGTCGATTAAACCAGAGGCTTGTTGCATTTAAGGCCTATTGAGGCCTACTATGCTTAAGGTTTTCTCATCGAAGGCTTACTCCATGTGAAGATAGTTGCACTACAAGGCTTAATAGCTTAAGCTTTGCTACACTTGAGCCTATTGAGTTTGCTACGCTTGAATCCTTCTTAGGAGATTGTGCTTGCAAGAATAAGGGAAGAAGTTAGTAAGATAAGGCATACATGGTATCTGAGAAGAAAAACAAAGGTAGAAGAGAAGAGTTAAAGTGTAAATCCAAATAATAGGAGAAGTCCAACCATGCACATAGCCTAGAACATAGGAATCACAATCAAGTAAAAATGGTGATAGTATAGAGGACTCTAGTCTTCTTTATAAAAACTACATATTCTAACTTCTCTACAATGTATTTCACCTAATCATTCTACCTGGAGGGTAGCTCATCTAGGAATGTAAATTGGGTATTAGAGAAAGGTAACTCTCCCTTCTTATTCTAAAGCACAATACTGAATCTCCCTTAATGGGATCTCTAAAAAGAGCATGAGGTTCACACTTGATAAACTAGAGGTCACCATTAATACGAGGTGTTTTGTGGGCTTCTTAATGCTTGGTCTTATCTTAAAATGTGTCTTCAAAAATGGTCTTGTCTAACCACTTGTCCTGAGGACCTGGGACTGATGGTAGGCATTTATCTTGATGCACCGATAGGTCCTTCATCTTCATTGTCTTTATACTTTGACTTGGATTGTTCTTTGTCTCTTTTGTCAATAGAGCGTAAAAATCACTCTATTCTTTAATTAGAGAAACGGAGCTCAACAAATTACAAAATTCATAGCACTATTACTAATATAAGTCAAATTCATTATCGATCGATAAGAGGACTTCATATAATTCAAATAGCATAATTTCGATGAGAGGTGCTACCATCTTCTATTCCCTATGTAAAAGAAAAAGGAAGAGAGAAAAAGAAAAGCATGAGATTCAAATACAACAATTCAAAGGAAAGAGAAATGGTAAACAATAGAAATGCAATATTATATATTTTACAACTAGCCCCTATAAAGGAATGGTATGAGAGTTCATGATGCAATATGGAAAGTAAAGAAACGAAAGAATGCATCTCGCAAGAAAATAAACCCTAATAGTACCATGATAAGAGCAACACGCATAGAAAACAACTGCACAAACCCCCAACAAATCTTTATTTATTAAGTCTAAGAAGTTTCAACATGGAGCTCGCTCATATAGCTAAAAAGGCAAATGAGCATAAAGAGAAGCAGGAAAGTTTTTAGTAGAAAAAAATTAAATAAATAAAAGGGAGCAAATGTTTGAGACCAAAGACATACAAATCTAATAGGAAGGATTGGTGAGGGATGTTCATACATGAATGTCTTGGAGTATGTATGTACATGATGGGGATAATTGTTTTAAAATTAATGATTTTTTTGTATAATTGTTTGGTATATTTTTCTAAATTTTTTATAAATAGTCTAGCATAATTAACTAATCCTAAAAATTATTGTAAAGTCTTTTGATCAAATTCTTCACTAAATTCTAGAACCTTTTTAGAAATACGAGGTTGTAGTTTAATTTTCTCATTTCCTATTTCTACTTCTAGAAATTTTATATTTTTTCTATAAAATTGGGCCTTTTTACTATTTATAACTGTTCCATTTTTATGAAACTCAAATAAAATTATTTTTAAATAGGATGTATGTTCCATTTTGGTTTTTGAATGTACTAAAATATCATCTATATATATACAAACAAAAGGATATTTTGAAAAAAAAACTCATCTATCTTCCTTTAAAAAAAAATTAATGAGCATTTTTTAATCCAAATAGTATGACTAACCACTCAAAGTATCCTAATGGACATGTAAAAGCAATCTAAGGACTTAATTCCTTATGCATTTTAATTTGCTAGAATCCCAATTACAGTCAAATTTACTAAAAATATTACTACTTTGTGTTCCATTTATTAAATCTGTTTTGTCAAGAATATCATACATATCTGTCTTTATATTATCATTTAATCGTTTATAATCTATGACCATTTTACTTTTATCTCTAACTATTTCAATGTACTTTCTAACAATAAATGCTAGGCATTTATGGAGACTATTTGACCTTCTAATAACTTCTAATTTTAATAATTCTTCAAAATGATTTCAAATTCTTTTTATATCTAAATTATAAGATTCTATTTTCTTAAATCTTATTTCTAAATCCGGATTAAGTATATCTAATTTACAATATATTTTATTTCTATCCCATAGTTCTATAGGATTTTACTAATTATATTATCTATTTCTATTATTCACGTTTCTATGAAATTATAAATTTTTCTATAATTTAAACAATTATTTATCAATTCTAGATCCTCATATTTTTCTATTACCTATTCATACAATTCTTGCTCTACTTCTATGTTTTCTTCTTTTTCTTCTTTCATTTTTTTATCAACTATTTTTATTTTACATTTATCTTGTACATCATATTCATATTTTTCTTTCAAAAGAGGTACTATAAGAGAAACTAGAAGTGTTAACCTTATGTGTTCAAACTAAATCTATAATATTATCATTTAACAAAAACTATAATCCTATACATATGTGCCTACAAAGTTTCATATCTCTTACATATATTCTAGAGTTATGTAAACCGTTTGTCCATTCTTTATCTATTTCTAAAGTTATTTTATATTTTGCTAATATGTCACAGTATTAATGCAATCCACCATCCATTTGTTCTACATAAATATGTTCATTTATTGGTAGCTTTTTAATCAAATGTTTTCGGATTTTTTTATTATCTATGCAATTATTTAATGCTCCAGTATCTAATAAAGCTTACATTTCTAAGATAAAATCTCCTATGATAAATCTTACATTTATTCTCATATTTGTTATTAATGATCCTAAGTTACTATTTATTTCTTTTCTAAAATATAATTTAGTTGTATTTATATGGTTATCTTCTAGTTTACTTTCTAATTTTTCTTCTATTACTATTCATTTTCTTATTCTTTGCCTGTGTTTCAATTCTTTATTTTCCTTTAAATCTAATAATTCTTCTATTTTATCTTCTCTTTGTTCTAATTTTAGCATCCTTCTTTCAATTAAATCGTTACTACCTTCTTTTTTAAAAAATTTTATTTTAAATTCCACTAATTGTCCTTCATTGTCTAAACAAATTTTACAAGCATTAATTAAACAATTATTACATTGGTATATAGGCTTTAATTAAGGATATCTATTACAAAATTTATAAGGATGATCATCTTGTATTATTCCTTAATTCCAATTATGATTACAACCTATTTTACCATCTACAAACTCTTGAAAACTTATATTTTCTAGCATTTCCTCTATCTCATCTGTTCATTGTAATGCTTCTATCCCTTTTTCTGCTCCTAAGACTTTTTGAATAAAATAATCATTATCTATTAATTTTTAACTCTACAAACTCTTGAATGAAGTAACTCTAGTAGCCTTACTTATAATTGCATGGACTTACCTAAGAAAGGTTGGAGGCGGACGGACTAATCCAATTATCCCTATTTCGAGTCTATTAAGCCAAATTTCCTTAAATTATCCTTAAATATGAATCGAATTCCTTAAGTCTTGCTACCTAATCTAAGGAGTCAAGCTCAAGCAAATAATATAATAAATTTCAGTCCTCTATATTTTTCCCTCAACTAAAATTCTTGAGTAAAGTACAAATATTTTAGACATCAATCACTTAACTTTAATAGCTAGATCATTACTTGACACATATGCAATGTAAAGAGTCACACTGTTGCTAAGTGCATTTACAAATTTAAAAACTTTATTTAATTTAGCACCTACTAAGTGCATTTGTAGAGTTAAAAACTTTATTTAATTTAGTGCTAGTGTTGTAAATTTATTTATTGTATAGCTTAATACGTAAGCTTACAGTATCATTTAATTGCATACGTCACTTTTGGAACATGGTATTACCCCGATGACAATATATTAAATATTTTTCTATATCATAGGCTTTCTTTATGTAAGCTAACTTTGCTTCAATGTGTGCATCATTTACTTCATTGGGTTAACTCCGGTGTACAAACATTACCTTGATTTTCTTCAATATTGCTTCATATGTAGGATGAATTTCCTTATGAAATCTTCACATTTATAATTGTTTACTATTTTGAATTAGTGTGGACCAACCCAAATTGTAACTCGTTCCAATGTATAAGATTGCCAACCTCGTATGTAGAAAGCATTCTCGTATGATATTTGATTATCCATCCATTTGGTTAATACTTGACCTCACAAGCCTGATGACAATTCGGAATCTTGTAAGTACTCCCTTCTTTGTGCCCTCTTATCTATTATTGCTTATATATATATATATATATATATATACATATATTTATATTAAAAAGAATTAACCACATGAAATAAATAACTTATTGTGGCCATGTCTAGTCCTTACTCTCCTCAAATCCAAGCTTAAGAAGACGTGATTTAATGTTCCGCAAGCCACTTTGATAGCTCCTTCTCGCAATATCCAGTATTGAAGGACTCATATCGAATCTTTTTTTTTTTTTTTTCCAAATCAGAATATATACCACCAACAATATTTCTTTTTAAATTCAAGGGTCTTCTAACAAACTTTCATCCTCATCCATTAAATCTCTACTCCAAATTTAAATCTTTCTGCATCTATCTTTTCATCCTCATCCATTAAATCCCTATTCCAAATTTAAATCTTTCTGCATATATCTTTTCACTATCAAAGATAAGATCTTGGCAATTATTAATCATCGGCGAGGGACTAAAACCATTCTTGGTAGAGTTGGGATCATTCTTGTTAGTTTCTACTATGCCGACGCTTGGTTTTATATATTCAAGTGCAGCTCGTCGAGTCCTTTTTCTATTCCGAGATCTAATTGCCCGTCGAACCATCTTTCTCTTACACTATATACTTTTATATATATGTATATGTTATTTTTTTTAAGGTTATGATCTCCAACTTTGGCCATAAATATTAAGTACCTAGACTTGATTAGTAACTAAAGAACCAAAAAATTGTAATATAAGTGATAATATTACAGCAATATATAACTTTTTAGAAAAACTTTTAGGAGTCAATACTAGAGCTCTATGGAAAAGTTATAAAAGAAAATTTCAAGAATAATTTCATGTAGATTTATAATTAGGAACTAACCCTTATAATTTTACAAATAAAATTACTATGTTAATAATGATTACACATCCCAACGCAGGTAATGATATATACGTACAAATGAATGCTATGAGACCCTTAAAACAATTACAATTAAAGGATTGAAGATATATTAAAAAATTATTAAATGATTTCTTTTATCATTGTAATATGGTAGGGTGTTATTATGAAACGAATATAATAGATAAATTGTTTTTAAAATTACTAGAACCATTAAGATAACAAATTTATAAACAATTTAAAAAACAAAAAGAATCCACCTTACCTATAGAATTAAATAATTTAGGTATAACAGTATAATTTGTGATAGAAAAATTAGTAGAAAAATGCACAAGTATACAAATATAAGTATTAAAGAGTTTGTAGATAATAAAATTGGTTGTAATCATAAAATATAATCATTATCCACTAATTTTTAACTCTACAAATGCACTTAGCAGGCGCTAAATTAAATAAAGTTTTTAAATTTACAAATGCACTTAGTAGGAGTATGACTCTTTACATTACATATGTGTTGAGTAATAATCTAGCTATTCAAGCTAAGTGATTGATGCCCAAAATATTTGTACTCCATTTAAGAATTTTGGTCGAGGGCAAAATATAAAGGGTTGAAATTTATTATATTATTTGCTTAAGCTTGACTCCTTAGGCTAGGCTGTAGGGCTTAAAGAGTTTGGTCTATATTTAGGGATAATCCAAGGAAATTTGGCATAATTGATTTGAAATAAGGATAATTGGATTGGTTCGTTCGCCTCCAACCTTTTTCAAGCAAGTCTATGCAATTATAAGGAAGGCTACTAGAGCTAGTTCATTTTAGATAATCATGAATTGAATAAGCTCTATCTCAACCGTTTATCACTTAGATGATCGGATGGGTATTATCTTACCCAAAAGCTTATAAATACCCAACATTTCCTCCTCATTTGCAACTATTAAAGAGAATATAGAAACAATATTGCTCTGTAAGAACTTAACTCTCTAAGATTAAACGAGCAATTCAAGTAAAAAACTAATCTCACTCACTCAAGATATAAGGTAAATAACTAAAGTCTCCTAAGATTGCCTTGTCTGTCACTTGTATATTTGAGATATTAAGATCATTTATTCCTCCTCCCTACCTCGTTCTCACCTAATCATCCTTTCACGTGTCATTTCCACTTCACGTCTCTTAAGCCACGTATGCCATGTCACTCACATATTACGTACATGACTAATCTAGTCAAACCCCTACATCTACAAAGGGTAATAGTATTCATTTTTTATTTATTAATATTATCTAATTATTAGCACTATGTGGGTATAAGATACTATAGAATCTAACATTATATACTTTAGTGTATAGGTTCCAAGGTAAGACAAGGTACTCTAATTTCATACCTGTACCCTACCGTGTGAGAGTAAGTTCTAGAAAATTATACTCGAAACCTATTTATCCATGCAAAACCTACTTAGTGGAGTAGTATCTAAGTAAGTACCTTATATGATAGGATTATTCTCTCACTCCTCTCTAGTATACTTGAAATATTCAAATTTACAAAGTTTCTTCATCCTATTTTATCATATTCCAAATATCACTAGCTCATATAATAGGACATTACAATGTAACAGAAAATATTTCCATTCTAGGTCTTGAAATATTCCGTTACATATGGAAATATCATGTTTTCTATGTATAACATGGGTTCGTCTATCTTAATAATTTAAGCATATGTAAATAAATTACTCATTTGAATAGTAAATTTTGGCATTTATGCTTACTACCTTGACTCAAACATGGACTCATACTCCAACTCAAACATGACTTAGATGCGACTTGAACTTAAACTTAAACCCTCATTAACTGAACAACTCTACTAAGAACATCGTCTCTATAAATTCATATTTCATCCTTTACATTTTATCTTAGAATTCCAACTTCATATGGTTTTCTGTGACGGACTTTATTAGCATATCTTCCGCTCATTTTAGTCAAGTGGGAACTAGGACGAGTTATGGCATACGATCTTTTATGACCTTTTTTCTCCAATCTTATTGTATTAATGCTTTTGTGTTACATGCTTTATAAGTTACAAATCTTTTTTTATTGTTTACCTTGCCATCATGGGATGTGATGTGATAAACTCAAGGAGTAAAATTATCAACTTTCGTCTTTCTCTGGTCTATAATTTCCAATTTACAAAATTCTACCTTCCGTTTCGTAACTATATACTTAAGCCTCAAATATAGGGGTTTTAGCTAGGTCCATTTTTGATCCCTTTAAGTAGTCGTCTATGCTATATTCATATTTTACTCACACCTAACAAGTGTTTTTTTAAGTAGTTCTCAGTTTTCTAAATCTAGACACTAATGGCATGTTCACTTGGAGGGAATTGAAATTTCATTCTCTCTTTGTTCCTTATTATGACATTCGCTTAGTTTTTTATTACAAAATTGCAATTTTGTAGAAATTTTTATTACTTAAAATCAAATAATAGGGATTCCTTAATTCAATCAAGAAATCACAATTTCTCTCTACTACCACTATCACCACTACCATTGCCACTGCCACTACTGCCATTGCTATCGCCATTACCACTATTGCCACCGCTATCGCCATTACCACCGCTATCGCCATTACCACCGCCACTGCCACCACAACCACTGTCACCGCTGTCATCACCGCCACCACCATAACCACCACTACCAGTACCACTATCAACCACTATCGCCGTCGCCGTCGCTGCCGCCGCCTACCTATTACTTTAGAATTAGTTGAGAAAGAAAATAGACTAAGGATAAGTTAGTCATTAAAGTTATATTACATGTCTATTCTTAAATTGCTTATAAATCTAACTAAACAAAGTATTATGTATTACACCCTTATTCGATTCCTTAAGGAATTCCAATTCCAATTCTGTTCCCTCTCATTCTATTTCATGAAATAAACAGGTCGTAATAGCATATAAATTGTCACATCATGAATCTCAAGGACAAAGCCAATCTACCACATATTCTAACTGAAATAGTAACATAAAGGTTCATCTTGTATGTTATCCAAGCCTTCAAGTTAATTACCGAAAAAGAAAAAATTTCCAAATGATTAAGTAAAAGACAAGCGAATATTATACTACATGTGCATTCAAACATACACATGCTCTACTCACAAGTAAGCTTATATAAACTAAATGAAACAATCTAAAAATTAATTAATTTAATATATTCACAAACATCACACTTCTATCAACCAAAATTGAAACAATAAGAACCTCTTACCCTACATCATTAAACCATAGCTTAGTGTCTACTCTTGTTGCTACCAAATAAAATTCAATTTTTCACATAACCTGAACCTTAGCCAATATCCATTACAGCTCTATAATTTTCAATTTTTAGATTACCTAAACTAAGATTCACCATCACCTGTTGCTCCCAATTTTGTTGTAACTTAGACCGCAACTAATATTTGTTGAAATTGTCTCACGCTAACTTTTGTACTCGCTATGCAATCATCAATGATCAAGTCAATTACAATGGTTTATGTAGTGACCTATTCCACCAATTAACACCTTTGCATCTATAAAACCCTCATTTTTTTTCTTTCAAATGAAAAAGGGGATAAATAAGAAAGTATTTAGGAGATTAATAAGTTGATATAGCCTATAATTGACTTACTTAAGTCTGAAGGGTAGTTTGGTCCATTAAAAGTTAGAACCCTCCTATCACTCTTAACACATTGTTTTAAAGAAAAAACCTACTTCTAATCCTTCTCTTTTCATTACTTCAACCTTGATAATAGAAAACTCTCAAAAGCCTCTTATGAATTTCGAATCCATAGTTTAGATCTTTGACTCTTAGATGCTAAAAATTGCAAGAGATTGACAAAAATGTCAAAACACAATATTTCTTTGTAATTTTCTATCTATTATGTTGGGAAATTCATTTTTTATTCAAGGAAGTATAAAATACCCTAAGGGATTCACATTTTATAGCGTTAAGAGATGATGATTCGTACTTCGAGTGTTATGCAATTAAGAAAACAAGTAATCCTAAACCTTTGCATTTCAGTACAATTTTGAGAAGAATTGTTAGTATTAGGATGAAGGTAGTGAATAAGGGTTGTAGATGATTAAGTTATGGTGTTTAAGGAAGTTTAGAAGGTTATCAAAGGTGTATGGTTATTGGGAAGGTGTTTAGAGGTGGTGTATTCATAGTTAGCATTGGATTAGGGGATGAGGTTGTAAGGGATTGGGGACTACGTTTGGTTGCCTTAAAGCTTATCAGTTCTTCTTGGCATCCAAACACCAACCAACCTAGCACCCAGACACTATGTTTGCAGTAGTACACAAAATATTTTCATCTTGATTCTTTTGACTTTTCCAACCTGATAAGAATCAACCAGTTGGATCGGAGCTAAAGGACTCCGTGAGCTCGCACAGAAAATATTAGCTCTAAGTTATAGTCAAGACAGAAACTCCTATCTCGAGTTAGTCTTCTATCGACTCGTCCGTCAAATCCTCTCATATGTCCTACATGTTCTTGCCCAGCAACAAATTCCTAATCACAAAGATAACCCAGGAAGGACTAATCGAGTGAAGCTCCCTAATTGACCACTAGCATCTAACTCTAATTCAAATGCCGTCCTCACCAGGATGATTAGCTTTCGACCTGATCTAGATCACATCGGCTCCTAACTATAATGCATTCATGATTCCACCTACGTTATATCATATTCCTGATGTCCAGCCATTAAGCGATACGTATCTTCTAATACGATATTCTAAAATGATTTCCTTCTTTTCTATACTGAATATTTCGGTGAATTGTAGGCCAAGTAAGATCGAGTAGTGTGTCATATCCATTTAGTAGCTACCCAGACTTTGCTAACCTTTTCCCTATTTGTTTTGGTTTCTTTTGTTGTAATGTCTCTCCATGTGCTCAACCTTAGATACACATTAGCTTTGCTAGTATCAAAGCACAATTCCGCGAAGGAGAGCATGAAGTTTTGGTTTGCCTAACCATTTGTGACTACTGTGTTCCTTCTGTAGCTATTGTAGTATGTTAGTGTGATAACAAGTGTGGTTTCATTGTTACTCTATTTTACTCTGTTTTTCATCACGAAAACAAAGCAAGTTTGTTTCTATTCTATTTAGTGACTATTGGATATTAAGGTTATTAGTAAGTTGTTAATCTGTTCAGAAAAGTATTGTAATATGTCAGATTCGAGTATTCAAGGTGTTATTGGTGACCAAAGTAGTGACACTCAACCTGATTATAGTCATAATGGTAGTAACACCCTAGGGTCCATTGATGATAGACTTGATAGGCTCATAAACCTTATTGAGAGTCTAGTTACAACAATGCAAGTAAACAGGCAACAATCCCAAGGCGTACAACCATCTAACCCACAAGAAAATGCCCCTGAGAGACCCTATGGCCAAGGTAACTGAACTAATCACTCAATTCGACCATAACAGGCTAGAGGAGTAGTAGGCCAAACTGTTAAATGAAGATTGGAGTTAGAGGAGATTGCGAAAGATAATGAGGAGCCGGATATGGAAGAGTTTCATGAAAAAGAAGTAAACTATTACCAAGCACAAGGACGAAGACGCTGAGTTCCTCGAGGGTTAGATAATGTCAAGGTACAAATCCTGCCCTTCGATAGAAGTGGAGATATAGATGAATACTTGGAGTAGAAGAGAAGGTCAAGAAAGTTGTGAAAGTATTTGAATGTTATGGGTATGAGGATGCAATCAAAGTCCAAGTTGCTGCATTGAAGTTTACTGGGTATACCACCATATAGTGAAAGAATCTAAATACCGCCAGAGCAAGAGATGGAAGACGAAGTGTTAGAACATGGGGTGAGATAAGAAGGTTGTTAAGAGGCAAATTTGTGCTCGAGACTTACCTCCAAGATACGTTTACAAAATTGTAGGAGCTGTGCTAAGGAAGCCGATTTGTTGATGATTACGTAAAGGAATTTCAGATGTTAATGATCTGAGCCAACATGGAAGAACCAAAAGCCCATACCATGTTAAGGTTTATTTATAGGATCAAGTATGAGATTTTTAATGTAGAAGAAGTACAGAGGTTTTATATGTTGGAAGAGGCCATTAAAATAGCACAGAGGGTCGAAAAGCAGAGGAGAAATGTTTTGAGCTGACCTAAGCCGACACTCTTGAAAGTCCCAGTACCGCGCTGGCATGTACAAGCTGAGCCGAGAATGCTATACAGGGCAAAGGACAGGAATGACCAAGTCGACAATAGCTAAGCAAGTCAACATGGCAAAGCAGGACAACCAAGCTAAGCCAAAGCTACGCTGCTCTCGAGAATGTATGAGAAAGGATAAACCTTCGAACAAAAGACTAGCGAAGTAAAGTGCTTTAAATGTCTAGACTTCAAACACATAGCTACTGAATGTTTGAACCAACACATCATGGTGCTCCAAGGAGATATAGTGGATAGCACCAACGAGAGCAAGCCTAAAAAGGAAGAAGATGTTGGAACCTAAGACCGAAGAGGAAGAGGAGACTTGTGTCTATGCTGACCCAAGAGAAGTCATGACCCTAGTCTTGAGATGAGTACTGAGTTCCTTGCCAAACTCTAAGGAAGATCGGAGGGAGAATTTGTTCCACACCAAGTGTACTGTCAAATGCCAATTATGTACGATCATAGTAAATGAGGAAGTTGTACTAATGTGGTTTCACAATCCTTTGTGTAGAGGTTAGGTCTACCGACCTCAAAGCATCCCCAACCTTATAAGCTACACTGGCTTCATGATAAGGGTGCTTTACACGTGACTGAATAAGTAACCGTATCGTTCAGTATCAAAAATGTATATAGAGACGAAGTAGTGTACGATGTCGTCCCTATGGGAGCTTCACATCTATTACTTAGATGGCCTTTGTTGTTCAACCGACGTGTTACACACGACAAGTATAAGAACACCTATGCCTTTGTTAAGGATGAAGGGAGGATCGTATTGCAACCCCTAACCCCGTCCTAAGTAAATGAAACCCATAGTCAACTTGCCTAAGCTAGTAAGAAGAAGGCCCTAGTGATGAGCCGTAGAGAGCTTTGATCTGCTGAGAAGGCTAATGAGCTGATGTTCTTGTTAGTTAAAAGATTGATGAAGATGAGGAAATTACAAAATGTTCCAGAGAAGATCCGAAGCTTGCTAAATGAGTTTTCCAACCTGTTTTTGGAATAACTGCCTAAAGGACTGCTACCAGTCCGATGCATAGAGCACTATATTGATCTGCAGCCAGGTGCCGCCTTACTGAACTAACCTACATACAGAATGAACCCTGAGCAAGCTATCAAGCTGATGAGACAGGCGAACAAACTCATTAAGCGAAGATATGTAAAGGAGAGCATGAGCCCTTATGTTGTACTAGCTTTACTTGTTCCAAAAAAGGATGATTCATGGCGTATGTGCATTGACAGCCGAGCAATCAACCGAATTACTGTCAAGTACAGATACCTAATACCGAGGTTTGATGACATGTTAGATGAGTTTAATAACGAGAAAATATTTTTACAGATTGATTTATGAAGTGGCTACCACCAAATTCACATAAGGCCAGGCGATGAATGGAAGACAACCTTATGACTAGGCACGGACTCTACGAATGGTTAGTTATGCTATTCAAACTTACAAATGCATCGAGCACATTCATGAGGTTAATGAACCATGTGATGTGCCCTCTACTTGGAAGATGTATGGTCATGTACTTTGATGACATATTAGTATATAGTGCCGACCTAAATGACCATGTTCAACATCTTCGTGAAGCATTTGATATTTTGTGAGTTGAGAAGTTGTATGGAAATGTGAAGAAGTATACATTCTGCAAGAGTGGGGTGATTTTCCTAGGGTTTGTAGTGTCAAGGGAAGGACTCCAGGCATATGAAGAGAAGATCCAAACTATTCTTGAGTGGCCGACACCAAAGAATGTCACTGAGGTTCAAAGCTTTCACGACTTAGCTTCTTTCTATAGGCGATTTATCAAAAACTTTATTACCATAGCTACCCCCTTGACCAAGCTGACGAAGAAGAATGAAGGGTTCAAGTAAAACGATTGAGTTAAGCGAAGCTTTCAGGAGATTAAGGAGAAGCTCACTTTAGCACCTATCCTTTCATTACCAAATTTTGACAAGCCCTTTAAATTGGAGTACGACGCATTGAGAGTTGGAATTAATGCTATCTTGATGCATGAACGACGACTCGTCACCTACCATAGTGAGAAGCTTAATGGCCTTGCCCTAAACTATTCTATATATGAGAAGAGTTGTACTCTATTTACCAAGCCCTTATTGTTTGGTAACATTATTTACTGTCGCAAGAGTTTGTTATTTATACAAACCATGAGTCTCTAAAGCATCTGGGGAGTTAAAACAAACTCTCGAAGAGGCAAGCCAAGTAGTTAGAGTTCATGAAGGGTTATCAGATATAAGTGAAGAAGTGCAAATGTGGTCGCCAACGTTATGTCATGACAGCAAACCTTGCTAACCACTTTACAGACAAAATTATTGGGATTTTCACTCATTACTAAGCAATATGCTCATGACCCTCATTTTAGCCCCATCATAGAACAGTATAGGGGTAGAGTTGCTATCAAAGGATATTATCTTAAGAATGGCTACCTATTTAAAGACCAAAAGCTATGCATACTAAATTGTTCCACACATAAGCTATTGATTAGGAAAGCTCATAGCAGCGAATTATCTGGCTACTTTAGGGAAGCCAAGACAGCCCATTTATTAAGAGAGAATTTTTACTGGCCAGGAATAGCCAAGGATGTCCACAAGGTAGTTAATGGATGTGAAGTGTGCTAAGGGAAAAAGAGAGCCCCATGGAGAATACATGCCACTGCCAATGCCAACCTTACCTTGGGCTGACCTCAACATAGACTTTTCCTTAAGGTTGCTCCGGACATCTAGAGGCAAAGATTCTATTTTTGTTGTAATGGACTGCTTCAGCAAGATAGCACACTTCATTCCGTACCATCGAACTAACGATGCTCTATATATCGCTGATTTATTTTTACGAGAGATTGTTCGACTATATAGAGTACCAAAGACTATTATCTCAGATCAGGACACTAAATTCTTAAGCTATTTTTAGAAGACTCTTTGGGGAAGACTTAGAACTAAACTTATATTCAGATCTAGTAACCACCCTCAGACTTATGGCACAGGACATTGGGTAGTCTACTCAAAGCTGTTGTAAGGAAGAACTTAAGGGATTGGGATATATGCCTACTAATCGTAGAATTCACATGCAATCACACTGTCTACAACACTACAAGGAAAACCCCATTCAAGATCATTTATGGCCTTAACCCAACCATTCCCCTAGATATGATCAGCACCCCTATAACTACTAAAAAGAGTCAATCTGGAGTCGACCGAGCTCGAGAACTACATGAATTGCACCAGTCTATAACTAAGAAGATCGCCAAGTTCAATCAGAGATAGCAAGAGATTAGTAGCCAAGGCCGTTGAACTGTTTCTTTTCAACCAGGAGACTTAGTATAGATTTACCTCAACTAAGAGTGATTCTCGAACTTAAGACAAAGTAAACTATCTCCTCGAGCTAATGGCTCATTCAAGGTCCTAAAGAAGATCAATCGCAATGCCTACCAGATCGAATTGCCTAATGACTATGGTGTCTCCTCTACCTTCAATGTGTCCAACTTAATTCCCCACCAACCAATAGAAGAAGACCCTATGAGTACCCTAGAAGAATAAGTAGAGACTGCAATAAATTTGAGGACAAATCTTTCTGACCTCCAAGCAGATAATAGGAATCAACCCTCTGGACCGATCATAAGAAGCCGAGCTAAAGGACTCTAAGAGCTCGCACAAAAAATACTAGCTCTAAGCCATAGTTGAAACGGTGACTCCTATCGCAAGTTGGTCTTCTACTAACCTGTCTGTTAGATCCTCTTGTGTGTCCTACATGTTCTTGCCCAGCAACGAATTCATAATCTAGAAGATAGCCTAGGAAGGACTATCCTAACCAAACTCCCCAACCAACCACTAGCATCTGACTCCAATTCAAATGCCTTCCTTACCAAGATGATTGGCTCCCAACCTAATCTAGATTAGGTCAGCCCATGATTGCAACGCATTATTGATTTCGCCTACGTTGTATCATATTCCTAATGTCCAACTATCAAGTAACATGTGTCTTTTGACACAATATTCAAGAATGATTCCTTCTTTTTCGTATTAAATGTTCTGTCTCTTTTACCCCTTTTAGTACATTTCATGTAACTTAATTATAGAATACCCTTTTTCTTTTTTCATACATGTAAAATAGCCTTAATGGACAAGTATATAAACCCCCACTTGTTGTACATAGAGAATACAACATATCTTTAATACAAAATTATTCATTTAAGCAACCTTAATGTTCTTATTATCTCTTAACTTTTATCTATTCCCTTTAGGAAGGAGTAGTGGTAAGTGACCCTTTAGTTTGGACCAGTGTGTCATATCCGGCAAATTATAGATCGAGTAAAATCGAGTGATGCATCACATCTATTCGGTAGCTACTCGAACTTTGCTAACCTTTTCCCTATTTGTTTTGTTTGTTTTGTTATGGTGTCTCTCTGTGTGTTCGAGCCTGAAGACACATCACAACCTTATTTTGATCATATAATGTTTCTAACATATTTTTTTTAAACAAGTTTTCTAAGTCAAAATGATTTCAAAACTTCATTTGTTAGATTGAATCTCGATTCCTTATAGAGGCTTAGGGTGTAAGTAAGGTATTGGATGCTAAGTATAAGAGGTAAAGTGAATGGGTTAAAGTAAAGCCTAAAATGGTTGTTTAACTTATATAGTAGGTTGTAGATGTAAAGTGATAGATAACTTGTTAAGCGAGTTCACATGTTTGCTTGTTGTGCTTATTTAGAGTAGCTGTTTAAAATAGAATTAACTCAAACTCGAACTTATTAATTACATGCTGCTTGTGCTTGTTTGCTTCAACCTCCCCTTGGTAAGGTCCAAAAGGGTTGGTGAGGCACTTATGGCATGTTTACTTAGGGGGAATTGGAATTCCATTCCTATCTTATTATAGAATTGCAATTATGTAAGAATCCCTATTACTTAAAATCAAGTAATAAATATTCCTTAATTCAACAAAGGAATCATGATTCATCAATATTACCATTACCACCGCCGCCGCCACTACCGCCATCGCCACTACCACTGCCACCGCCACCGCCACCACTACTATCACCACTACTGCCGCTAACCACTGTAGCCACCCTTACCATTACCATCATCAACCACCACTACCACCAGCACAACCATCTATTACTTTAGGATTAGTTGAGAAAAAAAATAGACTGAGAATAATTTAGTCATTAAAGTTATATTACATGTCTATTCTTAAATTGCTTATAAATCCAACTAAACAAACTAATATATATTATACCCTTATTCAATTCCTTAAGGAATTCCAATTCAATTCCCTCTCATTCTATTCCATAAAGTGAATGAGCCATTAGTGATTATATGTGACTCACCTTATGGGGGTTTCATATTGAGACAACCTAATTAAATTCTAGAAAGGGTTACTAAGATGATATGTAAGACCTACACTAATACTTGTACTTATGTCATATATATATATTACTTGTTTAGGGGTCATGAGTTACCCCAATTCTCGAGATGCTAAGACTATGATGATTGCTAGTTGATAATCAAATAAAATAAACAGTGCTTACTACATTGGTCATTAATAGGCATGCATGTAAATTGTGATAGTGTGTTTCATGTGCATGTGGTTTCCATATTCTATATTAGGTTTCAACTCACTTTGTTTTAATTTTTTAGGTATAGTTATAGAGGTACTTGAGTAGAAGTTACAGAGTTAGATGATTTAAGATTCAATTGTCAAGCTTTTATTGTGAAAATAATTTTAAGTTATGATAGTTAAAGTTATTTTGAAAATTAGTAAATCATTGTTTAGACCTTTATAAAATTTATTTAGAATATGTTTTAGATTTATTCCCAGAATTTAATTTTATTAGAATTATTTAGAAGTTTTGGTTGATAATTTTGGAGATTCTAGTGTTTGTTTACGCTTGACATATCAGTAGATGATAAGAAAATGTGGTGGGCTGTGACATTTTAGGTTCTAGGGAATTGCAACATTGTTCCCTCTTATTGATCAAATTAAAGATGAATCCCTTATATCAACAGCCCGCTAATGGACTAGAGTGAAATCACAATTTCGAATTCCATTCCCTTTCCCATCTTTGGAAATACATTTAAAAGGTCGAATTGCGATTGTATGAAATTAGCAATTTCAATTTTAAGGGAAAATTCGATTCCACCTTTAAGATGGTAGAGTCATGACTCCAACCCCTCTTCATTAATTAAGATTAATTAGAATTACTTATTCAACCTTTAAAGAAATTATGTCATACAATATTTAAGGTACTTTGACAAGTAATATTATTTGTGTATTTAATGTCACTCAATTCCATTCTATTTCATAAGTAAACATAAGAAATGATTTCTCATTCCAATCTTCAATACATCTCATTCCACTCCAATCCATTCTATTTCACTCCATCTAAATCATTCCTTCATACCAAACATGACATGAGTCACCACAACAATTAATCCTTAAATCTATGCACTTTTAAGATGTACAATATACCATATACTTATCCATGGTTAACACCCAGAGCATAGCACCATGATGCATATAATCCAAATATTTTTTAGCACAATCACTATAATGTAATATAGTACTCACTTTAATATCCTAAATTGCAATTCCTTTATCCTCTGAATCCATTACATCATTTTATCAATAAATTACAAAATTTGATTTTCTTTTAAATTTACGGTATTTAGATTTTATATTTCATATATCTCATTCTTGATCAATTAAATTCCATAAATCCTTAATTATTTAATCTGGGGATCAAATTGAATAAGAATTAGAACGATCACTATGAAAATAAGGGGGTTAACCTAAGGAGGGGTGATTGCCCAATTAAGAGGGAGGTCAACCGATCTCTTTTTATCTGATCTCATCATTTAATATTGTTTGCTTATGTATTGCTGACACATTTATATTTTAGGATTTCTGTGATTCTATTATCCTATTCTTTACATAAACCTTAAATTTTAAATCTAACAACTTTACTCTATTCAATAATATCTAGGTTTTCATCCAATAAATTCAATACCCCAATTGTCTTAGGGTTTAATTGTAATCACCAATTCTATATTATAAATCCAACTCACAAACCCTAAATTAATAATGCATATCCTATCTATTCTGTTTATTTAGATTTTATGCTTAATCTCGTCTTTATGTAATTAAGATGTTGAGGTTTATCTGTAATTAATATGATGTAGGATAGCGGAAGAGAAAAATTATAAAAAAAATAAAAAATTAGGGAAGCATGAAAATCAATAAAAAAAATAATCCAGACAAAATTTACTCTGAAAGAAAGTAAAACCTAAAAAGATATATCTAGTAGCCTGACACCACTAGATTAAGATGATGGCCTCACACCATTTGTGAATTGTATAACCTTACACCACATGATGAGAAAAAGGATGGTCTCACACCATAATAATATCTTGAATAATATCATATCTGATCTAAAAATATCGACTTAACAAAATCCTAAAATAAAACATATCAATAATATCATATCTGATCTTTCTTAATCCACATCATAATACATATCCATTTAACTCCTATCGACAAACCTTACACTCAAAATTACAAGTCCATATAATTATTTGATTAACTTTCACCACAATTACAAATCTATTCTTTATATTGATCATGAATCTAAGTTTAATCTTTTATGTTTATGTAATTAATGATTTAGATTTATTGCTTGTGTGGCTCAAATAGAGTCTTGCCTCTTCTCTTCCTCCATATGCTGCAAGAGAAACATGATAGAGTGAAGTTATAAGAAGAATAATTTCTTATATAATTAAGGTAATATTATCTCATTATTCATGAAAATATCACTTATAATATTTTCACCTTTTAACTTTTATTTTAACCATGTGTCATATTTTCCTTTATATGATGCATGACATATCAATTTTAGACTTTATTTAAACTCTTTTATTTTATTCATTTATTATTATTCAATGTGTTTTGCCCAAGGTATTTCAAGAATAGTAGGATACTAAATTGATATAATAAGACTAATCTATTAATATATCTAGAAGAAATAAGTGTAACTTTTTTTGTACCTCTAATTTTTAGCTTGTGAATATAACATGTGTTATTAGGCCTCTACATGGTGGTGGATGACGGCTTATAAGGCTACTATCTTAAGTAAGTCATGGTAAGCTTAACACCAAGTATCTTCAAATGTAGGTCTATGTAATCTATTGTAAGGTAACTTATATAAGCATAATAGCATGTTGGATAATTTGATGGCACAAATTAACCCTATTACCTTAACTCAAGTAAATAAAGCACTTTAGTTCAATTAAAAAAAAAAAAACTCTTTAACTCTTAATTTCATCATTTTTCTCAAAGTTTTCCTACTTTGCCACAATCCTTTAATCACTAACCACTTATATGCAATTGTCACTACCACCAAATGTCAAATATGTAAATGTTAATATTGAGAAATTAATGTTCATGACCTTATGACAAGGATTGAGCTCCTGTTCTAATCCTATAGAGTTACATATTTCAAGATATATTTCTATTTTTGAAGTATTAAAGTAAAGTTATATAACTATATATTTTATCAAGTTAACATACCCATAGGCTAATTTCATTAAAATAAACTACAATGTAACAATGCATAACTTCAAGTTTTGCAAATTATAGGATAGTAGCTAGGAATGCTACAAGTGAGTCATTGTCAATTGTAACTATTATCTTAAATTGCGTTAATGTTGAATATGTTGAAGCATGGGTAGTCAAAGAAGGTCTAATTCTTGCAAAGAAGAAAGGGTAAATGGATGTAGAAGTAGAGATGGATAATTAGCCAATCTTCAACAACTTTAAAAATGCCAAATTCGCATCTTTGAGATCCAATTCTAGTCCCATTATTAAGGAAATTTTGCTATTAGAATCTTGTTTTTTTACAATTAATAAATGGGAAAGTAAATGCATACACCAATTGAGTTGCATCCTAAGGCAAAAGGGGGATGAGCATAGAGTTTAGGAATTTTTATTCCATATTCCCTTTAGTTTGTCTCATAACTATTATAGGGGTAAAGGTTAGAGTATGAAGGTTAAATGCATGTTACGTGATAAACACGCCACATGTGATTAGGGAAATGACTTGTATGGGATAATCAAGAGAGAAATATAGGGAGGAGGGTAGGCGATGTCAACAAGGCTCTAATACTTGTAACGACAAGTGGAGGAGCTTAAAAGCATCGGACTCTTCTATTAATGAAGGATATGAAAGTATTCTTATAATATTTAAGTGTTTAATCTTTCATATGAGAATGCAGTAAAGTAATAGCATTCATGCCAATTCTCTCTTATCCAAATGAGAAAGGGAGAGGGGTATTTATAGAAGATGACCATGGATCTCATCTGTTGGATCGTGATGATGATCAATGACCAAAATTCATCCATTCCCTTAATGGACCTTAAGTAGACTTTATTTATGAGCTTAGGCCCAATAAGGCCTTATTCTCTTATGTGAGTTAAATTGAGAAAGGTTAGATCAAACAGACCGATCTAATGGGTTCTACTCTAAGCCCATTATGTCAAATCTCCCTTGATAATCCCAAATATATAAACTCAACTCTTTAGACCTTACTACCTTAACCCAAAGAGTCAAACACAATTAATTAATGGGCTTAAAGCCCAACTTTAAATTTAGCCCTCTACATTTTATCTCTTAACCAGAGTCCTTCAGATAGATTCGAAAGGGTTTAGACATCAAATGAGCCTTTCAAATGACTTAAGTACATACACTATTGAACAACTACTCCGCCACCAAATTCATCTAAGAATTGTCTTAGTGCACGAGTCCTTAACACCCTATAATCGTTTGTCATGTCTTAATTGGATTGAGTTATACATCACCCTTAAGGCAACACTCTGAAATAAATCTTCTTTAATCTCTCTCTATGTAAGCTGATTTGCCTCTTTGATTCAATCTACATGAGTTATTCATCCCATTGGGTTAAACCTTCGTACATTAGCTTTACATTAGTAAATGACCCTCAGGTGTCAATATTGTCTTAATTTTCTTCAAATATAAGAGAATTCTTCTTATGAATCTTCATATATAGTAATCATTAAATGCCTTAAACTTTGGTTACGTAACCCATATTATAATCGGGCGTGATATTTTGGGAGCTCAATTTTGATAGTGAATTTTTCGAGAGGTTTATGGTAGTGGAAAGTGAAGGCTAATCATGGGGGGGTGTGGGGGGTAAAGCCCCTCGTAGTATGGATCAACTTCGTGTTTTTCTCCTTATGTATGTGTGTATATATATGTATCTTCCTTCTTCGATGTATGTTGGACTTCCACTTACTATTCTTTAATCATAGGGTGAGGCATAATTCCCTTACATGTTAAATTTAGCTTCATTTGAAACTATAATTACGAAAGTTTACTTTACATACATTCTTAACCAAAGCCCATATTTCTTAAGCCTAATATTGTCCATGTCATGTACATAAGAAGGTAAAGACATAAAGTTGATGGGTTGCCAATTGAGAGTTTTCTAACTACTTTCCATATTTTAACACATAGTAGCCACCATGGAGAAAAAATAAAACATCTTAGTTTTTTTTCTTTCTTACTCTTAGTGAGTGAGCTAAGTTACTCTAACTGCCCTTTCCCTTCTTCTCTTTTCTTAGAATGGGGGCCTTCACATATGTGTTTTTCATTATGCTACCGGTGCTCATTTGAAGAGTTTAGTAGCTGCTACTCGGCTTATGTTCACTACTAGTCATTCTTAGTTGCTCTACTGAAGTCACTTATATCTATGTGATCAAATAGACAAACTTCTCCATTGGTTGGGTAGATGCTTACTATAGAAGAGATCGGGTCAGTTATGTTGTGAAGTGTGCAACTAATGATGCTAGCAAAAGTGGCTTAGCATAGTGCTCAAGTAGTGTTCGATGGTGAGTGCTTTGCTTGGTCCCATCTTCATAGTGCACTAAATGAGTGCCCAAATAAGGTCACCTAAGTTTAATTAGCTGTTGTAGCATCTATGGGGCTGCTTGTTGTGGTTGTAGAGTGTGGGTGGGATCTTCCTATTATGTGGGCGTGCTCAGGTCTAGTTTTCTTTATCTTGCCTAACTGTCTTGCTACTAAAGCTCAAGTTTCCATTGCACTTTCGCAATTGCTTAGTTAGATCTACTATGAAGGCCTCAGTTGCTACTTAGTTAATTAAGGTTACTACTCTCTAGTATTGCTCTATTCATTAAGTTCTTTTTTGTCTCAATGGGTAGTTCAACCTGGTTCTTCATGTATCAACTATCCTTATGCTCAAAGTTATGCATAATAGCTCAAGCTTGCTTGGGTTTAGCTAGTTATTCGTATATTCACTATAACTACTTAGCAATTGTCTTGAACTTCCAACTGCTTTCATGAGTTATGGTTGCTCAAGAGTTTTGTTTTAAGGGCTACCATGTTGCTATCATAGCTCCCCTTCCTTTTTTAACATTTTGTTCTTCTTCTACTTTTAAAGTAAATAAACACCAAGAACATAGGAAAACTGTATGAAGGGGTTTCTTTTCCTTAGAATGCTAATAAACTGATATCGCCTTTTATGGTTGTAATCTTGAGTGCTATGAGCTTTATTCCTCCTTTTTATAGTCAGTATTAGGTGCTCCAAATTTGTTAAGTTCGTTTTCTCCACAAGTTTAATAAAATACCTACATGAGATTCCTTTTTCTTCTTTCTCTTTTCCTTCTTCTTAGTTTGTAGATATGAATTGCAGATATTTATCCATAAGCCTTCGCGAATCTTTATCTAGTAGCATTTATAGCAACATGTTTAAGTGAATAAACTGATATCCTTAGGTAATCATAACATAACAAGTAATTATACTATTGTAGTAGCTATTGATTTGCTTATTCTCACTGTAGCATTATATTCACAAATCTTCTTTATTGCATCTTACTTATGTGTACATACTCTTTTAGCCTCTACATGCCAAAACCAAGAAATGCATTGTCACATTTTTCTATTTTGACCATAATAGTATAAAGCACATTTAGGTAAAGCTTTTGTGCTTTCTAAAGTGCTTGCGATGCCTTGACATGTGTGTGCTATGGAATCAATATCTTAAGTTTGATGTCGTCTTTCTATACTCATAGCCTTGGTAACTAGCTAAGATATCTAAGTGTATATGACTCAAGAGTATACCTTGCTACTCATTCACGCTTCCTCCACATCACTATTACCATTCAAATATTTTTCTTATATAGCATGCGAATTGTAGCTTCAGTTTATTCTTCAACTCTTAGAATTGATTATGGGAAGCTTTATTTCTCCTTGTAATCTCTAATATATCTTACTAATGAGCATTATGTCCTTTGGAAAATTTCTTGATGGACATGTCTCTTGGTAACCAAGCTTAGTAATTTGGAACTCAAAGTATATCAATGATTGGACTACAGTACACTTTAGTAAAGTTTATTAAATAACATTTCACCTCCTTTTAGCTAAAAACTTGTAAATTTTCCAAAATCAATGTATAATGGCTAAGCTTCAATTCTTTGCTAAGAATGGTGACTTACTTCTTGGATGTGTGTACATAACTCAAGCATGTGCTTCGAGCTCCATGATATGATAGAATTTGGTATCCTTTACCTCCTTTTCTTGTAACTCTTACATTCATGGCATCATACATGTTTTTATGCCATCGATTCTTGCATCCTTACATCTTAAACCCTTGCATAATACTTAGTTTTCTCATTTTTCTTCTCGTTTCATTTTTATTCTTTATAGGCAAAGGAGACAAATCATTAGAGTGGGGTAATGAAGGTAACGTGGCTAAGGAGAACAAGAGGATTAACAAAGGGGAGCACATAGCTAAACTTTATTTCAACTTGTGAGTAAGGCTAAGGTGTCCTAAGTTTGTTATTTCCTTTTTCTTTTCATCATGATGAAATTCAAACTCAATGGCTTTTCCTCGTTTCCGACTATACTTTGTTTCACTCTTCATTTCGTTGATGTTCCTATAAATTCTCATTTAGAAGTTGCTCTACTTTTTTTTTTTTTTAAGGTGACCAAGGTAAAAGAGTGCATATCCAACAACATTTAGGAAGAAAGTGGTATAAGTAGTAATTGTTGAAGGAAAACAGAATCACCCAGAGTTCTAATTGTGGTACCAGTGGTGTTAAGCGAAACCACTTAGAGATCCAAATGCAATTCCAATAGTGGTGTCTATCCATTGTAAAACTTCACGGCTAGAGGAACCACCCAAAGACCCTAATATGGTCTTAGTGGTAGGTTCCATTTGTTGTGAAGGCCGGAAGAGCCACTCAAAGACTCAAACATGGTACCGATAGTGGTTTTGTCTGTTGTGAATTGAAGCCAGCATTAACCACTTGGAGACCTAAAGGAAGTGGTGTCGCTTGTTACAAAGACCAAAGCTACTTGGAAACCTGAAGGAAGTGGTGTCTCTTGTTGTGAAGACTAAATCCACTTGGAAACTTGAAGAAAGTGGTGTCTCTTGTTGTGAAGACCAAATCCACTTAGAAACCTAAAGGAAATGGTATCATCCGTAGATTCAAAGATTAGTGAGACCACTATAGGGTTGCCTTATAAAAGCCTGGAGCTAGAAGGTCATAATTGTTATTGGCGACATCTTTGATACATAACTTAGGTGTGTATGTTATTCACTCAATTTGTGATTCATGTGGTTGTTTGCATTCACATTAGCCTCTATGTTTGTTTCTACGACATTAATCCCTATATCCTTCTCTTCCTCTTTTTTTTTTCAATTATGAAACTAACATTTCCTCATTATACATGTCTTATAGGTGTTGTACTTAGGCTGTATATGACCTCGTTTGGCGACTTTGATAAGGCCAATTGAAATTTGTAATGCGAATTGAACATAAGCTACGAAATGTGAGGGCATAGCACACAAGCACATGAGAGATGAACGTAAGCCACATGTGAGCTAAACATACGTAAACTGAACATGAATATTAAGACGTAACCATATAAGAGTTGAACACGAGCCTTATACATGAGATGAACTAACCATGAGCCTTGAACACTAACACATGAGAGTCAAACATGAGTTTAGGAGTTGAGCACACATTAATAAAACATGAGTCTTGAACATGGGTCTTAAACATAATGTAAGCCCTGAACATAACACAAGTCTTCAATTATGATGTGATGTGAACCTTGAACATAACATAGGCAAGCCTTAAACATGATACAACTTGAGCATTGAACATGCGAACTGGACATAAGCCTCATATGTGAACTTATCGTAAGCTTTGAAAATGAGCACATGAGAATTGAACATGAGAAATCAATACGACCCCTTAATCATGAGTAACCATAAGTTGAACATATGAAATGAACATAGCCCTTTTAACATGAGTACTTGCAAACTTTTGATATGGACATGCGTAAGTTGAACATGTAAATTGAACATGAAATTTTTTAGCACATGAGTTAAAACTAATGTTGCCATGTGAGTTGAACGTAAGTCTTGGCATGAGCGAACATGAACTTAACACATGAATTGGATGAGACTTAAAACATGCTTGAACATGAACCTTGAATGTAGATAACATCAGCCTTTTGTCATGAGCACTCATAAGCTTTTGACATGAGGATGTAAGAGGTAAACACATGAGTGGAACAAGAGCTGTTGAACATGCTACTACTGATCTTGTATATATAGTGCCTATTGACACTATACATGATGAGAGCCCTCATGTACATACACATTATATCCAACTCGCATATGTAGATGTTATATTTACTAAATGAGCCTCATTTTTATTAACTTTCTCATTCCCCTGTATTTTGCAAGAGGTCAATTCTTCCTCCTCCCCTAAATGGTAGTAACTGTGTATAAACATTGCTACTACTTTCAAATATAAATTATACGAGGCAACATAACATCATAAATAAGTATTCATATGTAATGAATAACTCCACTAATGTTATCCTTCAAATTAAGCATAAGGGATGGTGTAAAGCTATGTAGGGCATCAAATCCTCGGGAACACACGTATGTTGAGCGTTGCTTGAACATTAAGACTCATGCACATGCACACCAAGCCTTACACATATAGGCGCATTGATCGTCAAATTTAAGGAATGTTATGTGAAGCAAGTGCCATGAGTAACAATCGTCACCATGCAAAATTAGCCTCTTCATATACCACATCTATACATAAATTTCCTCCCCCAATTATTAATATGTAGAGAAGGGACAAGTCTTGAAACATCTCATTCTTTTAGCATGTCATGGAAAAGCAAGTTGTATTGTAATCTTTTGATTTTTGAGGATCATGCCATAAAGGAGCACATCATCATAACTTCATGACAATACTATTTGCGTAGGAGCAATTATGTAGCTAAACATTTGTAGCAGTAATCATTCCTACAATCTTCTTAATCATGCCATTAGAACTCTTATATTTTCTTGTAGATATAAATTGTAATTGAACATCTAGAATCAATAATTATGGAGTCCATTTACTAACATTTTGTGTTCTTTTATTTCATTAGTGCTTCCATTTGCTTTTATGAAGGTACCCTATCATTGTGCACATGGGACTGATAGCTCTTCACTTGATAATAGCATGATAAGAAATACTACAGTGGATTGCTTTGATCTCCTTAACAACTTGTAATGTCTTAACAAATAATGAGAGGAAAATCTTAACTCAGTAATAACATAACCAAGGATAATGCAGTCATTGCTAAATAAGACATTCACTTAAGTTAGAGCATACTTTGTTCTTAGAGACTTCATGTGCTTAAGAGTAATGAATCAACTAAGTAGTGATATTGTCTACTGCAAAGTAGCAAGATTGCCTTGTCATTTCTTTTTCTCTTTTTAACAACACCATACAGCAGGGAGCAAAGGCTTAATCTAGTCATGCTAATGTTAAGTGACATGAACTTCAGACTTCTAGATTGATATAGTTTTAAGGCTACTTAAACTCAATGACTAAGGGGGCTTTTATAGATATAATCACGAGATTACTTATACTTAATGATCTAAGGGATCTCTCATGTCCTCATATGTATTGAGGTAAGACTTTTCCTTACTAATAATAGTATTTAAAAGATCCCTTTTCGAAAAGTGTTCAATTACACATAAGCAGAGATAGTGGCATTCATTGCTTAGGATCAATGATTCTTTCTCATTAGTCAAAGGGGTATTTCCCATTGCTCAACCATTTAATATTGCTTACCAAGGTTTAACTGTCAAAATGTTAAAACACTCATCAATGGGATTGTCTCCACTACTTGATAGTAAGAAATATAACATTTAGTTAACATGAAAGCTATATACAATTACCATGGTGTGATGTGTGCTTAATAGCCAATGCTACAGACGATGTGTGCTTAAGAGCCAATGCTCCTACTAGTTTGTAGTATAAAAGCTAATCTCATCATAACGTACTTAAGAGATAAGGCTCCTATTAGCTAGCAATGATGTATAGATTATATGTTATATTTGTTATTGTTTTTTTTTTTTAATCAATCAAGAGTGTAGACACCTCATTTTTGCCTCTTTGTATTTTTAATTTTCTTTTTTTTGGAATAAAAAAAGTGTCATAATTTAAGGAAATCACAAAAAATAGAAAAAATTGGAAAAATACAAAAAAAAAATTGTAATATTTAGAAAGAAATCACAAAAAAGGAAAATTTAGGAAAATACAAAAATAGAAAATTTAGAAAAAAATAAAAAAATAAAAATAAAAATAAAATAATAAAAAAGAAAAGAAAAAAAAAAAGAGAAAAAGAAAAAAGAAATTTTTAAATAGGTTAAATAGAATAGGATTTTTTAATTTAGCCTTAATATCCTTAAATAATTAAAAAAGAGGAGAGATATTGGGCTTGGGCTTAGGCTTAGATTTAAATATAACCCAAGCCAACTTGATCCATATATACAATTTGCAATTTGATTGTATATATGAATAAGGCATAAGCCAATGGCCTAACGATTCTACACTCTGATTTAACATGGTATATGACTTAAAGATCTTAAGTTCAAATCTTATAATCGACACAAAGTAACTTTTGTTTTTCTTCACAAAACACACTTATCACGTGTCAAAACACCATTGGCCCTTATGTGTTCGTAATACATGGCGCTTCGCGATTGGGCCACGAGCTGACATGGTGCCATGTGTCATGACACATGGCATATGACACGTCGACTACCCTTACCACATCATTTGCTACTTTTCATGTCAAGATACGTGACACGACACCATACATCAATATCTCTTTCTCCCCCTTTCTTTCCCTTTCCCAAATTTTCCTTTTCTTTCTCGCTTGAAGTCAGTTGGGAGTGTTCACTTCGTGGTCAGTTTTCATCAATCTTTCTACGTGATTTCACTAATTTAATGGTGAAATTACATAGATCGCTTAGGACACTTCAGATTGAGGCCAAAAACTTTTCCAAATACAATCATTTGTGAGGTTAAATCAAGCTTGAAAAATCAAGGAAAGGCAAAATTCAAAATTCTAGCTCTTGCTTAATCCTTCAAATTTGAACCTTGATAATGTATATGGAAGCTTCCTTTCTTCTTTTTCAGCAAGAATATCAACATTATTACTCTAACAATCACTCGAATCTCGTATTCTTCCATTAAAATCAATTAATCAAGCCAATTCCCATTTGTTGTGGATTTTTGAATTCAATGCGTTTTCCTTGCACATTTGATCTTGAAAACTATAAAAGGGGAATCAGTGGAGCTCAAAGGTAGTAAGCTTGATAAAAAAAAAATACTCCTTTAACCTTCAAAACCAAAGCCCTCTCTCTCTTCAAACCCTCCATTGTCAAATCTCTCTCTCTCTCTCTCTCTAAGATAAGTTTTAGCTTGAAGCTTTTCACGCGAATCCACTGATCTTACGAGCTTCCTTAGGTGATAAGCTCTTAATCTCAAGCTCTCACATACATAATTGTAACCTTTAACATGCCCAATTAAACCACCGCCACTAGACCTTAGCCGTTCCTTATGAAACATCACCCTAGCCACCACAGCGAGTTAAAGTAACCTCTCCATAAGATTTACGACATTCAAAAAACTAACCCCATACCACCTTCTCACTATCAGTACCCACCACAAGCAGTATACAAGATCATTACTACCCTCTCATCTCTAACGATGACCAAAACCACTTCATTCAGCTGTAGCATTTTCCCTATCCTTACTATCCCTAATGAGAAACTCATGAAGGTGTTCTCACCCCCTTGAAAAATCGCTCAAAACCACTCCAATTGCATCTCCAAAGCTACTACTCTCTTCCTTGTATGACTTGATTCATGAACTAGATTTAACTTGAGATCCGACCGGATCCAAGCTCACCCAATCGGCCCATATGGCCTATCCTTGGTCCGATCCTAGTTTTTCTTTTTTTTTTTAATTTTATTTATTTACTTATTTGTAATAACAATTTGTAATTGTAAACAAAAAAAAAAAGATGAAAAAGAAATAAAAAAGGGGGGGGGGAGCCTAGTTTTTTTTTTATTATGTTTTAGTCAAAATAAAAAATATGGGTCCGGTCGGGNCAAAACCACTTCATTCAGCTGTAGCATTTTCCCTATCCTTACTATCCCTAATGAGAAACTCATGAAGGTGTTCTCACCCCCTTGAAAAATCGCTCAAAACCACTCCAATTGCATCTCCAAAGCTACTACTCTCTTCCTTGTATGACTTGATTCATGAACTAGATTTAACTTGAGATCCGACCGGATCCAAGCTCACCCAATCGGCCCATATGGCCTATCCTTGGTCCGATCCTAGTTTTTCTTTTTTTTTTTAATTTTATTTATTTACTTATTTGTAATAACAATTTGTAATTGTAAACAAAAAAAAAAAGATGAAAAAGAAATAAAAAAGGGGGGGGGGAGCCTAGTTTTTTTTTTATTATGTTTTAGTCAAAATAAAAAATATATATAATAAAAATAATAATAATAAAGGTAAAAAAATAATAAATAAATGATAAAGATGTCTTCTCACTTAAAAAATTGTTTTTTTTTAGAAACAAAATAAAATGGACCCTTTTCAAAACTAAGGCCTTTATTAGAATTTTCAAAACAAAACAATTATGACCCTTTAGAAAATTTTCAAAATAAATTAAAAAAGTTAAGAAACTTAAATCCGACTCTTTTCTAAAATAAAAGAAATCAACCCACTAATATTTTTTAAATGAACTATAAAAGTCTAATCTCGAATAGTGGATACATAAGCATTCGTACGTAAATACGAGGCAACTTAAAATATAATAAAATTTTGTTTTTCCCACCTTTTGTAAATAGTTACCCAATTTATCTCTTTTGTAGATTCATTTTAATTTACTTAGTCACATAGATGCTACTTTTCAAAGAGTATTTTAAAGCTAAAATTAAAATAAAAAAGTTAAAAAATGGTACCTATTAAGGGTTTAATAGGATGGCTCCCGAATTCAAAATCTTTGGTTTTCAAAACCTTTTTCTTAATATCGGTTTTTTTAAGTAGATTGGTGTTTAAGTTAAATTGATCTACCCAATCGATTTAATATAACCTACTCTTTTTCCCGACTTTAGTTGGGCGATGACTCTAAGAATTTTCAAAATACATTTAAAAACTAAGTTTTTCTTAACTCCTAATCGAATATTGGTATTTAAACAGGCTATGGTTTAATAATAATCAAGTTAAGGAAAATCATAAAACTGAAAAAAAAATCAAGCTTAACAAAGGGATTTAGTTTCCCTCATTCAAATGTAAACTAGCTTAGAAAACCAGTTGTGCGTACTAAGGAGACCAATCTCGTACTTTACAATGACAACAATGATAAAAGAAGTATAAACAAACACTTATCACATTCTTATAAGATAATATTAGTGATAAAAAAAAGAAAAAAAGAAACTCCTTACATTGACAAGAAGTAGTTTTCAACTTGTTTACATATGAAGTATAAAAGAAAACCAAAGTATAATCGATGAGGAGATACTTCGGTTGTCAATAGTTCTCATACTTTCTAACTTATATGGTGCTTTCTATTTTGGTGCATTTATTAGCTCGCTTGTGTTTCTTTGCACATTTGCAACAACCGTACATCTTTTTCTTCTTGAATGCTCGAGAACGAGCTTCTTGCCTTATGAATAGCAATGATTCAGGGGGTTTCACTAAAGGTGTCTCCCCTTCATTCACATGCTCATTAAAAAATGCTGCAGAAGTGAAATGAGACTCATTACATGTAAATGGGTTCTTTGTTGCAAGAATGAGTTAATTCTTCCCATTCTAGTGGCCTTTCATGCATTAATGCCATGTCGAGGGTATTACATTGTGATCATGTAGCCATGTCCTCTCTATGAGGAGATGGTAAGATATAAGCGCATCAATAACATGGAACCATGTAGACCTATGAATAGGTCTAACATTGAAATCTACTTTAACGCACCCTATTATCTTCATAGAAGACTTTAGAAATTATTTAACATGATTGGTTGTTTTATCAAGTGACAAATGTCTATCTTTGTAGCCTTGAAAATAGACATAGGCATAACATTGAGTGAAGATCTATTGTCAACAACTGTTCTCTTAATAGGATGACCATTAAGTATGTTTTCCACATATAGAGGGTAGTTGTGATTTGAGCTCCTTATGCATGCATTGGTACCATCATTCATTGAGGCCATCCCATATGTAAGATGTACCATGGCATATTTCTCATATTGACCTTAGGCAATTCTTATAAGTGCAGTCATTGCTACAAACTAAGCATCTTTGTTAAATCTAAGTAGATTATTGAAGTTCCTAACATTGTAACTCTTTAACAAAGTAAAAACAGCATTATCATCTTTATTTTCTTAAATTTCAAGTCTTTCGCCTCTATCTCTATGTACTTCAACTGGCTGCACTTGTATTTCTTGGGTCTTTGTAGAGTCATAGTAATAGCATTCATAGCACCATGTTAAGTGCTATGAGCTAGAAGTGGATTATTCTTGATATCATTATCTTTGATACCAATTCCCTATTCTAAACTCGTTCATTAAATATTTTCTTTAATGTCCAATAATCTTTTATAGGGTAACCTATACTCCTATGGAACCTTCAAAACTTGGGGTCACTTTTTTCCTCATTTATTTATAAGCGCTCAACTCTAAGGAGCCTAATGTTTCTATCATCTAGCTATTGGTCAAGGAGTGAATGACCCTTTCCCATTGAGCATAGGCATGTTAAAGATGGTTTAGTGCTTGTAGGCTTCTCACTTCTAGATTTCTTTACTGCTTTTGGGTTCTCCTCATAAGCTAAGTTCATTAATAATGTACAGTTGTTAAATCTTATGCTCTTACGTTTTTGTCATGCTTCTGAATTGTTGGTCCTTCATAAGTTCTCAACCAATGCAACGGAAGAAACTAACGAGAGGTTCTCAAGATGCACTGGTTACTCAATGAGCATCTCTTGGATGCAAATCTTAACTAACTCTTCTTCATCGCAAACGTCTTCTATATCCAAGGAACGCTCCATAAAGTGCTCAATGTAATCCATGAGATCTTCCTTAGGCTTTTGTCAAATTCTTCCCATATCAATAAGGTTGACTCTTTCTTCAATGAAGAAGAACTTCTCGAAGAACATCGTACACATATTTCCCTTATCAATTGACCCCTAGGGAAGGTTGACATATCAAGTGTAAGCCTTCTCTATCGAAGACTTAGATAACTCTTTCAACTTTAGGTCATCATCTAAGTCATACACTTCCAAAGTCTCAATTACCTTTAATAGGTAGTCTTTAGTATTCCCCTTCTTACTATTGAACAACATGAATTTCAGACTCTTATAGTCCTTAAAGTATGACTTCACAGCAATGCACTGATGGAAAGAGAGTTTCAACTCTAGTACCCTCGTTGTGGACATTGCTTGTATTTCCTTCAGGTGTACGTCTAGATCTTCCTTAATCACAAATGAATCCCTTTAGGTAGATGTTTTTGCCCTCATAGATATTAAAAGAGTAAGATTCATGGAAGGAAGATCCATGGGTGTAAAGTTCACGAGAGCAAGGTTCATGGGTGTAGGATACACAGATTCAACAATTGTAACTCATGGAGTAGCACAAGAAGATGAACCTCCAATCTAGACCCCTTGATTCATTACTTCAACTAAAGAATGTTATGTAGTGTAAACACCTTGTTTTTGCCATTTTTATTTTAGTATTTTTTATTTGGCCAGGTTTGAAAAAAAAAAAAAGAAAAGAAAAGAGAGAGAGAGAGAGAATAAATAATTAAAAAATATATATACAAAAAATAAAAAATAATGAAAAAATAAAAATTGAAAATTGAAAACTAATAAGTGTTGAGTTGAGTCCAATCATATCGAGTCTAGTCATATCAAGTTAAGTCGAGTTAAGACAAGTAGTTTAAGATCAAATTAGATAATAGTGAGTACTCAATTTAATAAATTTTAAGTCGTCGAAGGATCAAGCTTTAATGAAAAATAATTTAGTCCAATCCGATATAAGGTGGATTTTTATCTAACTTATGTTGGGCTAAAATAAATTTATGATTTATTAAGTGGGTTATTGGGCTAAAAATCAAGTTAGACTGAGTCGGGCTTGGAAAATAGAAAACCCAAATTAAAACAAGGTTTCTAAAAACTAAGTCGAATCTTCAAAGAATCTAACACGTATCTTATTTATCTAGGATTCGTTATTGTATCTAAGGTTTGTTGAGATCAGATCTATATCTAAAGAGATACGAAAGATTTAGTTGTATGACTTATAAATAAAAATTTAGCGGTGAAGTCTAGAACGTTTTCTTAATATACTTCCTCAATTACAATACATGATCAGCCCTAATCCCACAATTCATTGCCTACAACACTTCATACCTAATCGTTGCTTCACAATACACGATCAGGCTCTCACACTTCACGTCTAAGTCTAATGCACTTCACAGTCTACGTACACTGTACGACCAAATTCACGTATGAACACTACATACACACAACGCTAGTACACATCCAACACTTCACCGCACAAGCATTGCACTTTCCACACACGTCCATGACCAATGACACCGGCTATCACATGCATACACATTCACGTAGTCCAAACAATCATGACACGATCAGCCACGTCCAGTCATGGTCACGTTCATAATCTAACTCGCTTAGGCAATTAGGTAAATTATTTTAGTTTGTCATTTATTTTTAATTTAGTTAATCAATTTATTTTACTAACATGTTTTTTTTTAGTACAAGTTGTTTTTTAAATTAACTGTAGTTTTTTTTTTAATTTCATGTTTTTTTAATTAAATTGCATTTTTACCCAAAATTACATTTTTAGGAAAAAGTTGCATAACTGTTCTCCGAGATCCATGTCTTCGGAGAAGATACATATAATGTATCTTGCATATAGGATTTAAAAAATATATATATCTAGATATATATCTTAACGTATCTTGCATATAGAATTTAGAAAAGGTATGTATCTTGTATATAAGATTTATAAAAGATACGCATCTAGATTATATCTCAGCATTTCTTGCATATAGGATTTAGGAAAGACATTTTTTACATGTAAAGAGTTTTTTTAAATAAAAAAAAAAAGAAAGATTTAGTTAGTTAGGGTTTTCTTAGATTTATGAAATTAGATATTTTTTAGGTTTTTTTAATAATCAATTATTAAATAAACATAAATCTAGTTCGATTTTCAAAATAAAAAATTTTACCCACTAAATATTTTATTAAAAAAAAAAAGAACTATGTTGATTTGATCCCGAGTAACGACTATGTAAGCACCTTTAGGGTAATTGTATCTAAAAAATGTTTTAAAAAAATCTTTTTCTTTTTCTTGAAAATCGTAATAAAAATAATAAAAAATTCATTTTATCTATATTCTATATATCTTTACATAGTTAAGTATGTTTAGAAAATTATAAAAATAAAGCCCATTAATTTTTTTTTATCTTTTACATGATGACTTAATCTTAATAGATTAGTCCGCAAACCTAGTTTTTTTCTGGTTTAATTTTCTAAAATAATTCTTTAGAAAATCCACGAATCAATAACCAAATTAAGGTTTTCCCACCCAAAAATTTTAATTTCATTTTTTTATTAGTTTAACTGGTTAGCGACTCCAAATTTTTTAAATATTTTTTTCAAAACATTTTTTTAAGAAAAATGTTTTTCCTTAATTTAATATCAAATAACTTATATCAAGCGTAAATTAAAAAAAAAAAAAACAAAATTAGGCTCAATAGAATTGGCGACTCCATTGAGGACTATTAGTAGGCTAGCCATGTAAAAGTTGAAAAATTAGTTAATGGGCTTTTTCTTTTTCCTTTTCTTTTGATTTGTATATTATTATATATAGTTGTACTAACTAGTTATTAGTGATGCAGGCCTTAGGAAAAAACCTAGTCCAATAGGCCCTTATTGGGGATTTAGGGGGTGAAGGGTTATTTATTAATAATCATTTGTATGTTTAGATGTGGTCTAACCTAGGCAACCTTAGGAACTTAAAACAAGCCACCATTGTGTAACTCTCAGGTCACTGGGATCTTTACCCCTACCTAACAGTGATAGGTGATTCCATTTTGACTTCAATGTAGTCCACTAGGTTTTTCGCTAGAAATCCTTAATGCTACAGAGCCTAAGACTCGTGACCTTACCCTCTTGCATCATTCTTTTTTAAAAAAGGTAGTCAATTTTTTTTTAAATTATAGGAAAAGTCTAACTAATTCAAGGTCAATTTAGCATTCTTTTTCAAAAAAGGGGAAATTAAAAAATCAATAGCCCTTATATATAAGTATTCATAAGCTTTATTTCTTTTTAAATCTTATTTCGAAGTTACTTATATATAAGTGAATTGTTGATTATGGGCTCATAATAATTCCTATAATTTATTAATGACCAACCTCATTGTATTGCACGTGTGTGTAGCGTATTGAATCACATTTATTTTGCATATTTATCTATATGTGCTATCTTTTGTGATATATGTGAGCTTTGTAGATTTTGTTTTATTTCATAAGTAATGGGTACAAAATTATTAGTGTTCCTCCTATACCATAATGTGCCAATGTTAAAGAAAAAGAAAGAAAAACTTCAATATCAACTTGTAATTTTTTGGGGGGCATGTAATTATGGAAATTAACTATGATAAAGATTATTATTGAACTATCATTTTTTTCAAGCTTTAAACAAATTTTCTTTTTTTTAAAAAAAAAAAAAAGAAACATCAAAATGATATTTTATGATCAAGAACCAGCTTCATGGTAATTATTTACTTGGTTAATTTCTATTGCAATGCCCTATATGTATTATACTGTTAGAAACTAACAAAATCAAAAATCAAAAAGACAAAAAAAAAAAGATTTAATCATCAGATTTCTATTATAAATTATTTCCCATCTCAAAGTCATCAATCTTGTAAACGTCTAAGTTCCTATTCTTCATGTTTATCCATTAAGTTATCACAATCCTAAAAGAATTTTCTCCATTAGTCGTCGACCTTGTGTCATTTGTTCAATAAACTTCTCATTATAAAATAATTTTCACTTTTCCATATCACCCTTGTAATATAATTGTCATCCTATGTCCTCAATTGTCAATAGCAATGGTTCCATTTTTTTTTAACTTTCTATCTATGAATAAGTTTGGATTCGTCAATATCAGTATTAGGTTGTTTGAACACAAAATCAACATTGGTATTTTTTTTTTTTTATAAAAGTTTCCCAAAGAAAAAAATAATAAATGGTTTTCAAAACTACAAACTCAATGTAGTGTTGCTAACAAGAAAGGATTCTTGTAGGCTTTAAAAGATTGCTTTTTAAATGATTTGGTCCAACTTGAAGCCCATAATCACTCATAGCCAAAACCAAGATGTCTAAAGCTCTTAAACAGAGAATAGCCACAGCCAAAAGGGTTCTGAGCAAGCATACGAAGCAATTTGAGACTATAGCTCATACCCAAGCCCAAGGGCCTACTAAAATACCATCTGAGACAGATAAGTCTAAAGAGTTGTTAGTTTATGAGCTTAACAACAGTAGCAAAGGCCTAGGGAAGGAATTAGAGCAAAAATTGATGAAGATGGAAGAAGAAATCTTCTAGAAAATTGAAGAGAAAATGATAGTTCTCAAGGATCATGATGTAAAGTAATCTAGTTTGAGCAATGTTAGCACTTTTGAAGACCATGAGCTACCCCAAAAGTTTAAGGTACTAAATTTCGAAAAGTATGATGAAGCAAGCTGCCCTAAGCTCTACCTTAGGCTTTATGTCTATAAGATGGCCCAATTCTCTAAACATGAGCAATTGATGACTCAAACTTTCTAAGATAGCTTAATTGAGCCGACATTGATTTGGTATGCCCAACAAGACTTAGTTAAGCTTGATACTTGGGATAAGCTAGTTAAAGTCTTTTATCAATAGTACAAGTTCAATGAAGTGGTTCATTCCCTAATAGATTTAAATAACATGAAAATGAAGCCGACCGAGTCCTTTAAGGAGTATGCTCAGAGATGGAGATCTACAGCCGCTCAAGCTACAGTACAATTGCTAGAAAATGAATTGATCAACATATTCATCTATACATTAAGTGAACCTTATTATAATCACCTCTTAGGCTATACCGCTTCTACATTTGCAAATGTAGTTACAGTTGGTAATCACATTGAAGATGCTATTAGAGTAGGAGATTGATAGGGAAAGGATCAATCCTGTTGGATTCAAAAGCTACTGTGAACACTGTGATGTCCTATCTAACGATATGCGAGCCTAGTGCCTTAAGCACTAGTCCAGAGTTGAAGGAAAATAAGCTAAACCAAAAATCACCTAAAGGGAGGTTTACTCATATCCCGATTCCTATGTCTTGGGTCTATTGCCACCTAAAAGAAGAGGGTTTGCTGCATCTTAAGACTCCAACACCAAGGTATAGACCTTGGAAATATGATCCCAATGCACAATGCGAGTACCACATGGGTTAACAGGGGCATGCTACAAACCATTGTTGGGAATTGAAGAATAAAGTCTAAAATTCGATTAATGAAAAATTGGTCTAGTTAAAATTCGTTAGGGATCCAAGGCCCAAATTCTACATAGAGCCTACTATCAATATAATACAAGGATTAGAGAAAATGCCAGAAACATATTTAAATGGTCAAGTTCAGGAGGTATGTTACTGCTATGATCTGAAAAATAAGGATGCATCCCTAAAAGAAAAGTTGATGATATTAGAAGAAAGGCTCACGAATATAGAAATGGAAATATGATATTTGCTCAAGCAGCTCAAAAACCCACATCTTAAGAAGGATAGGACATTACAGCCAAAGCATGAGGATGAATTAGGGAAAGAGAAGTTAGGAGCGAATGTACCAATTAGGAAAGCCTATAACCAAGACAAGCCCATCCATAACAAGAGGAGGCGACTTACACAGTTCAAGATTCCAATGGCCCAAGTGTTCAAGTAATTGAGAGATGTAGAACTACTAGTATGTGAAAACCCAACAAAAAAGTACAAGCCAAGGGATCATAACCCCAACAAATGGTGTGAATATCATGTGGGCCAGGTGAGACATACTATAAAAGACTGCTAGAAACTGAAGCATAAGGTGCAAAATTCTATTGATGCTAAGGTTATCCAACTAAATTTTCTAGAGATTGATGGGTCTATGGGTAGTGGTATCTCTAACCTAGGAAAATAAAATAAACAGCCTCCAACATGGGGTATTGAGGGTTTATTACTACCATTTGACCAAGTGGCTCACTATTTGAAGTAATTGGGCATATCTCCAAAAGATCAATTCAATTAAATGAGTCAAGTTCAAAGAAGTGACAAAAATGGGGGTAACAAGTGGAAAAGTGTTTTAGTTCCTATATTTATTTCTTTTTAGGTTAATCTTTCATTTTAGAGATAAGATTTATTTGAATAAAGTGTTTTTTCTTGTGCATTTTGTTTTTCTATGATGTACACTTAGCTAAGCTCGATAAGGGCATGTCATTGGCCCTTCATTAATGAAATACTTCATGCAAGATTTAGGGCAAGTAAAAATGGATAAAGTAAATGTGAACTTAGAACTCAAAATTTTCTACCTAAGGAAATGGTAATACATTACTTGAAAGGTTTATGATGAAAAGAGGCAAATCGTGTCTTAAACACTAACCCTAAACACACATAAGAGTTGAGTGCTATTAAGGTGAGTATTGGGCTCACTCCCAAAAGGCGGCCTGTCTTGAACTTGGTACACGTGTCAAAATGATATTATGCATTCATTTCATCATCCCTAAATACAGTTATCCCTTGCAAACCCATATGAACCTTTAAGGGATTTTTCTTAAAATTAACCCTGCCAAGAACTACCCCACACTAAGGCAATTAGGATGATAGGGTCATTAATTTGGAGAAAAGAAGTAGACTAATATGTGTTTGCCTTAGTTATGTCAATTCATGACCAAATATTGTCATAAATAATTCAATTTCTTTAGGATGAAAAAGAGTTTTAGATCATATATACCTCACTCAAGCCTATACACTCATTTAAACACCCCAAACCCATAGACTTTTCCTAAACACTCCATGCCATATACACTTCTCCCAAGCTTATACTCTTTGAACCCATAGTTTTAGGGCTTTGAATCCCATTAAGCAAAAAAAAAAAAAAACTCAAAAAGGAATGGTGACTGCCTTGACAAAAAAAAAAAAAAAAGAGAAAAATTGAAAATATAGGTAAGGTAATCACCTTCAAGCATAAGCCAAATTACCAATAAGCCTAAAGTCTGAACTTGTGATGGTATCTAAAATCTAAACATTACAAATTCCTAAGCTCAAAAGCAAAGCCCTTATTTTATGGCCCCGCCTAATTTATCATCTTTGATGAAACTCTTTGACTAAAGAAATGGACTTATCTTAAGCAAAAATTGTTTATGAAACTACAACAAGTCCATGTTTAGTCTCTCTTAGGTTCTTAGCTTGTAAACTTGGGACAAATGGTATATAATTTTTTCAAAATTGGCCAAAGCATGTTGATGTCCATTTGCTTAAACCATTGACCAAAAGCCTTAGATGGCAAACCCGAAAAAGACCTGATTGATTAACTAAAGTGTACCACTTACAAGATAGGCTACAATTTTGGAATTGATGCTGAAAGTGAAAATAAACCTATGAGAGCATAAGGAAGTTCATTTTGACTAAACATTTTAAGTAATGATATCTATCCCCTTAGTGGAAAATTAAAAAATAGTTGAGTGTTTTCTCAAGAACATGAATAATCTTGACCCCAAGTTTGAAATTAGTATTTCCAACAAGTTCAAAAATCATGAATTTTGCTATAAGAAACAAGACTGAAAGAATGAGTAATCAATGGGCAAGGGGCAAGCTAACCCCTTATTTGTGATCTTTAGAGTCTTTTTAAGGCTTTCTTACTTGATAGCAACACAATCTTCCATTAAAGAGTATTTTTTGAATTTCTTGAAAAAACCTTTCAAAAAGAGAAATGAAACCTTTTTCAAAAATTATCGAGAGAGATTTCTTAAAAAGAAAATGTCAATATTTTTAAAGAATCATCAAAATCCCTCAAACTCAAGTCTTAGATCATTTTATCAAAACTCATCAAAGTCCTTGAAATTCATGGATTGATTGCCCTTTAGTGCGTTGTCCATTTCAGATAGTAATCTTGAGCCGCTTGCTCATAGGAGCACCATCCAGTCCATTTTAGGATTGCTTGCTCAAAAGAGTATTGTCCTGTCCTTAATTGGGCTGCTTGCTCATAGGAGCACCATCCAGTTCTTTTAGGATCGCTTGCTCAAAAGAGCGTTATATCCTTAGTTGGGTCACTTACTTAGTGGAGTGCCATCCAATCTTTTATAGGATCACTTGCTCAAAGGAGCGTTGTCCTATCTTTTGTTGAATTGCTTGCTTAAAAGGAGCACTATCCTATTCCTATCTAGCCCGTTACTAGGATCGCTTACTCAAAGGAGCGCTATCTTATTTAATCCTTTTTGGATCACTTGCTTATAGGAGCACTATCCTATTTAATCCTTTGTAGGATCACTTACTCAAAAGGAGCGTTATCCTACCTATTCCTTTTTAGATCGCTTGCTCCTAAGAGTGTTATCTTATTCCTTTTAGGATCGTTTGCTCAAATGAGCACCGTCCAGTCATTTAAAAGATTACCTACTCTTGAGAGCGCTATCTCATTTTGTATTTAATAGAATGTCATCTTATCTTATCTTCGAAAGATCTATCCTTTCGAGCAACTCATCCTGAAAGAGATATATCCTCTTATGGATACCTAACCTTTCAAGTTGAGACTTAATTTATTTAACAATCAAAGTCTTTACCATGCCAATTCAAGTAAAACCAAGCAAAAATGAGTATGTCTTGTTTTTCTCTATCTTTGTAGCAAAGTTTTTATAAACTTTACTAAACTTTACTACAAAAAGGAGCAGCTGTAGAGACTCACTTTTACTATTTTTATTTTAGTATTTTTTATTAGGCCAGGTTTTAAAAATAAAAAAGAGAGAGAGAGAATAAATAATTAAAAAATAATAATTTAAAAAATATATAAAAAATAAATAAATAATAAAATATATATATAACAAATATTGAAAAATAATAAAAGTATCGAGTCAACTCAAGTCAAGTCATATGAAGTCCAATCATATCAGGTCAAGTCGTATCGAGTCAAGTGGGGTCAAGTCAAGATAAGACGAGTAGTTCGGGATCAAATTGAATAATGGTGAGTACTCAATTTAATAAATTTTAAGTCGTTGAAGGATCAGGCTTTAATGAAAAATAGTTTAGCCTAGTCCAGTCCAATATAAGGTGAATTTTTATTTAACTTATATTAGGCTAAAATAAACTTAAGATTTATTAAGTGGGTTATTGGGCTAAATCAAGTTGGACTAAGTTGGGTCTAGAAAATAGAAAGCCTAGATTAAAACAAGGTTTCTATAAACTAAGTTAAATCTTCAAATAATCTAAAATGTATCTTCCATATCTAGGATTCATTATTGTATCTAGGGTTTGTTGAGATCATATCTATATCTAAAGGGATACGAAAGATTCAGTTGTATGGCTTATAAATAAGAATTTGGCGGTGAAGTCTTGAACGTTTTCTCAATATACTTCCCCGATTACAATACATGATTAGCCCCAATCCCATAATCTACTGCCTATGCTACTTCATACCTGATCGCTACTTCACAATATATGATCAAGCTCTCACACTTCATGTCCACGTCCAATGCACTTCATAGTTCACATACGCTACACGACCAAATTCACATACGAACACTACACACACACAACGTTAGTACATATCCAACACTTCACCACACGAGTACTACACTATGTACACACGTCCACGACTAATGACATCACCTATCACATGTGTACACATCCATGTAGTCCAAACGATCACGACATGATCAACCACATCTAGTCGTAATCACATACACGACCTAACTCATTTAGGTAATTAGGTAAATTATTTTAGTTAGTCATTTATTTTGTTTTTTTTTAGTTAATCAATTTATTTTACTAACTTGTTTTCTTTTTGTACAGGTTGTCTTTTAGATTAATTATAGTTTTATTTTTAAATTTCAAGTTTTTTTTAATTAAAATGCATTTTTAAGAAAAAGTTACATATCTATTTTTCGAGATCCATGTCTTTGGAGAAAATACATATCTTAATGTATCTTGCAAATGAGATTTACAAAAGATATGTATCTAGATACATATCTTAACATGTTTTGTATATAGGATTTAGAAAATATACATATCTAAGTACGTATCTTAATGTATCTTGCATATTAGATTTAGAAAAGATGCGTATCTAGATCATATCTTAACATATCTTGTATATAGGATTTAGGAAAGATATTTTTTGACAAGTAGTGGGTTTTTTTTTTAAATAAAAAAATAAAAAATCTTAACTAAGGTTTTTCAAAAAGAAAAAAAAAAGACGGAGATTTAGTCAGTTAGGGTTTTCTTATATTCGTGAAATTAGATCTTTTTTAGTTTTTTTTAATTATAAATTGTTAAATAAACGTAAATCTGACTTGATTTTCAAAATAAAAAATTCTACCCACTAAATATTTTATAAAAAAAAAAAAAAGAACTACGTTGGTTTGATCCTAACTAGTAAGCACGTAGACATCTCTAAGGCAACCGTGTCTAAAAAATAAAAATAAAATTATTTTTATTTTCTTGAAATTCATCATAAAAAATTCATTTTATTTATATTATGTATATCTTTACATAGTTTAATATTTTTAAAAAATTATAAAAATAAAACCCATTAATTTATTTTATCTTTTACATGGTGACTTATTCTTAATAAGTTAACTCTCGAACCTGATTTTTTTTCTAGTTTACTTTTTAAAATAATTCCTTAGAAAATCCGCGAATTAATGACCAAATTAAGGTTTTCTCGTTTGAAAACCCAAATTTCATTTTTTTATCAATTTAACTAGTTGGTAACTCTAAATTTTTTTAAATATTTTTTTCAAGACATTTTTTTAAGAAAAACGTTTTTCCTTAATTTAATGTTAAGTAACTTATATTAAGTGGGCTAAGATCGATATAAGTTAAACTAAGGAAAATCAAAATAAGGCTCGACATGTAGCTATAGGTTCTATTACAAGAAGTTGCTCTTTAGCTCTAAGAGTGTTTTGTTTATTAGTAGTAGGAAAATTAAGTAGCTAAGGAGCTTATGGAGTGTGTTGTTGCACTAAATTCCTAAGATTTGAGGTAGTTATACCCTATTGCGTAGCGACGATGGCAACTAGAGTAAGCATTCATTAGGTGAATATTGCCATGAGTTTGCTCAAGTTTCAGTTGGTCTCTCTAAGTTCATGAGCTAACTGGGACACCTTCTGGTATGCCATCTCCTTAATTCATCCCTTCAATTAGAGATAAATTTTGTTCATTGGTCACAATAGGGACATCTTGCTCTTGATTACTACCATTAATAGGATTAGCTAGCATTTACCCTGGAGGTATCATGATGTAAGTGTTGAGTCTTCCTTCTTAATAGCAATCAAACGATCAGACCCTTGACCCACGTCCATACTTGAGGGCTGAAAAGTATGGCTAGTCAAACTCTTTCCTTAAGACTCACCATCAAGGAGTTCGAGCTACTGTAATTTGCTAACCTAATGCACTAGCCGAGTTGGACCCTCTTACACTTGAACATTAGCTTAGTTCATCTAACCATTAGCTTAGCGAACCCGAACCTGAGCTATGTTGAAAGTATCTGAGGTAAATTTACCTTAGAAGAATTATCTGCTCAACTTAACACGACCAACCTACTATCCCTGCTCAGCACATCGGCTTAGTAGAAAATAAACAGATCATACAGAATTGTCTTTTCTACTAGAAAGTCATCCAACTTCTAGGAGTCACGTGTCTGAGCAAACGTGTGACAAAATCATCTATACAAGAATTCATTTTGTTGTATTTTTAATTATATCCTTATTATACCTTATACATTACTTCTTTTAGATAATACCCTTTTAGTTTTTTTCTATTTTAGGTAAGTTGTCCTAGTTTTTCAAATATAAATACCTACTATACATGTAGCTACAATCATCTTATCATCAATATACTGAATATTCTTCATTTTGTGAACACTGTTCTCATTAGCTTGTTTACTTACTTCAATTTTATTCTAACCCATAAGTAAGGCTAGGTGACAAGGAACCTTACTAGACCATCTCATGGTCATATTAAGTTATGTCGTGAGTCATCAAAAGTTCCACTAATATATCATATCCTTTGGAGCTATTCGTGGATTTTATTATCTTACCTTTTTTTTTTGTTCTTTCGTGTGACTTCTATCTCGTCCTTCAAGCTTTCTGTAAGCTTAGACCTATCTTAGTGACCAACTTTATCTGTTCTTAGTCTTGGTCCACACTACTTCCCTAATAGAGTTCCTAAAAATGTAGGGGTATGGGTTAGAGTATAAAGGTCGCGTGTATGCTGTGTAATAGACATGCTACCACGACTAGAGAAATGACTTAAGTAACTTATATGTGATGATTGGGAGAGAAGTGTAGGGAAGAAAGTGCATGATCTTAATAAAACTCTAACACTTGTAGTGATAAGTAAAGGAGCTCGAAGGCATATGGAAGTATTCTTGTAATGTTTTAAGTGTTTGATATTTCACGTTGAGAATGCAGTAAAGTAATAACGTGCGTACAAATTCTCTCTTATCTAAATAAGGGAGGGAGATGGGTATTTATAGCAAATGGCCATTAATCTCATCCGTTGAATCATGATGGTCATCAATGGCTAGAATTCATCCCACCTTAAGTAGACTTCCTTTATGAGTTTACGCCCAATAAGGTGTTATTATCTTGTATGAGCCAAGTTGAGAAAGATTGGATTGAACAGACTAATCTGACAAACCTTACTCTAAGCTTACTATGCTAGATGTTTCTTGATCATCCGAATACATGGACTTGACTTTTTAGGCCCTGTCGCCTTAACATAAAGAGTCAAACTTAATTAATTAATGGGCTTAAAGCCCAACTATAAATTTAGCCCCCTATAGCTATTTAATGCAATTTTAGACTAGTTGATAAATAATATCTCAGTTCACATTAATAATGTTATGTTTTCTTAAAAAAAGAAAAAAAAAATCCCCTCATAATTGAGAAAAGAAAGAAAAATTGTATCATCATTCTAATATGGAAATTAATGTACCTTCATAAAATTGAATTTTCAATTTTCTATAAATTATGTTTACCGATTAATCTTTTCAATGTGATGATAATAGCAATTAATGGCATTCTTTCTATCCTAAAATAACCTTTTTATTCTAAACTTTCAATTTCCCACTTTCTCCAATGGCATATTGCAAGCTTTTCTAGAACTTTTAATTCTTGGAAAAGCATTAGTTACTAAAAATGGGAAATCCTTTAAGCATGGAGTAAAAATACTAAACAAGAAAAGCTTGTGAATTATAAATTTGGAAAACATACTAAGGAAAAACAACTATATTGAACCAAGATTTATAATAGCTCATATTAAGAGTTTTTCCATCTCAATAAACCTTTATTTTTGTGTCTACCTTTTAAAGATTATCATTATGAATTTATCAAAAGGAATAAGATTAAAGTCAAGTTGGCATACTAAGTATTCACATAGATTCACTCATCCTTTTGTTGAGTGTAATTCAGATTTTTATATGCATGGTTAGTTAGTTAGTTACTTACTTAGTGGTTAAGTATGGGTTAGTTAAGTGTAACTGCCAATACAAATGGTTGTGTTATGATTAAAGTGTGGATCTATGTATGAGAATTAAAAGTAAAAAGTGACGATATAAATAAAGTGAACATTCAATGAATAAAGTGAAATATACAAGAGTGAAAGTTTTCTTCAAGATTCTGTTCTGATCATTATTTTGTTTTCTTAAGGGAGTATAACAATGAGAGACCAGTATCAGAGCCTTACTATTTCCTTGATCCATTAGGGTGAAGACATGGATAATTAGAATGGCAACATCTTAGCTTCCTTACCAATTCTTGATGGGAAGAATTATGATAAGCGATGCATCTAAATGAGAGTTACTTTTGGTTTTCAAGATGTGTTAGAGATTGTTAATAATGGTGTTCAAGAATTAGGAGAAAATCTAATTGATGCATTGTGACAAGAATATCGAGAGTTGAAAAAGAAAGATTGTAAGACCTTGTTCTACATTTACCTTGCTTATTTCCTTAATCCATTAGTGTGAAGACACGGTTAATCAGAATGGCAGCATCTTAGCATCCCTACCAATTCTTGATGGGAAGAATTATGACAAGTGATGCATCCAAATGAGAGTTATTTTTTGTTTTTAAGATGTATTAGAGATTGTTAACAATCGTGTTTAAGAATTAGGAGAAAATCCGACTGATGCCTAATGACAAGCACATCGAGAGTTGAAAAAGAAAGATTGTAATGTGTGGATTCATCTAATTTCAAAAAGATTTCATTCATAACCACTTCAAAGGATGGCTGGATATTTTGGAGAAATGTTATAAAGGTATAGCAAAATTAAATGCAAACATAACAAAGACAGTATGAACTCTTCCAAATGGATTACAACGAAAGTGTGGCTAAATTTTGCATGAAAGTCACAACTCTTACCAATCAAATGAAGGCAAATGGTGAAACATTGACTAATGAATAAATTGTAGAGAAATTCTTCGATCCCTTGCTCTTAAATTCAATCATGTGGTAGTAGCAATAGAAGAAGCTAAGGATCTTAATACAATAATGATTAAAGAATTGCAAAGTACATTAAAAGCTCATGAGCAAAGAATGAATGCAAAAACTAGTGAAAAATTGATTAAGTAGAATTTACAAGCACAAATTTCAAGAAAATGCTTGCTTGATAAGAGAGGAAGAGGTCACAAGAGGAATAGAGGTAGAGGTTTTGGTTCCCAACTATTATTGAGCTCTATTTTAGTTTTTCTTAATTTAAACTATATTAAGTTTAGCTCGCTTAATATAAGTTACTCAACATAAAATTAAGAAAAAGAAAAAAAATATTTTTTTTAAAAAAATATTTTGAAAACGTTTTCGAAGTCACCAACTAATTAAAGTGGTAAAAAATAGATTAAGATTTCTTTAATAGAAGAAACCTTAATCAAGTCATTAACTCACTGATTTTTCTAAAAATATCTTTTTTTTAGAAAAAATTAAACCAAAGAACTAAGTCAAGTGGCTAACTTATTAAGATATGATCTTCATGTAAAAATTAAGAAAAGTAATTAACGAGCTTTTATTTTCTATAATTTTTCTAAAAAAATATGAAAATATTTAGAAACATGAAAATGAATCTTTTGTGATTTTTTATTATGAATTTTCTCAAAAAAAAAAAACATTAAAAAATTTACAAATTTTACTATTATCCTAGAAGAGTCTACATACCCATTAGTTAAAATTAAATCAACCGTAATTCTCATTTTTTTAGAAAAAATTTAGTAGGTTGGTTCTTTTTATTAAAAAACTAGGCTAGATTTATGTATTTTAGCCATTTATTTTTTAAAATAAAAACCCTAAAAAACTAACTTTATTCTTAATTTTTGAAAAAACCCTAAAACACTAATTTTTGAAAAGAATTCAATTAAGATTCTTATTTATCTAGAAAAACTACATGATAAAAATTTATTTTTTAAGAAAAACCCTAAAAACCTAAAAATGCAATTTTTATGAAAAATTAATAAAATATGCAAAGATTGGAAAAAGATGTGACTTTTCTAAAACATGCAATATACAAAATACAAAAAATATTTATTTTTAATAATAATTTTTCTAGATGATGCTATGTCTAGTTGATATCAAAACCTATAAAGAAAATGGAATTAATGCTAACGAACTGCATTAATGATGAAAAAAAAAAAAAACTATTCCTAATTACTATCGTTATATTAATGACACATAATTTAATAAATAATTAAAAAAAACTATGACATGCATAAGAAATAAACCAAAGTTAGTATGATAAAACTAATAGTATAAATTAAATAAATAAACAAAGAAAAAGAAATAAATGAATAAGATAAAAAAGCTAATATTCACCTACACTAACGGGTTGGACTAGGGGACTATCTGCTCGGGTCGAGATGGATCCAAATAATCCAGTTGGGTAGGATCTTACTCCAGCGACAAGGAAATGCTTCCCACAGCACATGTCGGGCACTGATCCTTACGGGAAAAACGATTTCCGTGAGAAAGTTATTATTGAAAATCAATTTGGTATATGTGCCATAGCTCAGAATGGAGATTTGACGATGTTTGAAAAATGGGCGGTAGCGGTGGGCTTGTTGAACATGAGTTACTATTGATGTCTATGCTCGGATAGCGTTCGTGTGTTTGTTATGTGGTAGTCACCGGGGTTACGTGCAGTGACGGTAGGCAAATGTCGTGATACTGTGGTGGTTGAGTGAGTCACGTATGGGGTTGGATCGGTGGTTATGTTTGGTGGACAGGGGCTACTACAGTTGGTTTAGGTAGAGTGGATGTCGGGTTGACGGGCAATGAGCCGTTGTAGGTTGGGTTGCGTGAGGTTCTGCAACAGTAAGGATTGGGTTTGAGTTGTGGCCATTAGTTGTGGTTGGTCACGATAGAGGATGGATGTGTGCAAGGGTCGTCGGTGGAGCTTGATTGGTTCCGGCGTTAGTTGTGCATGAGAGAGAGGATAGTCGTAGACGAGCGGTGTTGTTGGGGGACTATTGTAACTATTGGTGATCGATGAAGAAAGTAGTTGTATGAAGTTGTTGTGTGTACATACTGTTGATCTTGTGACGAGGATGGTGGGTTGCAGACATGTTTTATAGACTTACAATCCTTAGATTATGATTAAGTTGAACCTACTTAGGCTTTGTTTGGGATGAGGGAAAGTGGAGCTAGGAATGGAAAAGGAAGGAAATAGAAGAAAAAATATCTGGATTCCATTATTTGGTGTGAAAAGGAAGTAGAAATCATGAAGAAATCTTTCCATGGGATCCACTGAAATATGATTCTCTAAATTTGGATGGAAACCGGAAGGAAATGGGAAAAAATCATTTAAAAATTTATATTATTAATTTTTATGGATAAATTGATAAACTTTTATCTTTTGTTATTTTGTTTTTACTAATCATTACAATTCCTTCATTATTCCTTCCCTCTACTAACCAAACACATTCTAAGAATCAAATTCCTCCGTAAATCTTTCTCTCTACTTTCTTTCCTTCTTAATTCCTTTCTTCATACCAAATGGAGTCTTAGTGTTTTCTAAATCTTTCATTGGATGCTATCCTCACAAATCCTTTTAGATTTAGCTATTCTTGAAGATAATTTAATAAGAATTTAACTAAATCCATAAAAATTTATTGAAGATTTGATAAAAATGAATTACAATATTAACTTCTAGAAAATGTAACTAGTTTTCCTCCTTTTTTTAGCCTTTTCTTAACCAAAAGGAAAAAATTGAAATGAGGATGATGATGTTCACATGCAATCTAATTGTTCTTGATGATAATTTAATAAGATTTTAACTAAATCCATAAAGATTTATTGGAGTTTTGATAAAATCAATTACAATCTTAGCTTCTAGAAAATGCACCTATTATTCTTCCTTTTTCTAGGCTTTTCTCAACCAAAAGGAAAAAATTGAGATGAGGATGATGATAGTCACGTGCCTAGCATGTGACTTGGCCAAAAAATAAAATGGCCATATACATACTATAAGAGAATCAAACTCCTAACCTCCAATTCTTCTAGCACTAAGTCCATATCTCTTGCGAGCTCATCTAAGCTTCTTTCTAATGTAATCCAGTTTTATTTCTGATCTAAGCTTTTTTCTCATGTAATTTAGTTTTATTTATTCACTTCTCATTAAGCCCACTCTTAATTTGGGCTTTTTGTCCTAGACCTAACTCGACCTAACTTATTTTAAATTGATCATAGCATTTTAAAATAACCCAAAATATATATCCTAAATATATTCTAATACCACTTGTAAATTTAATAAATATGAAGTCTTATTTTAACTAATCCCACTAAAATATTTTTAAATTGGATAAAAATCCGTTTAAATATTTCATTGGGATATTTTTCTAATGAAGTATAAAAATTTTAAAGACTCAAAATTTATTAAAATGCCTATATACTTTCGATTATTGTCTAACTCGACTCTAAAAGACTAACTTACCTAACTTAGACACTTTTTAATACATTTTTTTTTATCTTTTTTCAATTTTTTTATTTTTTGTAAACCTGGCAAAAAAAAACCTAAAATAAAATGGTAATAAAAATGGGATGTCTATAAATATAAGATCAAGAAAATTTGAAGCTTAATCAAAATATGTCAAAAATTAATAGAAAAGGATGAGCTAGAGGTAGAAGAATGTGAAGAAAGTTTGATAAATGCAACATACAATGTTATGCGTGCAAGAAGTACAGTTATGTTGCAGATGAGTGTAGGAGTAATAGAGGAACTGATAGAAATGATGAGGAAGCTCTTGGTTTTACCTAAGATGGTGACAATGATTCTCAACATGTTTTATTAATAATCACTCCGATTCCAAAAATTGTAGGTGTTAACTCAGAACCTATGGGTGCTAATTCATGGTACTTGAATATTAATTGTTCGGATCATTTGTCTAAAAATAAGGGGTAGTTCATAGATCTTGATGAAAATATCAAGAGTAAAATAAGATTTGCAGACAATAGCACAATTATGGCTAAATGTGTTGAGTGAATTTTGATTAGATAAAAGAATGGAAAAAGTTCTCACATTTTGGATGTGCTTCATGTCCCAAACAATAGAACAATTTGTTGAGTCTTGGATAAATGTTGGAAAAGGTTATTCAATGAAATTGCAAGATAAGCACCTATGTGTTTTTTAATAAGAAAGGGAGGATAATTTTGAAGTCTCTATTGTCTAAGAATAGGACTTTTAAAATTGACTTTCAAATAGTTGAGCATCAATGTTTTACTATTGCCATTAAAGATGAGAGTAGGCTTTAGCACTTGAGATATGGACATTTAAAATTTCAAAGCATTAGCTTCCAATGATTCAACCATAGGTTAAGTTGTATGAGAGCTGTTATGCTTGCAAACAACTAAGTTGGGAACATAAAAGGTGAATAGGAGTTGGATTATAAAAACAAAAATAGAGAAATAAAAGTGGAAGGTATTATAGAAGGTCATATATAAGGTAGTGTATAGAATCCTTTGTTGCAAACTAAACTCGAAAAAGAGTAACCTAAAACATTTGCAATAATTTAAGTCATCTAATAATTAATAAATGTTTAAAGAAGAATGTGAAACTAACTAGTAACATATATGAAATAATTAGAATCAAATGAATTAAAAACTTGAAGTATTTTAGAAGATTTATGGCTACCAAAGGCTTTGGTGGGTACTTTGCCAAAAATGTAGTCCTCGTTTATCCAAACGATCATCTTAATATTAAAGAACACTTAGACAACTTCACATCAATTATAAATGTGTAAAAGTATGACTTAAAGTGAGGAAGTTTCAAATAAATTACTAAAAATGGGTCAAAATTGGAAATTAGACAAATTACAGTAAACATTAGTTTAGTAGCATAGCTTTCCAAAATATTCATTAAGTTTTATTATCTCTTGGGTCACTTAATTGTAGAATTTCAAGTATTCTAAGGATCGTATCAAATGAGTAATTATGCCTAAGTAAGGGAGCTCTAATTATTCAATATCTACTTAATATTTATATGTTGCTTGTTGGTTGTTATTGATTGTTTTTTATTGAATGATTGTATCCTATCATTTATGTGTTCATTGGAAATTTACAACGGAAAAAATCAACATTTGAGGGTAAGTTCAAATAAGGGATCAACATTTCAAAGTAGTTCAAATAAGTAATAAATATTTCGAAAAATTCAAATAAAAGATCAATGTTTCACAAAGCAATTCAAATAAGGAATTCATAATAACTAATCCCTAAAATTGTTTGAACCATTTTGTGAAATATTAATCATTTATTTGAATTTTTCAAAACGTTTGTCTCTTATTTAAACCGTTTTATAAAACGTTGATTCCTTATTTGAACTTTTTAAAATATTGATCCCCTATTTGAACTTACCCTCAAATGTTGATCTCTTCTCTTGTAATCCTCTCATGTGTTCATTTGAATAAATGGTCTTAAGATCTTGACTCAAATAATCAAATATAACTACAACATGTTTATGACTAATCAATACACTAAGAAAAGTATTTAGGCTTTACGGGATGTTTTAAAAATGTTTTACAAAAAGAAAAATTTTACTTAAAACTAGTGTTTGCTCTTAGAAACTACCTTTTACTTAAAATCGTATATGTGCTCTTAAAGCTACCTTTTTTTAAATACTCCTGTGATTAAAACCCGAGTAGCATTTAATAACGATGGAGAGGTTAAATTAGGAGTATGTCTTGGGACATAAGATTCCTTAAGTAATGTAATTGAAGTAGCTAACTTGCTAGTGGTATTATGATTTTTGTTACTCCTTAGCAATGAGTAAGCATTAAGTTCATTTATAGGACCATTGATTGTAGATAATCCCTTAAGAAAGGTAGGTTGCCCCATAGGGGATAAGTATAGGGGATCAATTAAAGTGTAAACTTCGACATATCTAGATTATCCATGATTCCAAGCTCTAGTGGATAAATTGTTTGCATTCATTATATGCATGCATTTCATATGTAAATAGATCACACATTATGCTAATTACTGCCTAAAAACTTACTTGAAAGGTAATGATAAGGAACAAACTTACTAAACCATGATTTTGCTTACACTCCTAAATTGTCTTTCTTGGGGCAATCTAAGAATAGGCTAGAATTAGAGTAAGAGCATTTCCCAAATTAAGTCTTAAGGAATAGGTATAGGATTATAATCTATTATTCTAATCTTAGATTTTGATAAGAAAGTTTTTAGCTTGTATACTTTTCTTTTTAGACCAAAATTTTGTCTATCCTAAATTTTGTTTAACTTATGATTTTCAAATATTTGACTACCTCGTTTTATATTTAGTAAGGGATTGGGATTCTAGCGAACTGTTGAATATTAATTTATGTAGTTATTTTCATTCTTATCAATTATATGTGCTATTATTAAGTGAAATGAGAAAAAAATTTACTTAGTCTTGTAACCTATGCTTTGAAAGCGGTTTTTATATTTCGGATGCATATAACATATGACGATTTTAGGGTTCTTATCACACCCCTTTTTTAGGGCATGATACATAAAATCTACTTTTGATCAATATGCAAGATGATGAACAAATTTACATGCTTCTTTAGCAATGGTCATTTGATTCATCCATTACGCTAAAAAAATATTATAAGAGAAGCAAAAAGGATAAATTACTTTTTGTAGTTATTTTTAGCACTGTTTTTTTATTTACATTAATATATTTTTTCTTTTGTAAATTGGTATCCTTTCTTAAAGAACTAATGAAGGATGTTTAAATTTAGATATTTGCATTAATATCTAATTAGGTCAAGGTAAATAATGTAATTGAATGACATAGCAAAATTGATTATAACATTTGTTGCATCCTTGTTTGTTATGTTTAAAAGCTTAAGTAATTTTTATTATGGACTTTTTATGTTTATAACATTTTTGATAAAGTTGATAATTATGTTTAGGATTTATTATGGATTTTCTTAATCAATAAACGAGCTCCATATTGGACACATAACACGTTTAATGAATATATCAAATTATGATTTTAGGATTTCATATATTTTTTTCTTGGCCAACTCAATTATATGTACAACTTAGGAGAGAAATTATTTGAATTTGATTTATCTCATTAAGAGACCACTGTTAGTACCATTTAACTATAACAACCTTGATAATTTCATATTGATATAAGGTTTTTATATTGATCTAGAGTATTTTCCAAAAGTAATTGTTAAAAGAGGTTGTTTAGAAAAATAATTAGACGAATAGGTGATGCAAATGTATACAGAATATGTATTGTTCTCATGAATTGTACTACAAGTATGTATAGCAAATGCATCATAAGTATAATTGTTAGTCCTTAAAGCACATGTAATTATGGTTGGAATTCTAGAATCTTGTAAAACGATAAAATCATCTAAAATCATACGTATAAAATGATAATTCTATTAAAAGTGGGTTATTTTAATAATTAAATTTTTAATCCAATTTAATGTCATAAACTAATTTAATGAGCTAGTAATGAAGCTTAGGAAACTAGGCCTAGGGAAATAGACTTGAAAAACGTACTTTAAGTCAATTTGGCCTTGTTTAAACTTTATAGACTTTGGGCCTAAATAAGCTTTAAGCTTATTTTAAAAAAAATGTACGCTTATTTTATAAGACATTAGGCTAACTAGGCCTATGCCCAAATCTAAGGCTTATCTATTATGTAAGAATTAGAGGCTTAAATTTAGATCATTAATCACCAAAATTAATTAAACAACTCTCATCAATGGCTCATTTGGTTCGTCCATTTTAGATTTATCTAACAATCGAGATCAAGGGCCAAAATCTATATATAGGAGTCTTTTTCTTTTCATTTGCAGTATTTGAACCACTACCAAATTTCATAAAAACACTGTTATTGTATCGATCAAACACCAAATTTATCAAGAACAGATTATGAATACATCAAATTATGTGCATCATAAGACATTGAACTTTTTTTTTTCTCCCACACTTCTCTCTAATATCATCTCACCACACCATATCATACAAAATCTATATCAAAACAATTTTTTATTTATTTTAATTAAAAAATCATAAAATTATAAATTTATAGATTCGTATTAAATTTCACAACTATATATATATATATATATGTATGTATGTGTGTATATGGATGTGTGCGTGTGTACATGAACACATGCACATGTGTATTTAGTACAAGAAACACAATTAATTTCAATAAGGGGCATGTTGTAAGTGTAATGTAAAATTCAACTTCACGGTCCTCTTGATGCTTTTCCAGCCCACTATTTTAATAATTGTTTTGAATTTAAAGGAAGCCCATATCCATATCTTTAAGCACGACACAACAGTTGATTGCTAGCTTAGCTGATGTGTTAATTTAGAAGACATCATTTGCCGAAATCGAAAGGTCCATGCTCCTTGCTTCGTGCGTGGCCACACTGAAGTACGACTTCTTCTTCCTCCTCGGCAGACTACAACAATCGGCACCCCAAGCTCACAACGAACTGCCTATTACGTTTCTCAATGGGATACGTCCAGGAGGCACGTGAAAATCACGTGAAGAAGAAAGTCGAGGAAGGTAGGTGCTTGCAATCGACCACACCATCCTCATTCTATTTCCCATAAAATCCCTAACGAAAGAATTGAGATTGCGTGATCGTATTTAAATGGGTTTTCTTTTTATGGCTGATAGGGTTCTGATATTTGGTAAAGTTCGAATCTTTATGTGTGAGCTTATGACGCTTATAGTACAGTATGTTTTGCAGTAAAAGTGTGGATTTTTATCCAATGATGTCCTACTTCAGATTGCATATGAGCTGGTGGATATAATTTAGTGTGTATTTTGCTGCAAAACGTAGCCTGGATCGTTTTTCAGATGCTTGTAAGCTTGTATTAGAATGGTGGCTAGCCAGTAGCGTCTAAGTGGTAGGAGGTGACAGTAGCAGTGCGTGTTTCGGATTGGTTAATGTCCCTTTTGAAACTGGACTGATTTCTATTTTAATAAAAAAGGAGGATATCGTTTTTCTTGTTTCTATCAGGAAGTTTTTATTTTGCGGGGGTAAGTCTATTAGACCAATTCATTTTGACTAAAAATTGTTTTCATATGGACTGATGTATTTTTAGTGGATAAATTGTTATTTGGATCTCTACAACTATGGATCATGTGCGGTCATCCTGGTGAACTCTTGAAAAGTGATTTTGTCCATTGAAACTTGACAAGTATGTGCATTTCTTGTCCCTCAACACAGCTAAAGGCTTTCAAAATATAGCATTTAGCATCCATGTGCGAGGTTAATGCACTTTTTGAAAAGTTTTACGAAGCAAAATCACGTCTTTGTATGTTTAGGCATGGTTACATATGATCAATAGTTGTGGGGTCATTCTGTTCTTGTCCAATTTTACTCCATTCTTAGGGTCTGGAAAATATCTTTGCTGAAACAAATGACTCTTGATTGCTTCTAATGTATCATTATAGTGAACCAATATTATAGTTGATATGAAAATACAGAAAGACTTAATGGTATTATTGTCTTGAACTTTTCTTTGATAAAATACTGTCTTGAAGTAACATTATTGTTATTTCTCAATAATTTGTTATGACATTCATCTTAATTATCTGTTATGAAATGCATAAAAATATTTGTGACTTTCAGCTTTGCGCAGCAAAATGAAGCAGAAGGCGCTTAAAGAATGCGATTACTACACCTCAAAGTATGCTGAGTGTGCCGCTGGGAGAACAATTTCAGTAGTTTGGGCGTGCCGAAAACAAGCCAAAGAATTGAACAATTGCCTTCATCAATAGTAAGATTTTCTTTTAATCAATAGAGATTCTGACCATGTAATGGTTTGGTATGTCCTCCTGAAATTGTAGCATGGGTTTAATCAAATTGACCAAGCATGTGGATGACTGTTTGGGTTCTGTGGATATTTTGTGCCTACAGTGGTTAACGGCTAGCAATCCGTCCATAAAGCCTGTTTCTGAAGGCCAGTTTAAATTCTTTCATGCGTTTGATTACGGTGCATTGACATACAGATAATTCTATAGAGATGTTTTGCTCAATATAACAATCAATATTTAGTATCATCCTATTGTTTGCTATCCTATCCTAGGGCATCTGCACTTCTTTTAGAATTTTGGAAAAGGCAGATAGTCAATATATTTTTATTTAGTTTTTGTAATAAACAGAGACATCAGTAAAAACATCATGACATAGGAGGGTGTTTTGAGAGTTTGACCTTATCGATCAAAATGCTTGTTGCATCAGAATAATTGAGAATGAATTTTTCTTCATAATTGTTCAGTAACTTGACTCATTTGGCATGTCATAACTGTTGCACACTTCACATTTCTCAAGTTTCTCACATATTTCCTTTTTTATTATTTTTCCAGCACCAATGATGCTGTCTTAGAAGAAATGAAGAGAGAGTATGCACTGCAAGAAGGGATGAGCTCTGCAAAAATTTAACTCATGGCATAACCTTTGACCTTATGCTGATTACCGGTTATTTTTCAAGATGAAGTCGTTCTTTTACCATCTTTGGTTGGGATGATTGGCAAAGGATATACGTGGATTTTCTTCTTAATCATCTCACCTCATTGTATGATGGAACTAGAGTTTTGCAGAAATTAGCCTTAGCAATGATTTTGATATCAGGACCTTTTTGTGCTTATTAATGCATAAAGTGCCCATGAATTATGTTAACTATCTTGCTTAAACTGTATTATGTTACAGGATCGAGAATAATTTCTTGTATTCGGCCTTTTTACTATAATATCAGCCTCACTCAACTCTCTAGACATCTTCCTACCTTGTTTCCCTATGTTGGAATAAAGTTTCAGGCTCGCTGAAGAGAACCCGATCTCCGGTTTAGTGAAAAACCAAGTTTTGAAGGAGTAACTGGATAATCTTTATTGTCGGGACTGACTTCCCTTTAAAAGTTACAGAAAAGAGGCAGTTAAAATTTTCTGCATACATATAACTTCGTACCCTACTAACTAACGTGTCATAAACTGCCCAATACATATCTGGAAAGTCCCTACACCTAACACGAACACAGGCCCAACACTGACGGCACACCACCTTCGTCCACAAAACACACCTACACAAACGCGACTACTGTAGGATAAACAATAAAACCTACAACAGACATATGGATACATAATATAACACGAGTATCCACACTTAATCTAAAGATCCTTTTTTTTTTTTTTCCGAACAACTCGTTTTTACACATGTAATGAAACAACTTATTCACTTGAGCTTGAGCTAGACTCAAATGTAACATATTAATGATGCATGTCTGGAAGAGGGAAGATATCTTTCCTATCTTCTTTGTGTGGAGTAGGATTGCATTGTTATTGCTTACATTTCAACCTGGGAGCAATGTGTCAGATCTAGGAGTGGCATCAGCTGTAGTACCAGATTACAAGCTCAGTTAGCAAATGCCACGGTGGCTTCTGATTGTAACTTTCTATTTTTATTATTTATTTATTTTTTGAGTGATGTCATTAGATGTAACCGAGTCTTATTCTCTACATCGCATTCTCTCATATATGAAGTTTCCTAGTCATATTTTTTATCTTAAACATTTGCTTCGGACAACCATGTACGCCAAAACCAGCCTGGCCTACTGCTATCGATTACACGTCTGTCATCGTGTGAATGGTTGACACCTTTGCTTTTGGTAGTTTTTGGGAAGCAAAATAATAGTTTCTCAAGATAGTAAATTTTATATATAGGGAACATCAGTTTGCTGGCAAGGGACATTGTTTCTGTCATTCTTAGGAGATAAAGGAGATTATTGTACTCTACTGCTTGGATTCTTTGTTAATGGCCGGATAAGCAAATACAGTGTGGCTTACCAGAAAAAGAAAAAAAAAAAAAAGAGTATGGATTGTGTGCCAGCAACGCAGCTCAATCTTTGGCCAAAAAAGAAAAAAATAAAAATGCTGCTCAATCGAGACTCATTTTGTCCTGTCATGGGAATATGAGAGCTGTTATTTATATGAGCAGCCACTGCTTGCCCTGATCATTCATATCAGAAGTTTAGGATCAAGTATGGTAAATCCGAATGCTACTGCAGCATCTTTTACCCAGTCTATCGATAACGCAGTGCCACTGGAAACTGCAGAAGCAATGCCAAGCAACCAGTTGAGTCAGCAGCAATTCAGATCACCCCCAACCTTGCAAACATGTGTCCCCAACACAACACGTCCTGTACCTTTCCCGCCTGCAAATCTACAAGTACATCAAATTCATCCCCCCCCCCCGGGTCCTGCACTACATCAAGCCTCACACATCAACCCAATGCATACTGGTGATCCAGGACCAAATTCCCAACCAAATACAAGTTGCATGCCTCAGCATATTCCGCATCCGGTTCATTCAATTCCCATGAACACACATGTTCTGCCTGGTCAAGCATTTCCTGGAACAACTTCAGCCTATTCCCAAGCACCATACCAACATAATCTTCCTCCAACGCCCCAATCACATATAAATATGGTTCACATGCAAGGAGGAGCTCCAGCAACTAGTTGGACCACGGGATTGTTTGATTGCATGGATGACCCTTTGAATGTTAAATATGGCTTTTTCTTAATATTGTGGGTATCTTTTCCCTCCTTGACGGCAAGCTGAAGGTTTTTCTTTTGTTTGCAGTTCTGGTGACATGCTGCTTCCCTTGCGTGACATTTGGACAGGTTGCTGAGATCATTGACAATGGTAACACATGTTAGTGCTCGAACCTATTCACTTTTGAATATCTTACCATATTCCAAAATCACTTTAAAGTCCTATTTTCTGGGCCTAGTTCTCAAAAGAAGCATAAAACATGGATCTCAAGTACAGTTGTTATAAAATGGAGTTGGCATTTTCTAAAAGCCCTGTTTGATAATTTTTGATGGGGAAATATTGTTTCCTCAATGATGCAACGGATGATGCAGGAAAAACAACCTAATATGGACAGCACAAGTAAAAACGAGAGGAAATTAGAGTAAACAAAGTGTTCTTCAAGTGTCTTGACTGGTGACACTTTTACTTTATACATCGACAGACAATCATGTTCCTGATACTTTTGTGTTTGACTTGGTTTTGTCATGCAGCATGTGCAACGAGTGGGTTTCTCTATGGTGCAATCCAATTCTTTATTGGATGCCCATGTTTATTATCCTGTACTTAAAGAACAAAGCTTCGGCACAGATTTAACCTCTATGAATCTCCTGCACCTGACTGGGTCACCCACTTCTTCTGCGAACCATGTGCCCTATGTCAAGAGTACAGAGAACTCAAAAACAGAGATCTTGACCCTTCTATTGGTAAGTAGAGATGACATCTATGTGGGAGATAAATAGTTTTGCTCCTCTAATATGCACAATGATCGTTGCATGTTCCCTATGCTAACTTAAATAATAATTCAATTTACAAAAGATGGTGTTATCATCTATTAAGTGTGCACTAGACTTTCTGCTCTAGTGATTTCATCAGTACTCAATAGCTAATGAAAAAGCTGAATTTTGACCTGTAGTATATTAAGCTTAAATTGTATATCAAATAGTTATGCTTAAAGTTTTGTCATCTCTCTACAGTGTATAATTTGCTGAAGCTATTTGTTTTTTTCTCTATGCTTTTGATAGGATGGCAAGGGAATGCAGCAAAATGGCAGAATTTGCAGTATCAAGTCGCCATGATGCCCCCAACCCATCTAGTCACGAGAGTTTGAGAAGATACACATCCATTAATGCTCCTCTTATACGTTTACAAGTCGTCCCTTTCATTATTTCTGTTACTGGATGATCTTTTGTGTCTGTTGGTGTGACTTGTGAGATTCTTTTGATCAAATCCTTTATCGATGAGAAAAAAAGCTGAAAGATTTACATATCATGTAAAAAGGATTTGTTGTGAACCATTTCTCCAATTGTGATCGTTTGGTATACAACATATTCTGGTAAACAATGGCAAACCAATGAAACATAGGAGATCATCACTATTTCTGATGAAAGTCATGAAAATTCAGCAAATTTCTCAATAATAATATTTGCTTGCACTCAGACATATACACATGAAGACGTTTTTACTATCATCCTATCCTGTTCTCACTGCATGAATAATTGCAAATGTGAAGCCTCTAAATGAAGAGCGTTGAGTTGCTGCTTTCAATCTTTGTTAAATCCCTCTCTTCACCTGTTTAGTATGCATGGTTAATTGGTAAACCACACGACATACTATAATTGCTTGCATGATCTTGTACATATCCATTAGAAAAACGCAAATGAAGAGCAAAAGATAAGATTTCTTGATCCATTATTTCTTGTAACTCCTGGCAACACACTTAGATTTCCTTTTTATGTTTTAGCTTGAATGTATGGATGATTGCTTTAGGGCCAACATTTGCACGATTACAAGAATTATGTAAAGATAAATGAACTTTTAAAGTTTATGGATATATCTATGATTCTTGGTAAGCATTTTGGGCGTATATTTACAATTTACTCCTTTGGAAATATTGACTACCTCGGTAATTTCACAACTCTTACAATATCTACGAACACATTTGCTATCTGGCCATTCTTAACTTGTATTGACTTTTTCGTCAGTTAATATCTTGGCTAATATGTGGGGGTGGGTATTCAAAAATTATGTATATATCAGCAACCCAGAACTGAAAATTGGTTAGCACTTGTGGAGTGCCTTCATCATCAGGCACAGATATATGGTTTAATCTGTAATCCCCAGCGATAATTCATTTATTAAAAAAAAAAAAGTATATATCTAAATCTAATGATTGGAGAAGGATTATGAATTTGATAGATGATGTTCCTATAAAGTCTCATATAATATAATATATAAAGTCATATATTTGAAATGACCTGACAACTTTGAGAACATGTTTGTTTAGTAGAATTAAATACAATGGAAATGTAAGTGCAATTCTAAAGGAATACGACAGAAAACTAATACTATTCGTATATTTGGTTGCACTTAAAATGATGTTAATAATAAATTATGAATATTTTAAGAATACCAATATGGCCTTGCTTTGATCCATAGGCTTGACTGTTGGTAACTTTGGTTGCAATCTCATGGGTAAGGTATGAAAAATGCAGGAAAAAACTTAGTAATAACTACAATTTCTTGCTTGACGATAATAGGAATTTTGTGGAGTAACTATTTTGTTAAACAAACACTATTAACAGTTTTGTAAGGGAGGAATAACTACTTCGTCTAGTCCACAGTACCTTTCATGTTGCATGCATACATCATGGTAGTCAAAAAAGAAAGAGGAAAGGAAAGGAATTTGTGACAGAATAAAGATGGCAATCCATTGGCATATCAATGGGACTGGAAAGAACTTTGTCCTGATGGAATGAAAGGAAGAAAAGAATATTAACTTTTATTAGATGGAATTTCTATTGAGTGAACGTGATAAAACATCCGGTGGATACCATAAAGGATCTCCAATATGATTGGCTTTATATTTTCACGTCACTTTAATTCAAGGGTTTTGACATGTGAACTTACAGGGTTCTATTAGACCAGAAAATTTGGTATAAAATCTTATGTGGTCCAACTAAATATTGTTGCACTTTACTTCACTTTATCTTAAAACAATCACATTAGTCTCATGTAAGGGTGGCAATTAGTGTTATCATGTACTTCGTAGCCAACTGAACTTAAACATGTATAAAATTGATCAAATGTTGTAAATACTTGATCTATTATCTTTTATCTTTCTAATCTTGTTTGAAATCAGGTTGAATCAGACTAATTGAAGAGAACAAGTTGGCTGCAGAAACCCTTAAATCTTAAAGCAAATAAAGGTAGAATCTGGTTTCAACCTTCTAAATAAACACAACACTCACACAAACACAAATCCAATCTGGGTTTAAAGATCCCTCCCTCGGATGGTGGGACACCAGGCAGATTCATTTTTTATTCGTGACATGCACATAAATCTTGGTCACTTCATAAGGAGCTTGAAAGTTCATTTTTTTGATTCATCTCAACCGTATTCCCACAAATCCCGCTATAAAGTCTAGAAAAGCTTAACTTCTTAGTAACAAGAACTAGATGGATATGTGATGTGAAGTTCTAAATGATCATGAGGAAGTGAATTTTTCTTTTGCTAATTCATTTATAGAACAGACAGCTTGATTGTGGATGAAGAAATGCTGATTTGTCAAAACATATAGCCTCACAAATTCGATTCGAGTAACTTGATTCTCTTAATATTGAAGTGCATCTCTTAAGACATTGGGCAAACATCTTTTTTCTTTTGTCTTCTGAAAGAGAAGAAAAATTTCCTGGGATGGACTACGATGACATCTCTGTGTACTGAAAAGTGATCCTGCCAGACAAAGAAATTAGTCCATGTAATCCAATCATAACTTAAAAATCACATAATTATATTCATGTCACTGAAAGCAGTGGTGCTAGCTGGTGGTAGCTAATGGTCCAAGGCAGTAAAGGGAACAGTGGTTGCTGGTAACAGGTGGTTGCAGACAATATATGTATTGAACAAGTTAAAGATTTAAGGCAAATGATTCAATTTTTGTTGTTGGAAAACGATTTATTTTCTCAATCCAAAAACAACAGTTTCATGCCAAAGGCTTCTTAGTACATATAGAATAGACACCCGTTCTCTCAACAGGATGAAACAAATTTGATTCTTATCTCCCTTTCTCTTGGAAAATAAATAGTTTGTTAAAAAACAAGAACAGTTCTATCGTACCAAAAGAATATTTATGCATTCATCAATTTATTCGCTATTCTTCAATCGGAAGAATATTTTATGTAAAATAAAACCAACGCATAGTTTACTTATTTTTTCATTTATTCTTTTGGCTGTGTATAGTAAGTCCAACGGTATATAGCAGATATCACATTCAGTCATGCAAGTGGTCCTACGCACTTCATGGTTCTGACTTTCTATACTGATTATCTTTTGTAGTCAAATTGCTTATAAACATGGACAATGTCATACGTACTTCGATTATGCTATTATTCTAGGAATAAGCATCCTAAGCAATGCAATCCCTGTTACCTTTTGGAAAGAATATTGTCTTATTGTCTATCAAGATTTTCTGCTTTCCGCAGACCCTCTTAACTTTTCCACGGAAGAACTTTACAATCTGGTGGCAGTTTTAGCACATTCAATTTCTGCACGTCTGAAAACATTCATACTAGGGAAAGGTGTTGAAAATGGGAATGATCTGTCAGATACTACTTCCATGTCCCATAGATTTGCTTTTGTCTTTAATCCTACTTATTGTCAAGTCTCTTAGTTGCAATTAATGGTCATAGAGCATATTTTATGTAAGTTCACATGAAATCAAATGTTAAGATGGACAAAGCGTATAGGATTGTACAGAAAGCACATAAAAATTTAGTCTATGTATTTGATTCCACCTTGGTTTTATTTGCCCTTTTTTTTTCCCCCTCCTTCTGACCAACTATATATCTTACATCGAATGAGGAAGGAAAATCAAACTCGTTCCACCATGTCAAAAAAACATTGTACAGACTATACAAGCTAGATGGCCATGGCTTGCCACCTTAGTGATATCAAACAACATGATGTTTATCTCACAAAGTAATAAATTGTATACATTGGAGTTGCATATTGTCTACTCAAGCCTTTATGTGCTGCTTAAATACTTGTTTGCGTCTTCTACTTAATAAATTAGCTTATGATGAGGGGATTCGGATTTTCCCTGTGAAGTTTTAGGAAAAGACCATAAATCAAAATATACTATCATACAGCAAATAGGAATAAAAATATCCATGCTAAATATGCCAAACAATAAAGCCCTCGCCCAATTGATGAGCTTAACTTTTTCATCAGTTTTGTGAGGTACTAGAATTAACATGATATCGGAATAAGAGGTCTTGAACTTGAATCCTTGCATCATTGTCATTTAACCCCTATTTATTAGACGTTCACTTGATTAGTTTTAGTCAAAGTCCCAGTGGTGCTATACTCAACACTCTGGATAATGATAAAGCAGGGCTGCAAGAATAAGAATATTCTTCTTTTCTTTGAGGAATATAATCTGGCAATCGGCATGTGTTTCATCAAAAAGACTTGTTCTCCTGCAGATCTCTCAGTTGACAAAATCTAACCCCAAAATCCTCCCAAAGATATGCATTTTGTCTAAATATGTCCATACGACTGCTGAGCAAGTTGTTTCACATGCTCATTTTTGCGTTGCAAAAAGGTGAGGGCGGTTCATTTAGATGATCCTGGATAAGATTTTTTGATGATGATAGTTGGCAAATACTGCAAGAAACTTCCAATAGCCTAACACGGTCAACATAGTGCACGTCTCATGTGAAACCTCCATCCGGTGCAAAATAAAAAAGTACAAGTGATTTTCAATGATTCCCTAAAGTTGATTGATTTTGAGAGCAATAAAACTAAGAAACTTCTTAACTCATATAAGAAAGAATCCCTGCAATGACATTGGGAGCATTCCATTGCCAACTTGCTCACAAAAAAGGTTCCACTAACTTTCTTCGGCATACGCACACGCTCGATTGTTTTTCCTATATAAAGAACTTTAAGCTACTCCAGCAATGCAAAAGACCAACAGCAACACTCCATTCACTGATAAGAAAAGGAGGAAAACAAAAATGGCTGCCATATCCTTTGATCCAAGACTGAACATGCAAATGACCAAAAACCATCTTCAAGGACTAGTCCTTGAAGAGATTGAAGGGCTAATTAAGGTTTATAGAGATGGACGCATTGAGAGGCCTTCTGTAATACCTAATATCTCTTGCATGATGTTTGCAGAAGCTGGTGTGACAGCCCGTGATGCAACAATCGATAAATTCACAAACTTGTGGGCACGTATCTATGTCCCTGCTGGAGCTGGAAAGGTCCCTGTGCTAGTTTACTTCCATGGAGGAGGCTTTTGTGTTGGTTCCGCCGCATGGATTTGTTACCATGAGTTCCTAACAAATTTAGCTTCTAAAGCCAGCTGTGTCATTATCTCATTGAATTATCGTCTTGCACCCGAAAACCGTCTTCCATGTGCATATGATGATGGATTCAATGCGCTCAAGTGGGTAAAGCAAAAAGCTATAGATGGCTCCAATGAGCACAAATGGTGGTTGAATCACTGTAATCTTTCAAGGATATTTTTAGCAGGGGATAGTTCGGGTGCCAACATTGCTTATAATGTGGCTGCTAGATTAGGATCATCTGGTATCAAATCCATAAAACCATTAGGTATAACTGGTCTCATATTAATCCAACCTTTTTTTGGAGGAGAAGCGCGGACAGGATCAGAGAAACATTCTGCTCAGCCTGCTAACTCAGCCCTCACTCTATCATCGGCTGACACATATTGGAGGCTATCCCTTCCTACAGGTTCTAACAGGGATCATCCTTGGTGCAATCCTCTTTCCAATCTGCACGGACTTTGCAATTCCTCTGTGATGGTGTGTGTATCGGAGCAGGATATCCTGAGAGACAGGAACTTGCAGTTTGCATCAGGCCTGGCGAGTATGGGAAAGAGAGTGGAAACTAGGATGTACAGAGGAGTAGGACATGCTTTCCAAATCTTGAACAAGTCCCAAATATCGACATCACAAACTCATGACATGATGTTGCACATCAAAGCTTTTATTAACCAATAGTGACCGATAGGATCATGTTGCTATTTATTAGGTTCATCGACATTCCAGCATTGTCTGTTTCATGCATTCATGTCCATTTGTTACTGTCTTACAGACTTGGTAAGTTGTTCCAATGATTATGTTGCTTCAGTAATTGAAGTATTTATGCATACATACTTGTAAAATATTATAGAATAAACTAGAATTGTTTTCATGGTACTGGTGATGTTTCTATCAATTTAGATGGAAAGTATAAGAAAAATACTAATCTTTAAGCTTCAACATAGGCATTTCAAATCAGCTGAGTTTATATTGTACCAATTCTGACATGTTATCAAAGCATAAAGTCTAACATGAAATAAGTGTGAAGCTATCTCGCTTACATGATGTCACCATGTGAAAATATGTGAACTAAACTTTTGGCCATTATGATTATGCATTTCTTAGCTTTATGACCTAGACTTAAGTCAAACTTGCCATCTTCCTAAGCACAAAACGGAAAGTAAAGAGAAACCTTCAATGTATGCTTCCTTCTTGTCGGGAAAGAACAAATTTGATTCCTAAAATTTTCATAGTGGAATTGTAACTACTAATTTCTCTGATATTCCTTTTCACATTTATTAGTTTATTGCTTCTTTGTTATTTAATTATCATTTTTACACCGCTCAAACCTGAATATTTGAATAAGAAAAATTATAAATATATATGTAACGATTGTTTTTCAGATACAAAATGATTATAAAGAATAAAAAAAGAAAAGATCCGGACAATCCAATCGTCACTATCAAAATAAGCCTTGTATGGAAATGTCTGAACGGCATGTCATGGCTTCTGACCGAAGCATCACTTTGTAAAGTTGGTTAGGTAATAGATTCTAACACGTTATTTTTTGAACATGGAAGATGGCAAGAATAAAAAGAAGATTTCCCAACTTCTAGAAGGAGGTATGAGAGCAAAAGGTAGCATATGAAGCAAGCGAAAGCATACCAGCTTTACTATATTTTCATGGTGGTCCAGCAATACATGTGTAGGGCAAAAGAATCTTGCTTCATTATTCAAACACAAAGAATCATACATGTGGGACGCATTTACCGACCGTTAGTTCTAAGTGCTTCATGAGATCGATCAATTGTCGTAGCATTCCAATGTTGATACACCGAGGCACTTGAGATTACGTCCACTTTGAGATTAGGCTCGACAATTGCTGATACGGTAACAAAAATACAAACACCGTACGATTTGAAACACTATATTATGTAAAAACACGACATTCCATACGCATAAATATATGGGCTATATTCTAACTTAACTAATTGTAGTTTATATTCAATTTTACATGTTTTTGATACTGACATGAACTTAACGTAAAATAAAATGCGAATACGTCCAACTAACACAAATTGCTATCTCTGGTTAACATTCTCGGTTGTTATCATATATGGTGAGATGCATATGATAATATGATGTCAAATTGTATCATAATATTCCGAGTGCAAGGTGTTCGAATAACTATCACTAATCTTCTTTCTTTCTTAAAACTGAACGAAACAATGGTGCTGTAGAAAAACACAGTCACGTAATTTGTCCCAAAAAGAAATTAAATTCTGCTGACGAAAAATTTTTCGGTAACTCTCACTTTGTTTGCCTGTGTTTTCTTGACATTTGCATTACTTGATTTTGTTATTAACACATTATATACATATTTTATCCCTATCTATCACTATTGATCAACGGACATGTATCAATTTTTGATTATTTTATTATAATTAATTTATATATGTTATTTAATTAGCTTAGAACTCGAATTAGAAATAATAGACACATTTTGGTCCATGTTTTTATTTTGTTGGACAATTTTGCAGATTTTCATAGGTAGTTATAGTTCACTCATTTTTTTACCCTCTTTTCATAAATCTTGTCTTTTTCACCCTTCCTCACTAGGTGTATAAATGTGTCAAAACTTATGAGCCATTCCAATCTAATTTAATCTTTATTCGAATTTAATTTGATAATGGTTGAGTCGAACTAAAGTTTCGTGATAGTAAGTGCTATAGCAACGTTGATTGCAAAAGACGAGAAATCGAGCATATTAAAATAACCTTATGAGAGGTCTATTTAATATTTAAAATTTGCTTAGTAACACTCAAACAAGTGGGGAATATTGGTGTCAACCAAATAAATTTGTGTAGAATTATATTGAAATGTTGGCTAGGCAAGCGACAACTAGTAAGCATGAAATAACTTGTTGACAGCATCTTTGTAGTAAAGGTCATAATGCTAGATGAATCATCAATATAAGACGTGGAGGAGGAGGTCATAAGTGTTTATATCATAAAATCAATTTTTGATGAAATGAAAAAAACATATACAGTAAAATCATAAGCATAGAAACAACCTAATTGAAATGCATATATTTCTATCATACTCCATGGGAATAGTAAAAAGAGAGATACTTTTAACTCAACTAACTCACAAACTTAATCAAATTCAAGTCTAAGTTCAAATATTAATTAACTTCTAGTAAGTTTGGATAGCAAAATTTATTTTAATTAGAAGAATGACTTTTTTAGAAAAATAGAGTTTAAACAAGCTTATTCAAGTTAAGCTCCTTCTTAGTTGACTATTATATTGAGTTGAGTTCATGCTTATTGAGTACTACTTCAAGTCGAGTTAAAGTGCGAATTACCCAAATAATTTATCAATTCAACTTTAGTTTTATGGTATTTAGCGTAATTAGTTAGTGAATCTAATTAAGTTGAGAAGCTTAAATGTTAGTTAAATTTGAGTTGAGTTTAGATATCAACATTGTTTTGATTAGAAGACAAATATATTTTTAAATGAATTGAATCTAACTTGATTTAATCAAGTAGACTTTGAGTTCATTGAGTATCAACCGAGAGGAAATTTAGCTCAAAGTTTTGAGCTAAATGGAGTTTTAAATTTTTAAAATGAGCTTTGGTGATGGTTGGTAATCACTGTTGGGTCTCCCAAGTTAACTCTGGGTTGTCCTTTGGCCACGAACGTTGGGGAACTTGCAAAAATCCCCCTATAGCTAAGTTAGTGAGGGCTCTTCAACACTTAAGTTAATAAGGAGAGAAGGGTAATGTAAGTGGTAAAAGTGAGTTCCTAATAGAGAATAAGGAAGTAACAAGTATTGATCCCTTTACTTGAAGAACTTACTCTAATTTATAGGTTAGATGTGCTTACTGTTGTTTATATATAGTAGATTCTAATTAGCCAGTACATGATCCAATGAGGAGGCATTACTTACATCCGATGGGACATCATTCACTTTATTAGTTGGTGGAGACAAGCTTAGTACAAACACTACGGATAGTGGCTAAGCATATATGGGGTGTTCGAAAACTTTTTGAGTGAAAGGTGTAGTTTGAACTTGCCTAAGATATGTGCGAGCAACATGGGCTTATGCAGTTTGGGCCGAACATAGATAGTGATTAGTAAGACTTATCCTTAGCATTTCACTAAGCTTGGGCCCTAGGAGCCTTTGTAATGGGAATCAATCATCAACAAGCTTAAATTCGAATTTAATACTATATTATCTTGAATTATTTATTTACACTATTATTCATCATCTAACCAAGTTATATGGGTAGGAAAATATACAATTTTCATAGAATTTTTTTTCATTGTCTTATTTATTTTGTTTTCAACTTCTTTTCTTTCCACTAGGGCTAGTTAATAATAATCAACTATTTTGAATATCCATTCATTATACGATGTCATTCCCCAAAATTGAGAAGTCATAATAGTCTCGTCATGTAAACCAATCCAGATTAGAAGCTACTTTCCATAGCTGCTAATATAAGTATAATCCACATAAGGTAAACAATGACTTAACTAGCTTTAAAGCAGTCAAATGAGTACCTGTAATAATTAAGACCTATGGAGTAATATCTTAAAAAAATACATTTTCCTATATCTATAGATAGTTTAGATCTTCTATATAGCTTTATATACATTAAAAGTATTAGAGTTTTTGAAAGAAGCTATACATCTTCATAAGAGGACTACGTCACATATAGTATATATAACAGGGATCTAGCAAAAATTATAAGGCCTTCTAAGGAGACTTTATAATCCTCTCACACAAGAAAAATAAGAGTAACATGAGCTTGGATCCATTCATTAGATTTCAACACTTTACTCCCTGACCTGTCAAAACTAACTTGTGGACAATTGTAATGAGGCATCTTCGGATATTACTCTATACCTATAAAACAATCTATTATGATGTAAGCTCAATTAACTCAATAAAAAAGGGACAGAGTCATAAGAATACATTAATAAACATGGTTATTCAATCATTAATTAAATGCAAATGTATCAAGTAAACGATAGACCATCATGCAATGTTTAACCAGTTTATTGTGAAGTTAGAAAAATTTCATTCATCCAACCTAAATTTCGAGGAGTTTTAATGTGACACCATTAGATTAAATTTAGGTTTATGCAATGAAGAACACTTTTCTCCTTAGACAATATCCGAATCAAGGTTCCTAATCTTACTATGATAAATGACCATTTCTGCTATCCTCATTGGAGTGTCGATATTTAGTCTGACAACCTAATTATTATTCTAGTTGGGTTCGTAAATGTTAAGTTAGATCTTTAGTTAACTTCATATTAGTTTAGATTATAAGGTGAGCAACTAAGTTCATATATGTAAGACATAATATATTCAAATAGAAAATAACACTCAGAGTTCAACTCCTAATCAACAATCAGTATCATAAGTACATACATAGTACACGTATAAATAATCTAGTTACAACTACAAACAAGTACTCCTATTTTTCCAAGTATTCTGATGTGATACTTCAATATGCTATAAAGCATTGATTTCAACTTACCTATGCTTATAGGTAACTTACTCTTGACAGTTGCATCATTGATGTTCAATTGACTCTAGAAATACACAATAGATTAGTTTTCGAGCCTTAATTCATTAGTCATTAGTTTGTTTTATATGTTTTTTCATTGTTTAATCATAAATTTCATAAGTTATTTCCACTTAAAAATCGTGATTTCTTGATCATTTATTAATTTTTTATAAGTTACCTTAGTTAGCCAAATCCTTTGAGTTAAGTTTTGAGTAAATTTATAGTAATTTTCTTTAGTTAAAAATCCTTTAAGTTACCCTTTGAGCTATATAGGAATTATTTGTTACACTAGTTTTATTTTCTGAGATAGCTTCTAAACTTCTTTAAGTTAAACCCCATAGTACACTTTCTTCTAAGTTACCCTCTAATTTTATTATCTTTAAAGTTTTTACTAAAATCATCATTTGACTAATCTTTTGCTTCCTCTATTTTTTACATTTTATTCCTAAGTTTTACTTTTGACCTACTCTCTGAGTATCATTTTAGTGAAAAATTTATTTCCAAAATCCTCTGAATCATTCTTTACTTTTCATCAATGTCTTATAATTAGCTAATTTACTACTTTCTTCCAATTTACACTTGTGAAATCAGTTTAAAACAGCTAGTAACACTTTAAACAAACTTTCCTCAACTTCATTGCTTCTCAACTCTTCATATACTTTATCATGGTTCATTAATTTTTCCAAATTCAACTAAATATTTAAGTTGTCAACTTCACTTTTTAAGGCCAACACACAATTTTCCATGACTTCGCACTTTACTAATCAATCCAACCATTTCAGAACAATAATCATAATAATGATTTAAACTTAGTATCTAAGTGAGATTATTTAAAGAAACACATTATTCTTTACCAAAAACTCTATTTTAGGCATAATTTAATGCTTGAAAATCAAATAAAAATATAGAAAATAGTATTACAAAAAACTTTTACATAGTAATTTAATATTAACTTAGGATGGTTTATAGAAAAATTTTGAAGTTGAAACTACGTCATCTACTTAATTTATTTTAATTTTGAAAATTGTTTGATTTCTTCAATTTCTTAAGAAAGTATATGTTAACTACTAAATTTATATAAAATGATATTTTTTTCTAGATTCTATATGTAAAAATATGTAAGAATAATTTTTCTATAATTTTCTAGGTATTTTTTGTATTTTTACAAAATTACTTAAAATCAGATCAAAAAGGGACCTTACCATAAAATTGATCTTTAACCACCTATAGTTGCTTCCGCGCTTGTCGGAAGCTCTAAACGATGGGTGCACCTCTACTGGTGGTAGTGGTCGAACTCTAGTAATCTCTTACGTTGTTGTACCCTTTAGTACTTAGATTACTTCTTATTTTTGTATTTTTTTTTTCTGAATTACTTCTTTAAATCCCTGAATCTATCACTTAATTTTCTTAAATCCTAATTTGTATGTATTAAATGTTGGAGAGAATTTTTGTATTTTCCTAGCTTGTAGAGTAATGTAATGGATTTTCTTTCTCTCTCTTCAAGCATTTTCCTTTAAATATTAACTCAATTTTTGCATGATCCTTCGTCATATTTACTAAACACTTGTCCTTAATGATTTCACAGGCTTAAACAACTAATTCCTCATTGCCCATCATTTTTTATAAATTTTTAGTGATTTTTTATTAAATTTCTTATGTTATTTTAGCCTACAATGTACATATTATGGTATTTTAGTTAATTATGGGTATACATATATACTTAAAAATTACATACAATACATACTTATATATTCTATATGTTATTTTATGTCCCATGTTAATTTTTTTACCTATATAATTTATATTTAAAAGTTTGCAAACCAATGAGACTTATTTTACGTGATTATGCAAATAATAAGTAATATTGTTAAATTTTACTATTTTAGTTAAATTATTATTTTATTATATTTTTAATATCCTAGTCCATCGATTCTCTTCGATTAATATTTCGAGTCTATTCGTAATTTTCTATGTTAATCAAATTAGTTTCATTAATGCCTTAAATTTACTTGTTCAATTCCTATTTACTAAGTATGAAGCTCACGTATGGTTCATAGTTTTCCCTTTTGTTGTAAAATCATAGCAAAAATTAAACATAAAAAATTTAACATTTAAATCAAGTTCAAATAGTGTATCAAACTTTCACATGATTAAAATATTATGATTAATATTGTGATAAGTAGCCTAGAAAAACATTGAACTTTCAAACGGTTAAAATGATATCAACATTATGATACGTGGATTAAATAGAAAATCAAAACCTTAGTTTTATTTCAATATTAATCTCTACACCAGAAGAGTTTTGATTTTCAATAGCTTTTATCTCATATATTTAGTGGCATTTTCAGTGGTCATTAATACCTCGTTCATTTAAGGGGAATTAAAATTCAATTCTCCTTTTATTTTTTATTACAACATTCACTTGATTTTTTGTCTTTGAATCGTAATTCCTTAAAAATTCTATTACTTGAAGGATTCCTTGATTTAATCAAGTAGTAGGGATTCCTTGATTCAATTAAAGAATCGTGATTTTTTATAAAATTTTACTTTTTTTTTTTCAAAAATAACCTTATATCACTTTAAGAATGACTATCACTACTACTATAACCATTACCACTATCGACTACTATTATTACTATTATCATCACCACCGACCACCATTACCATCGCTATCGCCGCAATTACTGCCACTACTACTTCCATCATCACTATCACCACCAACCCTTACCACCAACCTTACCACCACCACCACCACCTACTGTCACCACTAACCCTCACCACCACTACCACCATCACCACTAACACTATTACTATTACCTTGTTGTCACCACCATAACCCATTGCCAGTACTGCTGCTGCCACCATCACTACGCCACTACCACCACCACCTTTAACTACCGCTGTTGCCACAATCATTATTATTGTCACCGCTATTGCAACTACCCCTATCCCCTTCTAAGCCGCTACCTCACCTGTCGCCACCACCATTAACTATTGCCATTGTTACCACTATTGCTACTGCTATCACTATTGACTACCACCATTACCATTGTTCACAAACGCCGTCGATTATTACCACCGCCTCTACCCTTATAGTCAATTTCCACCACTGTCACTATCTATTACTTTAGAGTTACTTGAGAAATAAAATGGATTAAGAGTAATTTAGTCATTAAAATTTTATTACGTGTCCATTCTGAATTTATTTATTAATTCAACTAAATAAAATAATAGGTATTACACCCTTATTACATCCCTTAAGAATTCTAATTACATTCATTCCTCATTCCATTCAATGAAATAAACAAGCTATAAAATGTTTAGCGATGGTGTAAAATCACTATAGACACAAGAGTAGCAAAGTATCATTAGCGTTAATTTTTCTAGTATAGGTATATACAATATTATAGCAACAATTTTAAAAAAGTGAAGGTATATATATACTACAATAGCATTTATTGAAAGTTACTAAATTAAGTATGTAAAGGTAACTTAAAAATACCATTAATGACATAATATAGAAACTATCTTAAACCATTACTATTTTTACATTTAATGTCAATTTAAAAATGTAAGATAGTAATTACAATAATCTACCATTATTTTCATTATTTCCCTTCTCATGGAAAGGAAAGGAAAGGAAAATCACACATAAGCAGTGAAAAATAACAAATGAGCTACTTCAACCATTTATTAAGAGTGACATAAACGAATAACTTAAATAAAAAATAAGAGAGAGGATATATAATGAAGTAAATAAATCTTCACATCAAACCTTAGAAAACCATATGACATGAAATAAATTAAGTAATGTGCATATCATATAGCTAACCTTCTTAAATGTGTTAGTGAAGCTTAAATGTGTTAGTGAAGACAGATACAAATAAGAGATTTGTTGGAGATAAGTGGAAAATGTAGGTCAAGCCATACAACATACCAAAGATGAAGAGAATGGGAGAGAGACATTGATAACAGAAAAAATGAAAATGGCAAATAAAGTAGAAAGATAAAGGGAGTACAACATATCAAAGACATAGAGAGATATTAAGAATGGAGATTGACGAGTGTCATAAAGAATTAGGGTAAAATAGTCCAAAACTACTACTATATTTTATCTTTTTGTTATAGTTTTTAAAAGAGTTTTTTATTTTATGTAACTATTGAGATGGTAAAAAAATAAGTACTACAATTAATTACTAATAGTAGCACTTTTTTGAAAATGCTAGTAATTATTAGTAACTATTACACTAAGTTATTGTAGTGCTATTTGAACAACTTATCATAATTTTTATTTTTATTTTAACTGTTTGAAAGTTTAATCTTTTATCTAAACCACTTAACACAACAATTGTTATCTATATTAATCGCTTAAAAGTTTGATTTGTCAAAAGTTGATTTTTTCATGTCATGTGACATATTATGTTGAGGTAAATTTGTCTTAATTTATGAAATTTCTTGATTCATTTATTTTCCATAATCAAGAAAATTAGATTCCATTTATTTGCAACCAATATCTCATAATTATTTTGCATGTTATATCGGCATGTTTCAATTTCCTTGTTTGGGAAGAAGAAAAAAGCGCATGTGTATTGTGTTTGCTTAGGTAGATTTAAAACTGTATTATGAAATTAAATTAGACAACTTTGACCGGACCGGTTCAGGAAAAATAAAGAAGCGTTTTCATATTTTCGGCCTGACCCATGACCGGTTACTAATCGTAACAGCATCATCTCCAAACGTGCACGATCTCTCTCCTCCTTCCCCCGCGGCGGCCGTCGCTGAAAGCGCGAACTTTCCGCGACATCGAAGTTCTTTCCTCCCACAAGTAAGTGTCAGTACGTCTCAAAGTTTCAAGCTTTAAGCTTTATTTGGCATGACCAACATGATGCAGCGTTGGTTTTCTCAGTAAATCTTCCGTGTGATTTATGAATTTAAGCAAGTATATGTTTACGTAGAAAATTATTTTAGGGATCTTATTAAAGTGTCCGATACTTGTTATTCTTCTCTCGAAAATTAAAGGTATAGAAAATTGAAATGTTCTTTCTTTTATCCTCTTGAATATCGTTTTCCTTATGGAAAAAGGGTGCTCATATAGTTCTTTCGAGTGAATTTGGGTGTTCATATGGTTTGAAATTCGTTGATAGAAAGAAACTATTGTAGTTAGTCTAAAATATTCGCTGGAATTTGGTTTCCCGTTCCGGGATTCATAAACCTTGCATGAATGGAAAAGCAAAAGTACTGCAGACAGTCGTGATACGTTGCGGCTCATGATTGGTGGGATACGGCAGAAATTTGTTGAAAAATTCGAAAAGGCAGAGGAACTCTTACTGTGAAGGATCCCCTTATTAGTGCTTAGGGCAGTTGTTAGGAGCTAGATAAATAGAACTTTCAAGGTTGGTTTACATATTTCACGAAAAAGACTTAGGGGGTGGAAATGCAAAATGTTTTAATGCTGCTAGCTGTGACATGGAGTTCCTATACCATGATTGGAATTGGAATGGGCTGCTACAACACCCAATGAAGTGCATTTCTTTTTCTGTTGATAGTGAATAGAGTCGTGCATGGTTTAAATGCAGCTCTCACTGCAGCAATAACACCAAGAAGCAGCCTTTGGTTGAAAAACTGAGACGGTGTTACAATCTGTTATTGCTACTCTTTGGGGCTTTAACTTGTCTGGTCAATGTTGAGGAAATTTGTTTTTATCATTGGGCTTTGAGATTTGATTTCATATTATTCGGGTTGTTTTGGTTCCTGCGTGCTAATGTGATCCTCATACTGTAAATAGTTGTTTGCCGTCTTTAAATTTCAGATTGCATACTTGCTGTAACGGAAAAAACCTATGATCATAAAACAAGTATTGTTCACTATTTTATAAATTTAACATTAGGTTACTACGTGGAACTTGCTGTAGTTGAAGTGTTTAAACAAAGTAATAATAGCTGGAAACAGTCCTTTTTGGGGAAAAACTAAGAAAAATTATGTTCGACCTAAGTTGCCAACCAAGCCTGATTTGGCAGTCTTTGGCTCTTGATTCTGGCATGTAGAATAATCATTTTTAATATTTATATAATGCCTTTGACTTGGTTGTTTTATCAATTCCTTTTCTTTTCCTCTAATTTATGCTACAACAATTCTATTTTTTAGTTCTATTTGTGTTTATTTGTTTTATTTTTGCTGTTTATGTAGAGCCATGAAGGAAGGAAAACCCAGAAACTTGGTAATTTTGTATGCCACTCAGACTGGCAATGCAATGGATGCAGCAGAGCGCATTGGCCGTGAAGCTGAGCACCGAGGGTGCCCTGTTAAGCTTCTATCAATGGACACATATGATGCTGTGAGTTTTTCTTTCTTTTCTTTTCCTTAATTTTTTTCTCCTACTTTTTCTCCCCTTTTCTTTTCTTTGTTCCCTTTTTTTTTTCCCCTCCCTTTCTTTCTTTCCTTCCTCTCTCTCTCTCTCTCTCTCTCTCTCTCTCTCTCTCTCTCCCCCTCCCTCTCTGCCTCTCCCCTCCCTCCACCCCCACCCCCCCTCTTTTGTACCTTTTATACTTGTACATGGGATGCATTATATATTTATCCATGTCTGTTGAATTAAGTAGTTATTCACATAAATAGTTGACTCTTTTTTTGTCCCCCTGGGTGTTGCTTAATTCCTAGAAAATACTTGAAATGGACAAGAATTTTGTTTTAAGGGCGTATGATTGAACTTTTAAGTGGTAAAACATAATTTTATTGATGATGTAGCAGCAAAATTTTATGATGAAATTTTGGTTCTTTATTTGGAAAGTACAATTGAAAGGTTAATCTAGTGGATGGGAGTCAAATGTTGGAAAAATGCTTGGAAAGTGGGGGAAATTGAATATTGAATATGCTCTTGTGAGCATATTCACTGACAAGGTTGTGAAAAAGAATAAAGATTCTGTCCTGGAGATGAAATTTGCTTTGCCTCAATTGTTTTGATATGCACTCCAATTTGATCTATGTTGGTTTAGGGGAAGAGATGTTGTGTGAAGGAATATCATATGTGTGGAGGTAGTTGTCTCCTAAGGACACTGTTCATTTTGTTGTTTGTATCAGCTACATGTGTGAAAATTGACAAGGTAGTGGGAAAGAATATTGAAGATAATTTCTACTCCTGTAATGTGTATGTGAGTGTCTTTTTTTTTTTGGGGGGGGGCGGTGTAAGTGGGTTTGTGAGTGTGAATTTATTAAGCAAGGTCCTGCAATATAGATGTATTCGATGCAATGTGACTCTCAAGTTGTTTTTTGCATGTATAGTTTTGTAAAAACATTTTGTTTCTACTATGTCAGAGTTCCTTGCCTCATGAGGACACTGTAATTTTTGTTGTTTCTACCACAGGGCAAGGGGATGTACCAGATTCTATGAAGGTTGGTGGAAATTTTCTTTCTTTCCTATTTTCATTTGTCAGAGTATGAGATAATGTTATTATCTTACCTATACTCTCCCTGAATTTTTTTCACTATGCAGGTGTTTTGGAGGTTCCTTCTGCAAAGAAATTTATCTCAAGGCTGGCTACATGGACTTCATTATGCAGTTTTCGGCTTGGGTGATTCTGGCTACCAAAAGTATAATGTAATGTGGCTATGTACTTTCTTGTAAATATAGCAAAACCACTAAACTTCATATTTTTGTAAAAGTTGTTCATATCTTGTTTTTAGAGCTATGATTTTAGAGGTGGTCTGCATTTGCATAACACTATAGGGTGAGAATTATCCATTTTGAACCCTCTGGCTATCTTTTGCTCATTTTGTTTTCATTTATTTTTGCAAACTTGAGATGTAGTGTCTTTGAAGTTGCTGATTAGATTTCTTCTTTAAATTTTGTAGGTAATTACTTTTGTCTTTGAATTTGTTGATATAGCTTTTGTTGTTTTCAGATCATGTAATGTTACTTTGTGTTTGTGAAGTCTGGTCCGAGATTTTTGCATCTTAAAGTGAATGTATGGAAGCTGTTAAGTAAACATTCATGCTTTCTTCACTATGACTTTGATGAAGAAACTTATGTCCTTTTGTTGGTTGGTGCAGTTTGTTGCAAAGAAACTTGAGAAAAGACTATCTGATCTTGGTGCAATGGCCATTGTTGAAAGAGGTTTGGGTGATGACCAGCATCCTTCAGGGTAAGATGTTATTACTTGTACAGGCTATACCTTGAAAGGGGTCAAAGGTAGTTCTGCTTTCAAAATAAGTGGCTCATGCTTCATATTCTAAATTAAAGAAAAAGAGGAAAACCCCAGGTTTTCCTGAGTGCACTTTTAACTGCACAGTACTGAATAGCTTTATAGATTAAAGTGGCTCGTAATGTGCTTGGTGGTGGTTGGGATCTCCTCCATCATGCTTTTGCTTCATTCTTTGTCACCTACTTCATGCTTCTTGTGAGTCGCTGATTTAGTCTTTATCTCCATTTTTCTGTTCAATGTTGACCACGTTGTCAACTGCCTTTTCGAAATGAAAATCAAGTATAATATGCTTCATTGTATACAAAATTGGAAAAAAAAAAAAAAAGAGACTGGAAAATTAGAAGTGGGCCGGGAGGCTGTACATGCCAAGTGGCAAGCATCCACGTCTTTTATTGCTGTATCGTCCAATAATATACCCATGTGTTATAAGATCCTTTGACAGGTTTGGGTGAGGACATAATGATAGATGAAAGAACCATTTTCTTTTTTTTTTTTTGAAGTGGTTCTCCTTCTTCGTCTTTTTTTTTTTTTTTTAATTAATTAATAGATGTAGTCTTCCTGTTATGCATAGGTCATTTACTATGATTAGAAGTAGTCAGGATGTTGTAAATGTTTCTAAAGTTACTTACAAAAACTTATCTCTGTAAAATGTGTAATTTTTTTCCCCTTTCCGTGGACCCAGAACTTTAAATATGTTTCCTTTTGATAGTTACTAACTTGTTTTTCCTTGCTTCTTTTCTTATTTATTTATTTTGGTTGCAATTTCTCTTGCTTTGAATGATGTGCAAGATTTATATAGAAATTTAATGTCAATCCCTCAATTGTAGATATGAAGGTGCTCTGGATCCATGGATGTCATCCTTGTGGAGAATGTTGTACCAGATTATTCCCCAATTCTTTCCTAAAGGTCCAGATGTCGTTGCAACAGGAGAGAAATTTTTGGATAGACCAAAGGTCCAGATTAAATACCACAGACTTGACAAGATTGAGTCGCAGTTTTCTAATGCATCAGGTATTTTACTGTCTTCTTAGACAGGAATGATGAGAGTACCAACAAGATAAACAGGAAAAGTTATAGAGGAAAAGTGGATTAGAATGTCTGCTCCTACCTGAGCATTCTAGTTTTTGCTGAACCCATTTTATTCAGGTTTTCAAAAGCATTTGTTGCAAATAACTTGGAGAAAAGAGCTTTTAAAAGTGGGATGACTTAGTGAACCTTGATGTCTTGTAAGATCATAATCATTTATGTAATACTTTTCTGTACTAAAAACACTTTAGCTATAGACTCTGTTGACTGCTTGTCTATTTCTATTCTAATTTCTCACTATTGCCACTTTGCATTATCTTTGGTTGATGGGTATTTCCTACCTATATTATGCTTGCAACTTCTGCACACTTGTTGGTGACCTTAATGCACCTCTTGGTCATCCATTTCCTTCCATCATTCTTTATTTGGGTGTTTTATATGAAGAGTTCTTCATCAGGGAAACACCGGGCAGTCAACTGTCTTGCTGCTGTACCCTTAGAGCACAAATATTTGTGGTCAGTTGCCAATTTTCATTTGTCCTAAGAAAATATTGCATGAAATCAGATGATGCAACTCGCTAAATGATTGTCTTAGGTTGGGATTACCCAGTTTCAGTAGAATTGGGTCTTCCAAAACATAATGACAATCCGTTGTAGACTTCTCTAGATGATTTTTAGATGCATCCTTTAGTTCCTTTTATGAGAGATGAAAACAAAATATTGTGCAATGCTCGTTGGAGGGAGTTTTTGTCTTGCTGAGTCAATTGGAGACTTGAATGCAAGCGATTGCATCAACATCAGTTCTGTTATTCTTTACTATCTTCTTGTCGTAATATGGCCTTTTATATGTGTGCTTGGTAATCTAGCATTGGATTTGCTAGAAGAAAAGCTTGGATTTTGAACCTGAAGTAGACATAAATAATTAGTCTCCTATACTCTCTCACCCCTCTCTCTCTCTCTTTCTCTCTCTCTCTCTCTCTATATATATATATATATATATAGCTCCCTTTCTCTTCTTTAGTTGCATCCTAGTAGATGGAAAATTTATCCCACGTGGGTTCAATTTATTTTGAAACTAAGATATTATTCCTCCAATTTGTAATATTCTCTCTGGTTGTTGCAGACATAACGTGCAGGGAGATGGAGATTGCATCGGCTCGCTCTATGTCTCCTGGAAAATTTTCTGCTGTCAAATACAAGCCAGATTGCTTTCTTAAGATGGTATTTCCATGATCACTTTTTGTTATGTTGTGTATTACAATGCATTAGTTAATCCCACTATTTAGTTCCATGCACCATCACAATATCCTCTGATCTGGAGTCTCAATAAATTTGTGTGGGTCATTGCACCCTACTTTGCATGCAAGAGGAAATTCAAAGATCTAGAAACTACTAATGCATTAACAGCCAAGTGTCAAATGGCAATTCACTATCATTGTCATCTCACTTCTTGACCTGGATATAGCATACATTTAGTTTTTATATATTTTTCATTCTGGAGGAATGTATTTACTAAGGTTAATCTGTAGAGGAGGTGGCAAAAAGTGTCTCATACACATTATTCATCTGAATTGCTGGTGCAGACAAAAAATCATCCGTTGACCAAAGTGGGCTGTGGAAGAGATGTACGCCATTTTGAGTTTGAATTTGTTTCATCTGTAAGTCTTTTGGTAATGTTTTCCAATTTCTGTTTGGTTGAGATCTTCTTTTCTGTAAAACAAACATATCATGTTTCAGGCAGTAGGATATGATGTTGGTGATGTCCTTGAAGTTCTTCCTGGTCAAGATCCTGCTGCAGTTGATGCTTTCCTGCAGCGATTTAACTTGGATCCAGATTCATTTATCACTGTGAGTAGACTTGCCCAATTTTATTCTTTCTTTCTATGCATTGAAGTCTCAGGTAATATCATTGTGCTCAATGAATTTCATGTTGTTCCATTTTACTGTCTAGTATTTATATTTATTCTCCTTACCTGCTATTACTTTATGATGTGTGATTTTTAGGTACATCCCAGAGAAGCAGAGCATGACTTGCTTGCCAATGACACTGGTGTCTCAACAGCTCCAATAAGATTGAGAACCTTTGTAGAAACTACTATGGATGTCTCATCAGCATCACCAAGACGATACTTCTTTGAGGCAAGAAAAATCTTTTTGCTTCAGTTAATATATTGTTAAATTAGATTAGATTATTTTACACTAACGAATTATGTTGGTCATGACCAAACAGTTGTTTGAGGGGGGGTGAAAAAAAATTTTAAGATTTGTCTGGAGTAACTGAAATTCACCATGAGAATGTGGATGAACTTATGCAAGTAGTACGTTGATTTTTTTCTTTTTATTTTTAAATATGTATTTCCAGTCTCTCCTGTTGAGCTATCAGCACTTCCTGTCTATGGATGGCATGTTAAGGCATGTATGTTCTTATATATGCATGTGGTTCCATGTATACAAAATTATGGGGATACCTGTAATCAGATTGTCAGGGATATTTTGTTTGAAAGTCATCTTGTAATAGGTATCCTTTTGCATTGTTTTTGTATGCTTTAATGCTGTCCAAACTAATATTGTTATGTCCTCAGGTTATGAGCTATTATGCAACTGCCCAACATGAAAAAGAAAGGCTGCAGTATTTTGCATCAGCTGAAGGAAGAGAAGATCTATACCAGTATAACCAAAAGGAACGGAGAACTGTTTTAGAGGTGAAAACACCAGATGCCAGTTGCATCATGCTTTTCCTATGTTGGAGCTGTAATGCCAATATGTGAAAATTTCTTCTAGTGTAAGAGTTTCTACATATGAAAATATCATTTTGTTGATTGGAGTTGAGATTTGAAAATTTCAGAAAGAACCATGCGGAGGGAACATGCTAAAATTAAATTACCACCATATTGTGTTGTAATCCCAATTTTACATTAGACCAGTTTCTTAATCTTAAATGTGATGGCATTGCTTGGGATATGTAAATTATCATGTGATATTGTAGGGCTTTCTTTTAATGATTAATTTAAAAGCAAATTAGTATCTGTTTCATATAGGAATATGGTTTATGTAAAATTGTTTGATATTGATTGAAGATATCGTCGCTCTATTGCTTTTGTTATTTTGAGGTACTTGCTTTTAAAAATTTGCATGGATGAGGAGACCTAAGCAATTTTGCCAACTGTCTTTCTTTTACCATAGGTGTTAGAAGATTTCCCCTCGGTGCAAATGCCATTTGAATGGCTGGTACAATTGGTTCCTCCATTGAAAACTAGGGCTTTCTCGATATCTTCTTCACAATCTGCTCACCCAAACCAAGTGCACTTAACAGTGAATGTAGTGACTTGGACAACACCTTATAAGAGGAAGCGATCTGGTCTTTGCTCCATGTGGCTAGCCAAACTTGAGCCTAATGAAGGTAAATTTATGAGATTCTACTAAAAGCTGATTCCGTGAATGTAATTTGTGCTAAATCTTTGATTCATCATGAGCAGGAATGTATATTCCGGTGTGGTTTCACAAAGGTTCCCTTCCTCCCCCACCACCATCAGAACCCCTCATTCTCATTGGACCTGGGACCGGATGTGCACCTTTTCGTGGTTTCATTGAGCAAAGAGCTATACAAAGTCAGTATGAATCAACTGGACCTGTACTATTCTTCTTTGGTTGCCGAAATGAAGAAAATGACTTCTTATACAGAGATTTCTGGATTCATCATTCGCAAAATGGTGGAGTTCTCTCAGAAGAAAAGGGTGGAGGTTTTTTTGTTGCCTTTTCAAGGGACCAGCCTCGTAAGATTTATGTGCATCATAAGATGCAGGAACATAGCCAACAGGTTTGGACTTTGTTGAGGAATGGAGCTACTGTTTACATTGCAGGTTCCTCAACCAAAATGCCGTCAGATGTATTCGCAGCATTCGAGGAAATTATTTCTGAAGAAAGTGGGATTGCGAGGGAATCTGCTGTAAGGTGGCTTAGGCAACTAGAAAAAGTCGGGAAGTACCATGTTGAAGCATGGTCTTGAAGTTTGTTGCTTTGACAACTTCGCTGAGGAGTGATGATAAAATTTTTTATTGAATTTAAAGCAGTCGGGCATGTGATCCTCGGGTTTGCATGGCCAGCTAAGAAAAATATTTCTGGAGAGAGCGCATTAAATGACACCATGAATATGGTGATATGGTGCCTGTTCCATTTGTTGCAGACTTGATTTTTCTGGAATTTTCATGATTTTATACTTGTAGGAGTTGTGTTAAGACGTTTTTCTTTATTTACAGCGGTGGTAAATGGCAGGACGAATTTCTAGCTAATGTAAAGCGATTTCTAGGAAAACAGATAGAAGAATTTGGTAAAATAAAAATGGAAATATTTATATATGAACCGTTAGTGGAATGTACAAAAGAATTCTATTCTTTTTACATCATATGGAAGATAAAGCATTTAACTCGTATGCTTTCAGGCCTTAATACATGCGCGGTGTATTGTGGAACCTTGGTTCTTTGGACAGAGAGGAACCCTGGTTGAATACTGTGAATCTAACTCTTGCTTGTATCCTGGTACCTATTCTTTGACTTGTATACCTGTTAAACAGATTAAAGCTATTTCTTCAGGATTCGTTTTAACTCTGAATCTTTGTATACATAGGTGAGGTCCTCTCATATACTCTTCAGGTTGAATTCCATAGTATGATGTTTGGCCATCTTCCGTATCTGAGCTCAAAATCGTGAAAGGCATCGATCTTCTCGTGATTTATGACATTAGATAAGTAATTTATCCTATTTTACCATGCATGTTTGGTGTCGTGGGTGCTAGTTGAATCCTCCAACGGGAAAACTTGCATCACCATGATCATCAGGATCAGGAACTCCCGATTCTGATCTGGATAATTGCACTGCTGCTCTGGCGGCTGCAGCAGCATAAGCAGCTGATTTGAAAGCATCTTCAGCGGCATCAGCTACATCTTTATACTTCTGGGTTGGAGTCATGGCTTCAGGATAGTTCTCATGTTTCCCTTCTTCTACCGAGTTGTGACCATCCTCTTGCAAGTTAGGACTGGAATGCTTTTCCCTATGATTGAGATGTTGATTTTCCTGCTGTATTAAGAAAAGATCATCCTGGACACCCGAGTCTTGATTTAAATCACAAAAGTTAGAAGAATAAGAATACCCACCTCAGCAGTTTTCTCTATCTGCAGATGCAGGGTTATTCCAATTTCTGTAGCAATTTCTTCGAGTGTCCTCAGCCTGCTGTCCAAGTTTGGCCTTTTTGTTGATAGCTTTTGAATGAGCTGATTATGACTTTCCAGGGTTATTCAAATGTCAAAAGCTTTGAAATTCCAGTGCTTGATCATCTAAAATCGTGTGCGTATTTCGTGTTTAGCGTAGTTGGAAGGTTCTTTAACTTTTGCTATTAGTTAAAATGGTACCGCTATAAGATATTCCCTCACAAATCTCGAAAAAGTTTGTGATCACAAGTGGTTTTATAGATAAGCGGTGGTCGGTTGTTACAATGGTAGTCAGTGGCGGATGGTGATAGTTAATTACCAATTGAAAATAGTAACAGAAAACGATTTTTCTCATTTTTCGTTTGTTTCCCGCTTTGACATACTACTATCACTCTCTACCCGCCGCCATCATTTCCTCTCTATTACAACCACTTGAGATTAAAGAGATTTGGGAATGTAAGCTATAGATGACACCAAATACTAAAGGAGTAAGGATAGCGTCATCTGCGTGATAAACACATTACCTCTGAGTTCACACCGATCTTGTCGGGTAGTTCTACAGCATGATTAGCAAATTCCTTGCCATATCTTCCTAGGAAAATCTTACGAATCTGCTGGAGCTCGGGGAAGTCTCCACACCTTGATGCTGCAAAGATTAAGCTTGAAACTGCCTCCTTCAATTCTTCTGGACACTCACTGTCAGAACAAATGCATCATAAACAATTCCAAGTCATGGTAAGTCGAACTAACGACTTCTCAGCGTTGAGCTTGGTAACTAACCTGTTTTTCCGAATGAGTGAGACATTTTCTTTAAGGGCATTGCAGTAACCTCCAATCATGGCAAACACATCCAGCATGTTCTTCTCTTTGATTACATGCTCAACCTGTCAATGGCACATCGTTATATAGCAAGTTACAATAAATCGAAGGGGACGAAGAATCTGAAATCTTTGAGTATGTTTGTATTTACGCGAAGTAGTGCACGATCTTGCTGTCCTAGTTTCAACAGCTCAATGACATCCAAACGAGCATGAGAGCACCTGACCAAACGCTGGTTTTTAAAAATCATTGTCCTAGATATGGCAAGTTTAGCCAGAGTCTTAAGTTTGGAGATCTTTCTGCTTCTTCCTAGCAGGACATCCATTTTTACTTTCCGTGGCCTATTGAATAATGCAATCCTAGACTTGGAAAACAGAAGAATCCCGAAGGTCTTCTGCCACACAGTTTCCATTCGAGTGTGTTTTATTGCTTTGCTTATATACACATCCAGGAAGGTAATAGTAAGTTGGTTTATTTTGAATTGTCAACTTGTTGACTTGTAGGATCATGAACGGGCCAAATATTTTGGTCAATTCTAGGTTGCTCATCAGTTCTAGATGAAAAACAGAAAAACTAGTTGATGAATTGGCCCATTAAGGTCGTCTTACGAGATTTTCCAAGGAAAACTAAGCACGTGTGTCAAGAAAAGTTCCACACGGAACTCTACTTTAAAATATGTACTTGTCACATGTCAATTTGTTTAGGAAGCGCTGCTTGTGGTCTCACCACGTTGACATGTTCTTCAAGACTAATGGTTGGCGGATTTCGGTCTTATGTGGTTAATTTATGGAGTAGGATCCTAAAGATATACAAACTTATATATAGATATAGGTATTGATATTTATAAAGAAATTGATATAAATATAGCGTCAAATCGTGAAAAAAATATGGCTACAGTTTCGAATTGCGTAGAATCCTAATAACACATGAAAGAGAGGAAAATGTTTTAAAAAGTAGAAAGCTACGGAGATATATTTTTGTCCCTTATACCTCGTACTCTTATCAATCGACAACTTGCCATTAATATAGAAATTTGAGTTCTTCAAAATTGTACTCCGTAGAAATGATCAGATAACCTTAAACTTTTTTTTTTTTTCAATTACCATTATATTATAATGTTGAGGGAGGATGGATTGAATCTCATAATTGAATAACTCTTTTAAGATAATTCATAAAGTTACAATCCGAATTATTTACTATCAAATAGATGGTAATACTACTTTAAATTAACCGTGATTTAGGATGAGGAAAAAGAAATCAAATGTGGATGTATTGAGTCATGTTCATATGTTTTCCACGAACAGCCATCACATGTTCTCAGGTCCATACGCCTTGTGGTTGCCGACCCCAACAAATAATTAGGCCGGGAGATTCCTTCAGTCTTTGACAATGAGAACGGAGAATTCCGAGGAAATTCAATTGCTTCTTGGATTTTTTCTCTCTTTTTATATCTTGGATATATTATATTTATTACGATCAAAGCTTAAATAGTTAGATGTTATCATAATAATCTTAAAAGGTTATGCTTTCTATTTTTATTTTTAGCAATAACTAATGACAGAAGACAAAGGTCATTTTTAGTAGCATAGTAGTACTGTTATTGGTTAACCATCATAAAAAAAATGCAATGGAAAATGTAAAATATGATTTCCATTCTTATTTACCATTAGTATTTTCCATGATAACTAACCATAATTTAAAAATTTAGGGAATCAATCCACTCTTAAGTCAAAGTTTACAGGGATTATTTGTAACTTCCCCTAATAATTTACAAACACAAGGTTTTGGTTATAGTAAATATTAAAAAATGCCCAGGAAGCATTTTTTGCAAAATAAATTCAATTTCTTCCATCTTAAATGTTCTTTCATTTTTAACTTGTCATGTTTGATAGATTTTCAATTATGTATTTGGAGCTTTAAAGTATAATAGATGGGTTAAAAATATAGGGAGTTAACTAAAGTGTGAAATTTCTTGTAGTTTAAGTTTTTCCGAAGTCATTTGAACCACAATGAGTAGTGCTCTCAGCTAGTTGAAGCATAATAGGGGAGAAAAAGATTGGACACCAACTTGTTTAAATGACTCTAAGAAGTGATTCAAACGAGTCAATGTTGAGAGCAAAATAACTCTTAATTGGATAAGTTATCTAAAATTTCAAACCACTCTTTGGAGTTGTTCAAACTACTCTTGAAATCTACAGAATCTTATAAATCGCATTTTGATGAAGAAGTTTGTCCATTAGTTGGACCAATCTATTATTTTAATTCCTAAAGTTATGTTGCTTCAAAATATCCTAGATGAGTTAATAATTGTCCAAAACTTAATCTAATGATTAGAAAATAAATTTGTTTCAATGATCATATATCATTCAGAAATATTGTAACTCTTAAGAATTAAGGAAATGATATCTAAATGTGTATGTATACATATTTATCTACATTTCTTATACTATTTTTACACATATTATTCTTCATCATTTTCTCTCTTATAACATTAACAACAACAACCTACATAACGTTCCAAATATTTTGGAATCTTGTGTGGTCATTAAAATCAATAGTTTGCTAATTCTGTTCCTAATACATACTTAACTATATTTTAGAAATCATGAAATCTTTAACAAACATAGTATAATATGTAAAACTGTTAAAAGATAGCAATTTCACACATCTCTAAGTATCCTTATTTCCTCCCATCATTCATAGGTTTCAATTTCAATATACGTAAAGGATGTCAAAGATGATGACAAGGTGAATAGATATATGATAAAAGGAGGTGTATGAATGGGGCAAAGTGAATTTGATGGATTATGAAAGGAGGTATGATATGTTGTAATGAAAGACAAATAAGGGTGGCTATATTGAGGGTGGGTCCGAATTTGTAAAAGGCACAAAGTGAAGAATGGACATCTTAGGGAGTCAAGCAAAACCTGTGAGCTGTTCCTAGGATATTATACATAGAGGAACCCTCATGGACTAATCTAAACTGATTGATGCAACACATAGCTAACTAGGTTGTGTTACTCGCCTCTAAGCTTTTGATAAGAGTGAAGTATAAAATGCACTTAGGGAGATAAGCATAAGTTACAAAGGAAATTTAAATGTTTGTATTAGTGAGAAGATGATTCTTATGGTTATAGTTATAAGGATATTTATACCTATATTTTTAAGGCAACTTTTATAATGAAAGAGTTTACTAAAATGGGCATTTACCCAAAAAAGAAAAGTACAAGAAAGAATATACATGGAAAAGGACAATTTAGTAAAATACAAGAAGAAATATCTATCCCTATCCATACAATATGACTGTTAGAGGACACTTAACATAGTCGGGTTGACAATTATGGAACTAGTTAATCTAATGTCCTCGTGATATGGTCAGCATCTTATCCTCATAACTTAGGAGTGGTCGAGATATAGAATAGGCTTGTCGAGTAACTCGAGGTGCTTGGAGGCTCAATTGCTCGAGGTTTCCTTAAGTGGACATTTTGTAACCTAGGATACTGTATAAGGTCAGGAGTAGCTAGGGAATTAAGGAAAGTTAGGTGTAGTCAATAGCTCAGCCTCCTTGGGAGTTGGGTTGGAAGAGAGAAGTAGTCAAGCCATATATTTTAGGCCTTAGGCTCGAGCTTTAGTCAAGGGCCCAATTATTTGGCTCCTATCATCCTCTCTGGCTTAGATGGGACTTGGGATCAAATTCAAGCCTCCTTCAAGTGATTCACCTTCTTTAGGAGTGTTCGGGCTCAAGTCAGCAATGTTGTACACATTAAAAACTCCATAATCATCTGGTAGTTCTAGCTGGTAGGTATTGTTGTTGATCCTCGAGAGTATTTAAATAATCCTTTTACTGGAGTGGACAATTTATTTTTCTTTTTGTTTGAGAATCTTTCTTGGCTTAAATGCAACCAAACTAAGTCCATAGTTTTCAAAACTGCAATTTTACCTATACAAGTTTACAAATTTACGATTTTATGAGGTACTTTCAAGTTAACTTAAGTATAAAATCGTTTTTTTATAGAAACTTATGTTTTTAACTAATACTGCATATCAAACTTGATAGAAATTTATGTTTTTAACCAAGTTTAATGATTCTACTTATATGAATTAAATGGGCATTTTTTTTAAAGATGTAACTAGCCTTTTACTAGCCCATTGATTATTAAGGAATTAAACCATCTTCCCTATCCTATTATAATTTTTTTCCTCTTTCTCTCTCTCCTAATCCTTTGTTTAATATTCATAACCATCATTCATGTTCCATCTCCAATAAAAAAGATTATAAAGAAAACCATATATTTAAATATCTACCATTAATAACTTAAAATAAGTTCAATTATTTAGTTCTCTTCAATTTATTGCTTTTTTCAAGAAAAATAATGGGGAAAAAAAAAGATTTGGTTTTAACTCTAGTTGCCCACTTCTATGGGTGTTAAACTATAGGTTAAGAAATTTTTATGGAAAAAGAACTTGATTACTTCATTTCTCCATTTCTATCATATATATCAATTTTTTTAATAACTACTATACGCACATTTTTAGTTTTTTAAAAACTAATTTACATGAATTATAAAAATTTATATTTCTACGTTTAGATTTTAAGTTTCCATTCTTCAGACCCTTTAGTGATTTTATATAGAATCATGAATTTGACAACCTTAATTAGGTCATTGGGTTGAAGTAGTCTTTTTCTTCTTCTTCCTCGTCCTTGCAGTTATAGTTTTCTTATAACTCGATTAATCTACCAAGTTACCTTTGGGTAGATCTTTTGGGGAGATTAAGCTAGGTCTCTTACCTTAGGGTCTTCTTAGTCAGGTGCAAGTATAAGTACATGGTCCAAGGGTAACTCAAGATTGAAACTGCGTATGACCTCAAAAGGGGTCTGGCCTACAGTATTGTGAATAGATTGGTTATAAGCAAATTTGACCACTAATATTTAAACATCCCAATTAGCTAAGTTCTTTACCATAGCTACTCGGAGTAATAATCTTAAGGTACGATTGACTACCTCTATTTGACCATCAGTTGGGGGTGGAGGGTGGGTGGGTGGTATTGAAGAGCAATTTAATTCCTAATTAACGCTAAAAGGTTCTCTAGAAGTGGTTCAATAACTTAGGGCCTCTATTTGACACTATACTCCTTAGCACACCATACAAACAAATGATCTCTTATAAAAAGAGAAAAAAAAAATAGCTAAAGTATCATTAGTTTTTGTACATAGAATGAAGTGTGATATCTTATTGAATTTGTCTACGATGACTGTGATAGAGTCCTTTCCTTGGATCGTCTTAAGTAAGCTAAGGATAAAATTCATGCTTAAGTTCGCCCATGGTTTGGTTGAAATGGGTAAAGGCATCGCTCTCCCTTACTCAGCTATACTCTTCACCTTCTTATAGGTTGTACACCTTTCCACAATCTTATGGACATCCCTTCTCATCCTTAGCTAAAAGAAATAGGCATTTAACGACTCAAAAGTCCTCTTCTCTTTGAAATGTTCAAATAGTCCTCCATCGTGAGCTTCTCTTATCAACAGCTCTCTCATGGAACAGGTCAACACATAACATTTGCCACCTTAGAACAGATATCTATCCTCTATATGGTAATCCTCTACTACTTGCCCTTCCATGCATCATACATATACAAGATGAAAATGAGGGTCCTGGGTTTATTGCTTCTTGATACTTGCAAATCTCAATAATTTGGTTTGTAAGTCGGTAAAGAGGGTGTGTCTTTTAGATAAGGCGTCAATGACTACATTTGTCTTGTTGCTCTTATACTTGATTGAGTTAAATTCTTCTAGGAATTCTACTCATCTTGCTTGCCTCGAAAGTTTAGGCTGACTTCTTAAGTACCTCAGAGACTCATGGTTAGTGTAAATAATGAACTCCTTAGGCAAAAGATAGTTACCATACATGAAGTGATCATATTAATGCCAAAAGCTCCTTATCATATATTGAGTAGTTCAATTGTGCTCCTCTAAGCTTCTCATTGAAGTAGGCAATAAGTTGGCCTTCTTGCATTAACACAGCTCCAATGCTAATGCCAATGCTTGTTGCATCACATTTTAGCTTGAAAACCTTCTTAAAGTCTGGAAGAGCCAAAATTAGGGTAGAGGTCGACATTTCCTTTACCTTGGCAAAACTTTGTTTTTTTATCTCTTAATTTGAACTCTACATTTTTCCTTATCAGCTTGGTGAGAGGTGTAATAATTGCACTAAATCCTTAGATGAAATGTTGATAAAAGGAATCTAATCCATGAAAATTTCTTACCTCGACATATGAGGTTGGAGTCAACCAATCAACAATAGCTTGGATCTTCTCACTATCAACTTGCAAGCCATCACCATTAATGATATATCCTAGGAAAACTACTTTTTCTTAGCAAAAGTAGCATTTCTTTAGATTGTTGAACAAATTCTTAAGTTGCAACACATTAAACACAACTTAGAGGTGATGAATATGATTAGATAGGTTAGAATTGTATACTAGAATATCATTAAAATAAACCATAACAAACTTTCTAATCAAGTGCTTTGATATATGGTTCATCAATCTCATAAAGGTGTTCAAGGCATTGGATAAGTCGAATGGCATAACCAATTACTCATATAAGCTATAGTGAGTCTTAAACACTGTTTTCCACTCATCTCCTAGCCTTATTATAATTTGATAGTAGCCGGATTTCAATCGATCTTACTGAACACTCGGGTGCCATTGAGTTCATCCAACATGTCATCTAACTTGAGAGTAGGATACCTGTATTGATTGTGATTTTGTTAATGGCTTGACTATCTAAGTACATCCTCCATGATTCATCTTTCTTCGACACAAGCAAGGTAAGGATGGCACATGAGCTAAGACTTTCCTTCATGTATCCTCTTTCCATTAGCTCATTAAACTTATTGTTGTAGCTTAGTCCTGCTCAATATTTATTTGATAGGCCGACTTATTAGGTAAGGAAACACTCGGGACAAGGTCAATGCAGTGTTTTATCCCTAAAAAAGGAGGTAGTCCTTTGGGCAACTCTTTAGGAAATAGGTTGGTATATTCTTTTATCAATTTCTTGACCTTTAGGTGTAACTTTACTTACTCCTTCAACTTTAATAATCGGCAGATTAATAAGAAAGTTGGCACATCCGACTTCATAGCCTCTCTAAGCTCCAAGCAACTAAGTACGAGTGCCTTTTTAAATCCTTGGGCCAACTTAACCTATAGCTTACTTGCTTGGCTTGGAGTTATTGGGTTTAGGGTAATCTTCTTCCCATCTTTTTGAAAACTATAGGTGTTTCTATACCCATCTTATATGACCCTCTGATTAAATAACCAAGGTTAACCCAATAGTACATATGATGCACATATGGGTAGCACGTCACAAATGACTTTGTTAGAGTAATTCCCTATTGAGATCGAAAAAAGTACTTATTGAGTCACATGAAGTGTACCTTTCTCATTTAGCAAATTTAGCTTATACGACCTCGAATGTGATAAGGTTAACAGCTTAAGCTTCTAAACCAATCTGGTGGATGACTGTTTGTACAACTTCTACTGTTCACAATTAATGTATATACTTGGTCTTTAACCTTGCAAATGACGTGGAATAGATTCTCTCATTGTTCTTCCTTGGCAGTTAACTCTAAGCTCATCACATGACGAACAACCAAGGTTAATTTGTCCATGTCCTCAGCAAACACTTCTTCTTCAACAAGTTTATCATCAACTTGCTCAGTATGCTCCTTCACTTCAACCTTTTCCTCAAGCTCGTCATCTATGCTATTTACTTCAACACTAGAAGCCTCTTCCTTTATGACCATAGTACATCAATTTGAGCACTAGGCAGTCATGTATCCAAAACCCTAACATTTAAAGTACTTAATCTCACCGGTCTTCCTACTAAATGTCTATCATTTTTCAAATCTCCTTAGTACCTCCTTCTTAGTAGGTCAACTCTTACTATTAGCTCGAGCATCACGTCCTTTATTTAGTTCGGTACCGTATTGGGTTCGATTTTTGCCTGTTATAAGTCGGCTGCTCAAGATAGGTCAGCTTAAAGGAGGTTGGCTTATCTTTCTCCTTCAATAACTTTCCATTCTTTGATCAATTCTTATGGCTTCATCAAGAGTTGTGAATTGTTATAATTTTATAATATCTTGGATCTCATACCTTAACCCAGTAAGAAATTTGGATACTGTTAGAGCTGTTGGCTCACTAATGTCACAACGTATCATGATCATTTGAAATCACACATATATTTATCAATAGTACAGCTTCCTTGCTTTAGCTTTTAGAGTAGAGCAAATGTATCTTACAAGTAAGAGTCCAATATGAATCTTACTCTCAAGATTCTCTTCATTTTGGACCAATTGCTTACTTTTCTGTATCTTTCTTGTCTTTACATAGCCTTCTTACATCATATAGTAGCATACCCTAAAAACTTTAGGATGGCTATACTCACCTTTTCATAGTCCTTATACTGGTAACAGTTAAAGATTCTCTCAACTTTCTCCTCCCAACTAAGGTAGTCATTGGCATCACCAATGCCATTAAAACTTAGGATTTAGAGTTTCACATGGTCAACATCTCATGGTATACAAGCTCTTTCCTTAGCTTTGAAATAGTCCTCTTCATCTACCTCTTCTACTTCAACTAAGTTTATTCTCCTTCGAGCTTACCTTCCCATTCCACCTTCTTGCTCTTGTTGAGTTAGGAACTAGCTTTGAACTGGTCGCACATCTTAAGTAGCATCCCTAACTTTCAAAACAGCTTAAGGAACATTATAGATGACTTCAACAAGTAGGTAACCTAAGTTGTGAATAGCTCACATCAATTCTACAATCATATTTGTCATTTTGTCAAATTGTTCATCTATGCTTTTAGGGATGGCTGGAGTTTGCCTTCCATGGTACTGAATACTACTTTTGTTATCTCTAACACTAACATCTACACTTGAATATGTCATCTTCTTTAATTATAGCCTCACCCACTTTAAAAAATGTTTACGCTCACTCACAATGCTACTTAGAAACAAAACCAACTAGTACACCATGATCAATTCCTTATACACAAACTCTTCAAGCATAGAAACTTAGATCTAATAGTTGCTCTATTTTTCCAAACTTGAAACAAGAGGGTGTTACTCGACAATAGTCAAATAAAAAACACAATCACAACTACTACAGATACACACACATATAACATTAAAAACTTACCTCTCACAAACCTTTGCTCTAATATAAAGATGATATGCTACGGCCAAAGACAAACAAGGATAGCTATATCAGGGGTGGTCCAAACCTGTAGAGGACATGAAGTGAAGGATGGACATCAAATGGAGTTAAGAAAAACCCATGAGTTGTTCCTAGGATGTTAGGCACCAAGGAACCCCTATGGGCCAATTTGAATTAACTGATGTGATGTATAGCTAGCTGAGTTGAGTTACATGCCACCAAGTCTTGCTCAAGGGTTTAGATAAGAGTGAAGTGTAAAATGTACTTAGGGAGATAAGCATAAGTTACAAATGGGAATTCGAAAGTCTATATTAGTGAGAAGATAATTCTTATGGCTATAGTTACAGTGGTATTTATACCTATATTTTTAAGGCAACTTTTAAAATGAAAGAGTTTACTAAAATGGTCATTTACCTACAAAGGAAAAGTACAAAAAGGAATATACATGGAGAAGGACAGTTCAGTAAAATAAAAGATGGAATATCTGTCTCTATTCGTATAGTATAGTTATCAAAGGACATGTATCCTAGTCGACTTAGGTGTGACTATCGGGTAAAAACTAGCTAAGTCAGCAATCACGAAATTGGTTGGTCTAATGTACTCGTGATCTAGTTGATATCATGCCCTCGTGACTTGGGAGTGGCTAAGTTTTTGAACGAGCTTGCCAAACTATTTGGTGAGTAGCTCAGGGTGCTTAGGGGCTTGGTTGCTTGGGTGCTTGGGATTTACTCGAGTAAAAATTCTATGATCTTGGATACTATATAAGGTTAAGAGTAGATTAGGAATTGAGGGAGGTTAGGTTTGATCAAGAGCTCGACCTCCTTAGGAGTTGGGTTGGAAGAGAGAAATCGTCAAGCCATACACTCTAAGCCTTGAGCTCGAGGGCACCAGTCAGGAGTCTAGTCACTTTACTCCGATCAAGGCGTATGAAGGTTGTAAGAGTTTAAGAAATCAACAATGAATCAATTTTCAAGTAAGTTGCCAAAACTTGTTTTATGTGAAATGTTGTTTGCTATGATTTCCTTTGAATACTGATTGTTCTTTTCGTTAATATTTGAAAATAAGCAACACATGGATATTGGTGTTTCAAATCGGTAATTGAAAATTTCTATTAAAACAAGGGAAATACTGATTGTATTTTGTCCTCACTTGAAATTGAAACTGCTCTTTAAGTGCTAGCTAAAGTGAGGAGGTCGATTCTCCAACATTCTTTTATTGATTAGTAAGCATAAATTGTATTAAAATAGAATAAGACATTGGAAATAATGAATAATAATGGATTTTGAGCCAATAATAGCTACATGAGTTTATTGGTAACTACTCTTGCTTTTAAACAATTGCAATGGTTAGTTTATGGGTTTAGATAAATATATCAATTATAAATATAGATGGGTTTACGAGTATATAAAGTATAAGAATGCTTGTCATTACCATATGTCTAGATCTATGTGTCTTGCTTCAAAAATTAAAATTTGAGTTTCATGGCTAATAAGCCCTATAATATTAGTGAAGGTGGTGTTTCTTAATGATTATATTGGTGTGCTCTTAAAAAGAAGCAATTGTTTCGTTCAAGATTTAATATGAAAGTTAAAAAAGATACGGAAAGAAAAAGATATGACCTATGTTATATTACATTGTAAACCAAAATCAAAATCTTCCTATGTGTAATCCGATTTTCAATTTAAATGGATGATGGATATTATAACAAATGCAATAATGTTAATATCACGTTTGTACGTGCCAATAGACGTAAAATGGGATCATGATTTTAGATTTGATTTCTTAAAATTCACTATTCCAACTTTAAGTAGGTGTTTGATTATACCTTTGTGAATGTAAAATTATGATTCTATTCTAACCTCATCAATTATCATTTATTAAAAAAACTTATTTGACTTTTCATATAATTATAATATCCAATAATTAAATGTTTTCTCTAATAAAAACTATTAAATATAAATTTCATTTCATTCCATTCCATTCAATTCTATAGGTATTACAAACATAAGCAAAAGATTTGTGATTCCATTGTCATTCAATTCGATTTCAATTTATTTCATTTCAAATTATTTTTACATATCAAACATCACATAAAGAACTTGAACTAGAACCATATGTGATGATCTTAAAGTTTCGGTAGCAATTTGAAGATACATACATATATATTCAAAAGTTATAAAGAAGTATGATTACATTTTAAAAGTTTAATAGATTTATTTCTACCTCTCAAATAGTTTTAAATGTATATTTACAATTATTCCTTGGATTGTACATAAAGCGATTTCTCCATGTTTCATCATTTTACGAGTTTTATCTTTTATGAGAAGTTATGTAAATTGTAAGGACCTGTACCAATGCACTGAACATCGGAATAGGAATTAACTTCTAAGCAAAATATTTGCGTTCAATTATTGATTGAGTGAAACTCCAATTGTTTCATAACCTATGCTGGACTTATCCTCATATCTAATGTTAAAAATGATAAGTACATATTTAGCATGTATTTAGAATTATACATATGTATATGCATCTGTAATTTGAAATACCAAATTATATTTTATACAGTGATTTGTAAATAACTTTTGGTTCTCAATACTATCTATTAGCTAATCGTAATATTCATAATTAACCATCTACAATGCGATGCTCATTAATTAGAATGAGGGCTACTGCACAAATAAAAAATCTCAAAATCATATATATTTTGGATTGACTCTTTAATGGTTAAAGTTTGAGTTTACCTTTAGAACTTCAAAAGTTTATATGATTATTGAAGGCAAAATACTAAGTAAGAAGGATTTAAAATTTATTATAAAAATGTTCAAAACAAAATTAAGACTACTAAAGTGCTTGTGAATTCACTTACCAAAAAATAATAATGATGATAGTAATGATTTAAAGTTAATATCGTTATAATCTAATAGTATTAACATTAATTTTTTAATAAGATGAATCTAGTTTGAATTTTTCCTTTGCCAAAATTGTAATATGATAGTTGAAAAAAAGAAAAAAAGGAAAAAGAGAGAGATGGTGATGGTTTGAAATATTTACCACATTTTCTCTTTATAAAAAGAATCTTCAAATCAATTATAAGCTAATTAGATTACGTCTATTAAATGTTCGTCATATCTATTTACATTTGTTGATTGTAGTAATATGTATGAATGTTTAGAAATATGATTATTACCTAAAAGGATTCAAGAACATTAATTAACTATAATGAATAATTATTATTGATCATCAAAATATTAGCAAATGATGTATTTGCATGGTAGGTATAAAAGTGATTGCATATAAAATTATTGATAAAATGGATAAAAATATGATAGACTTATAATATGTAACTAAAAAGTACAAAATAGATATAATTTAGAGATCCTTAAGTTTTATGGCAATATATTTTAGTTAGATTGCTAAGAAAGGAAAGTATAAGTTTATGGAAGAGAGAAAGAGAAAATATCGAAATCACAAAACGAAAAAAGATATAACTTATTTCATAATACAAGGAATTAGGCACATGGAAAAATGCTATTTTGGTGGAGGACAAATTGGTTAGGAAAAAAATATCATTTTAATATGTATAATTTTTTATGGTAATAATCTTAACCTATTGAATATTTTATTAAAAATTATTAAGCGTTTAGAATTTTTTAGTAAAATTAAAAACCAAATAACTAATTTTTCATAAATAATTATGTGATATTGAAAAAGAAAAAAAAATATATATTTCGCTTTGAAAATATTTTCAATCATTCACGATATCAAATAAAATTATTTAGATAATAATGTTATATGTAATATATTATTTCCACAGCACCTTAAGGTTAGCTTTTGACAACTTTACCATCATCGTCCTCATGGCATTACACAGTCCTCGAGGACTCTCACTGCCATCTTCCTTATCTACACTAAACCCTAGTCTATCTCCTCACCCTCCGTCACTCCACCTGCCACGACAACGGTTATATACTCTCTCTCTTCTCCGAAACCACACCACCACCATCTCCCGTCTACGTCCCATCGCCTGCTCCTCGTCCGAAGAGGAGCCTCCGGAGCCAAAACCCGCCACCACCAAGTTGCCGCCGCAGAATCAACCGACGACCGAGTTAGGAGAGGAGATAAGGAAAGTACTGGAGGAGAGGAGAGAGAAAAAGGGAGAAGGCGACTTGTTGAGCGGTGTTGTGGAGGAGATTGGAGAGATCGAGTGGCCTGCGTTTGGGAAAGTTTTGGGTACGACCGGAGTCGTTTTGGGTGTCATTGCTGGGTCGAGTGTCGTTTTGCTAACGGTGAATGCAGTTCTGGCGGAGTTATCGGATAAGGTCTTCGCAGGGAGAGGAATTCAGGATTTCTTCGGATGAGGTAAGAAAAATGGAACTTTCTGTAAGTTGTCGTGGGCAGAGTAATGGTGTTGCCGCTTGATCGTAAAAATATGATTGGTTATATGCAGATTTGTTTGTAATTTAGTGGATGTAGACTCATTATTCTTTTTGTTTTTGGGAATTTCATTTTGTAATAATAAATTCATGCATAATTGTCTGATTTTGATTTATGGATTATATATGAATTGATTTTGATTTGTGGGATTGAGAGATATTAACATTAGAGACTGGAAAATCTAAACTAAATAGCTCAAGGAGGACGGATGAGGGTTTAACCACCAATTAATCGGACACATTCGCATCCTACTGTTGCTGCCTACCCAGTCTGTTATTAAATTTGCACTCTGAGAAATAGTCTCAGCTCAAAAGCTGCCACTTTATAAAGATCTTGCTCAACCTCCTCTACTACACATCAACAAGCCCAACCAACCATGTAAGACTAAGATTTCATGGATTCCATTACGTTTGAAGCATTAGGTCTAGTGCATCCTCGGCGGCTAAGCGCTCATCCATCTCTACACTACTAACAAGAACCTCTTTCAAAAAGCCTGCTCTAATTATGTCCAACACGCCTGTCGTAGCAATGTACCATCACTGGTCTTTTAGGCTCCATCCATATTAATTTTTTACGATGCTGCCTTTTGAAGGACTTCACCTCTGTTATCGTCTAGTCCCATCCAGTTTCCTCACCATCATCTCTATCCCTCGAAAATTATGCTATTCCCACTCGAGAAAAAGCAGCGACCTCAAAACTTCATTTGGATCTAGGGTCTTGCTGTCATAAAGAGTGCAGCATCTAGCCTTCCATATCATTCAACGAGTTGATCGACTGCTTTCTCTATCGTTGCACCGGCGCTTCTTGCTTTTGCTTTATCAATTGAATCGTGGAACCAAGATTTGAAATTTCCAATCGTAGACCTATCAAACCACAACATCAAGGCATGCAACCACACTGGCTCAACCCAAGGGCAAAAGATTAGTGCATGTTCAAAGACCCCTGTCTCTCCACTATAGGTACGGTACGGTTGCCAATCTAAACGATTTTATGTTTTGCTAATCTTTCAAAAATGGGTAAGGGCCTCTAAAATTGATGCAGCTCGATGTTTGGATGCTAGGCCCGGTACTGAAATTCAACCATCTGGCCTATTTTGGGCACCCAAGCATCGGGGTTACAATTCTACCGCCCGAACGCTAGAGTTCCTCCTTTTCTTCGCTCCATCTTTTTGGACCCATATTACGACTTAAAGTACTATTTACTGACAAAGTATGTGGAACAAAAGAATTAACAAAATCAAATTCCTCAGCATCCAATTAATTGTTGATGATCCTCAATGTAAGATTCTAGAGGCCTTTCGTTGTTGGTCTTGTAATAAGACTTGTAGTTACCTACCCTTTGACTTCTAACACTCACCACAATATCTATTCGACCATGCAAGGCTTGATAAATTCCATGACCCAAAATTTTCCGATGCTCAACCTTACTTTGCATGACTTGATCGAAGATAAAATAACTTAGTACATAAACTTGTATTCGTACAATTTAAAGTACTTTAATTATTAGTAATATATATATTGATGCAATTAAATAGTAAGGAGACAAATTGCTATGATGGATGCTTAAAAATAAAAGAGCATAAACTATATAATTGTAATGGTTGAATGAATTGAAGTTTGTGGGAGATCCGTATAACATTTGTTATCTAGGAAAGTTGGTTTACCTTTGGTGTTCTAGCCTTTAAAAATTACACTAGTGATATAGTTTATATAATGTGGTGTAGACTTGAACATCATGTTTTAGCTTAATAATTGTGACACGAAGGTTCATCAAACGAATGTTACATGCATGCAACACGAGTCATGCACTTTGCATGATTAGAGATGAGTATGTACCTAGGGATGACACTTTTAATGGAATGAGATAGAGAGGGATTAAGGAAGAGGAACATGTGATCTTAATAGGCTTGTAAGCTTATATAAAAGCTAAAAGAGCACGATTGCTTTGACTTTGTAATTCTTGATCTTTAGAGCAATAGCAATTTGAATTAAAGAAGCTTTTATTTTCTTCTCTTGAGTCTGATTTCTAAGTGTTCGAAGCTTGATAGTTGGTTGTATTTCCCTAAAAGTGAAGACCTAAGTAGCATTTATAATGCTTGGTGTGGGCATGCGGGTTCAAGTGTGAAGGTCACATGCATATTACATGAAAAATGCGCTACGTGTGAGTAGGTAAATTACTTAAGTAATTTGTACAAGATCATCGGAAGAGAAGTATAGGGAGGAGCATAAACGATTTCAAAGAGGCTCTAACACTTGTATTGACAAATAGAGGAGCACGAATGCATCAAACTCTATTATCGATAAAGAGTATAGAAGTGTTCTTAAAATATTCAAGTGTTTGATTTTTCATGACAGAAATCCAGCAAAGTAACTATGTTCATCCTAATTCTCTATTCAAATGAGGAAAGGAGAGCGGTATTTATAGAAAATAATCGTTGATCTTATTTGTTAAATTATGATGATGATCAAGGGTTAGAATTAATTCCTTCTTTTAATGAATTTGAAATGGATTATCTTTATGGGCTTAAGCCCAAAGGCCTCATTATTTTAGTATCAACTAAGTTGAGAAATATTGGATTGGACAGACCTATCAAACAAATCCTACTCCGAGCCCATTATGCCAAATTTCCAATGATTATCTCAATAATTTACGGGCCTAGCTTTTTGGACTCTATTACCTTAATTCGAAAAGTCAAATCCATTTAATTAATGGTTTTGAAGCTCAATATTGAATTTAGCTCTCTACACTTGGCAATCGATAATCACAACTAAATTGCCTTAGTGATTAATGGACTAGATTAATTAAGGCTTTCTAGGGTTATTTATAGGCTTTGAGAAGATGTACATCTAAGCTCAATAGCTTTTAAAGATAGCTTGCTAAATATATGATCCTATTGAGAAAAATCAAGACTAGTTGAGTCAGTCTTAACTTATCTTCAACTAATCTCACCAATCTAAAGTCTCTTAAGTCATTCCAAAGTGCAGGCTTAATTATTTGGATGTTGTCAGTTATCCAAACAATCAGTTGGAACTATTATTCGTCTTATCACTATTAAAGTATTTGTAATTTAGCCTTCATGATAATGTGGAATGTATTATAATATTCCTACTATATTTAAAATAATTCACGAAGAGACATGAATAATATATATGTTGTGATAAAGTTTTTAACAATTCTATTTTTTGAAATAAGAATTTACTTTGAATTGAGATCTTTCCATACAGCAATACTTTAAGCTAATGTATTTTAACTTTGTGAACTCACTCGTACCCCACAAAATCAAGATTCGTAACTTTCCAACAGTGTATCTTGCCATGTGTTTGTTACATGCTGAAAGGACCAATACAATCTTCAATTTTGAGTCGCATGTGCCCTTTACAAGGCAAATAGTACCATAAAGAACATGTTTCATGCTCCTTTTAATGTTCTTTTGACTATAATTTAAGCCGAAATTTCCTTTCTAAAGGCAATAGGCAATAATCTCGTGGGCAGTTGGGATTTTTCGCTGCCCCTTTCCGCCATTGATGACATTTTTGCTACAAAATCTTGAGAGAAAAGTTCTTTTTTTTTTTACTTTCAAGTAAGAAAATAATATCACAGATAATTTACATGCATGTGATGTTTTTTTACTTTTACCCCGTGCTCAATTGTGATGATATAGGTTCACTTAACATCGCGAATGTTCTGGTCCAAATGCGCATCACCAAAACATGAAAAATTGTGAAAGGTGCTAAAATGTATGATTGTTTTTTGACTGATATAGCATTTGCATTATGGGTTGCAAATAACATCAAAATACATTTCAAAAAGATTTAAGAGAATTGATTCTGATCCAAAGTTTAAAACTAAACCAAAAGCATATATGAAAAATAAAATTTTGTATACTTGGTTCTTTTTCTTTGAGATGCAATGCCAATATTTCCCAACCAATTTTCTCAATATAAACCAGCAAAACTAAATTCTCAAGTGAAAAATGTACTTCTAAGCATAATTCTAAAAAGATTATGTCGAAACTTGAATAACCTAAATTATTTAACCGCTTATTGAAGTTATTACCACTAATCTCAATGATCTAAAATGCCTAACAAATTCAACTAAATTAAAAAGTAACAAATTTCAATTTTTGAGAAGATCAGCATTAAAAAAAAAAAAAAAAATATGAAATTGTCTAAGAAAGATAGGTGAAAAAATCCGATGGAAGTGATTAATTCTAAGTCCAAGCACTATTTGTGTAGTCATTTTAGTGTATGTAATGAGGAGTATTAATATTCATCAAGAAATGTTACTCTCATTCAATATGTATATTCCCATATCAATCCTTAATTTATTTGCCTTAGAACAGCAGAAGCCATCTCTCTCGCAATGAATCCACAATTCACAGTATTTTGCTTGCATATTCTTGATAAATCAGAGTTTATATTTAGTTATAAGGGATGTTCTCGAAACTAAGATGCCCAAAAGACTCATTAAAAATCCTTGTCCTAATTTGCTCATTTTTGGACTATTACTACCAACCATAGCCATTAATAAGAAGCTATAGATTGCTAACATCGAAACAATATAGTTTTAAACTTAGACTTCAAAATTGATAAAAAATTTTAAAACTTAAGTTGGAGAGCTTATAATTTAAGCTCGAGCTCGAGCTCGAGCTCAAACTCAAACTCAAACTCAAGTGATATCCAATAAGTTCAAACTCATTCCCATTAAACTTGGTTATCTCAGTTTGTTTTATTATAAAATAATATTGAAACTCATACCTATCTTAAACTCAATTCATAATGAATCTCAACTCTATCTTGATTAATCTTATGGGTTAGTCACACTAAATATCATGAGAGTTAAGCTAGACTCAATAATTATTAGATTGAACTTAAATAAACATTGACCAAACTTGAATAATATATGAGTAGGTTTGACTTATTTATCCTTTTTATTAGTATTATCATCATTAAATGCTTTGTTGGATAATCTATATAATAAAAAACACAAACAAAAAACACAAAATAAATAAAAATAAAAATATAAAGAAAAGAAAAAGGGTGTAGCCACCTACACAACTAAGGTTGTATAAATAAGTGCAACCCCTGTTGATTACACTCAATGGTTGCATCCCACAAGGATGCATCCTAGGTTGCACCAAATGTGTGCAACCTAGCAGTGCTAGATGCCTTCATGGTGGTGATAATGTAGTAGGATAGCAATAGTTGCATGGGTACACTAGCTGTAGCAGGTACATGCGGGTGGTAGAAGAAGGGTAATTTATGGAGTAAGATTATTTTTTATTATTTATTTCTTACCCTTAGAATATTTATTGCATGATTAGTGATAGTAGCTGTTTTATTCTCTTGTTAAGCTAATTGATCTATGAGATTTTCAAACATGTAAAAAAAAAAAAATGGAGATCCATAAGATGGTTCAATAGCTTCTTTCGATTGAAAATTAGGTCAAAAGAGTGAAATTTTTTAAAGGACACTCGAGAGAATGTCGTGTACTACAATGGGCAACATAATGGTCATTGTAATAATGTACTACTTTGAAATTGTGCATTCTATTTGGCAAAACATCTATTGACAGCCACCAATGTATGCACTTTCTTTGGTGCAACATATAAATATGGAATATATTGAACCGGTTGATCTCTCTTGAATTTTTAATGAATCTTCATTGGATTTACCTACCAATTAAGGAATTGTTGGAAATTTATTAATATCAACCATGTGGTTATTCTTTACATATAAAGTATTTGTTCTTTACTACAATAATGCTACACCAAAAACAAGCATTTTTAAGTCAAAGGTATTAAAAAGAAAAATTAGCTATGTATTGCATCATATCTATAAAGTTAAGTGTCTTCATTATTGTGATTTTGACTTCTCATAACTCTATGTGGCCTTCTTCTTTTTCCTGTTTAACCCCTTATCAATAGATGAATATTATTAGGTTTTTGTATGGATATGGAGCCATCTTCAAAGATAATTGCTGAAAAAGGATGTTTACAAAAGTTATTAGATGAGCAGGATAGGGACGACGCATACTTTGTACGGGGCTTCACTATTTAGCGTTATTTTGTCAATAGTTATACATTGTACTAGCATCTACTATGCATGATACGGGGGGCCATCCATCCTCCTACAAGTATAAGTTGAGGATTGATTCCTACATATTGTTTTATATGAGCCTTTATGATGTTCTCTTAGATAAGGGGAGGCACTTTGTCTAGATAGGGAACGACTCAACTACTACTTATATGCTTTTGTGTAGTAAAGTGGTGCTTTCCTAGACTATATAATGTGTTAGTTTAGGGTTATCGACATAATCCAAAAATGTTAATACATGGAATTGACCACATCAAATTGACTTGTAAGGAAGATTTATATGGATTGGTTGAGATTGCATGAGCTTTATATATGCTTATGAGATGAGCATCATGATCAATTGGTGTAATTAGGTCCTAACAATAGAGTCCATCCAGATTACATTCCATTGTATAGAAGTATGAGCTATATTTGGATACTCAATAAGCAAAGCATTTATACTTATGTAATACTTGTAATGCCTTGAAACCTAGGAAGCCACAGCCCCACCATGTGTTAGCCATAGGAGCCGACATGTTAAAGCATCTAGTAACCTATCACATGTCTATAATCTACAATCAAAAAATACCACCAGGGTCACATCAAATTTCTCCTCAAATAATAAATACAAGTGGTAATCACACTACTTATCTCAAACACATATCACCATTGTCATTCAATTGAACCATTGAAACTCTTTAAATATCTAACTTTTAACCTTAAATGGTTCATGACTTTGAACTAAATATAACATACTCCAAATAAAATAAAATAAGGGAATCATAAGCGATCTCTATAAGTCCCTAAAAACAAATATATAAATAAAAAGAAATCGTTCAACTCTCAATAATTATATTATCTACAAACTTGATTCATCAACTAGGAGAAACCTATCTTGTCATCAAAATAATAGCATCTTGTCTCCTCATCAAAGTAATAGTAATTGTAATCTTAATTTGAATTTTCATAGTATTTAATACTTTCCATGTTACCTAAGCTTGAAATTGAAAAATAAAAATTCCTTAAAGGGTGAGCTATGCCCAATATGAAACACGAAAATCACATGTGTGTATAACATACATAATACGATTCATATATAAAACTAATGCAACAATAACATTTTAATTATGTCATTTAGTTAGCAAACAACACAATTGCAACATCCTGTAACTTAGAGCAACTTATGACTCTAGGTATATATAAATAATAGTATTGGTGTGGTTTTACCCATCACCCAAATAACCCTTCCTAGATCTAGCTAGGTAGTCTTAATATGGAACCTCCATTAGGTGAATTACGTACATTCAACGGGTGCCTCACCAACCTACTAGACCTTACCAATGAGAGGACAAAGCCAAGGATACATAGCACAACTATTTAATAAGCCAAGTCTACTCTAATTCCAATTGATGAATTGCACTAGACAAGCACAACAAGATAAGCATGTATCCCATACTTAGATCTAAAGAGTAACTGCTATTATTTTTGTGTTTAGGCTAAGAGTAAGTTCAAAATCAACACCCTAAAATAAATAAAACAAAAGGCTCTTTCATGTCTTAACTCAGATTCCAAAATCATACTTGATTCTTAGGTTAATTTGTTGTTATCTATACTTTTAGGACAATTTTAGAATCCTAAGATGATCTAGATTAATTTAGGTTATGAATTAAAAGGCTAGAAAGCAAGGAAAGAAGGGATAGAAGAGGGAACAAGTACATGGCCAAGAATCACGATCATGTACTAAGGCCATGGTTCCTGATCTGAAGCACAAGAAGGACCATGCGTGGGACCATGGTCATAGTCCTCTCTGACCTAAATTTTGTCCTCTTCCTTTGTATACAACTCAACATGACTCTCAAGGACATATATGGTCATGACTACGACCATGTTTTCCTTGAAAACTAATCTCCTCCTTCAACCACCAGTCTAAATCATCCTTTCAACACCAATCACCACCCTCAACACACCACTTAACCTCTACACAGCCAGAAACAGGCCCTTAAACACTAAGATTAGCTAAATCACCAAATCAAACATACAAAATCAACCCTAATATATTTTATTAACATGAAACTTTAGATTAAAGGATACTTATGCTTTTCCTCATTGTAACAACACCTAAAGATCGATTTCACACCTTCACTATGCTACAAATCGTAGATATAATCAAATTTGTCTCTCTTTTTAATGGAAAAATGCATTCTACAACATCTATTAGGGTAAATATACATTATAACTATGTTTTTGTAGCAAATTTGCTTTTGTCTTGTGATTTTTGTTACCATGGGTGTTGTGATCCGAATTTTTGAGGTCCAAAAGTCAAGACAATGAAAAGACTCCTATTGGACTAAGCGAGGGTTTAAATAGAGTTGAGTTCCTAAGTTAAGGAGGAGTTTCTAACTTTTATTTAACTTAAATGCCCTTATAGGTATTAGTCAATTACATGCAATACTAAGGCCTCTCTTACACCTTATCATCTTTATTTATTTAAATTCCTTTTTGTTTTTATTTTATTTTTATGGAATTTATAATAACTTAATGATATAACTCATATTAACTTATTTTGCTTTGTTTCTTTATCAAGTTGACATCCTTTGCAGTATCTACTTAGTGCCGGATTTGTTAGTAGCAATTTCTCTAGCTAATGGAGGATTATAGTTTGCTAAGGGTCATAACAAGATGACATTATTCCATATACCTCATAAGGAGAAGGCACATACTGAGGAGGAAAGCCTAAGACTAGTAGAGGTAGAATTAGCTCACCTAAGCTTATAGCACTACCTTGCCATAAAAATAGAGTTGGAATTAGAATCCAATGATGCATGGCGAGGTTTCCATCAGACTTCTACATTGTGCTCTATAATTAATGTAATACCTCTTAGATACTATGCGACGGAACTTTAATAATCGATGTACCTTGCTGGAACTCTAAAGTTCAGCATACTTGAGCTAGGTTAATCTTAAGATGGATTACCTCATAGGAAGTTATTATACTAAGGGATAAAACCATACAGCATACCATGATAAAGTAGATAATACCTCAATAGGAGGAGTTTTAGTTGTATCCTTACAAATGATATCGGAGCAGCCCACCAGCCAAAAGGGTAGTCCTTACTTAGTGGTGGTCCTTTACTTATGTAATGAAATTGAGAGTATACCAGTTTTATAAAGAGAGTGGATTATAATACCTTTTAAATACTAGGTAAAAAAACATTAATCATTGAGGTACCTTTGATATAGTGACTTGGATTACATTAGAACTTTAAAATTATGAGTACTTGAGCTAGGTCAATTCTAAGATAGGTGACCTCGTAGAAAGCTACTGCACCAAGTTACAAGACCGTACGACATATTATGTTAAAACAGATAATACCTCAATAAAAAGAGTTTTGGTGTGATTGCTACAATAAATCCATATATCTTAGCACACCATCAATGTTACATAGCAAATAGTTGATATCCGGTGACAACATAGGTAGCTTAGTACTTAGCTCCACGTGCTCTTGAAAAAAAGACAATCTGAGTTATTATAGATGATGAAGAAGGAGATTTTCATATAGCTCTATCCATTTGCCCAAATTAGTCTAGTCACATCTAGTGATTTTGACGAGCTAACCCAATAGGATTCTACATCATAGGAGCCACATATTGTAGATTATCCTCCTCTAAGAGATAGGAATATTTGCATTTTTATATATTTTGATGGAAATTAATATGTCTTAAAATTCTTCTTACTTAGTTATCTTGTAGTTTAGTCTTGAAGATTGCATCTTATTTTTTGAGTTTGCATTGGATATTGAAGTAGGAGTTTAGATTTTGTGAAGATTGCCATTGGAGATTGCATTTTCAAAAATTTAAGGTGGAGTTTGTTTTAGATTTTAGAGCTTTGTATTTAGATGATTACTGATGTCTCTAGGTGATGTGATGTGTTTGTGATACTAAGTTTATAGGTAAAGTTTCTTTTAATTAATTTGAATCAAATTTGGTTATTTGATATTATTTGATAATACTTTTTTTACTAAGTGAGCATATGGATGGTATTGAACTATTGTAGAGGTTAGTGTTGAAGGTGCATAACCTATATGCACTTTTAGTTCAATTGGATTAGAGGCACATATTTTGTATGTGACTTCAGTATAATTTCCCATAACTTGATAAATATATGCCTTTACCTATTTTTAATAATTATTTTTGAAAATCATGCTATAACAATATATAAACCAATATTATTATTTATAATTCAAGATATAAAAAGGTATAAGAGATGGTATTAATGGACCCACGATCCAAAAGATGGGGATTCAATCTTTGATACGCCATGTCTAGTGATTACGATATGTAATTAAGAGATGGAATTGTACTTAAATGTCCGATCTTTCGAGCAAGGAGCACTGGAAAAAGATCGACCTTACCCTTATACCCTCTGTCGTTAAGTAGGATAAATGGATTAGTGCATAAAATATTGAGACCCGTACATGATTCCAGGTGTCTTGGGTATCTTATCAACCCTCCGTATGTAGGAACGATTGGATCTAAATCTATGACAAAATTGTTTAATTCGTACATAGGAGTTGCCTATTCCCCGAGTCAAACTTATCACGGGCCAAACATCACAAAGTTTTTTCCCTTGTTTGAATATTAAACTGAAGATTCTCCTGCCTACAAGCTTTCATATGATTAGTCTAAATAAAATCAACACTGAGATACACGTTTGCCTTTTTATAATATCCATGCTGATCACAATGTAAAGTTCAAAAATCATGATACAGCTTGCAGGTCGAACTTATTTATCATTAAGATCGCGAAGATCATGAAGAAAGATTCTAATAACTCGTGGAATGAAAAGCATGGCGTTTCGTTTTGCTTTTTCTTTTTTTTTTTTTTTTTAACAAAAAAAATTACAAATGAAATTTGAAGTTGTTGAGCGGTTGATATACTCAACCGAGCTTTTCTTTCTTTCTTTTTTTTTTTTTTTTCTTTTTTTCTCTTTTTAGATTTACTACCTTAACTCTTGCAATTTACACTTATTCTCTTTGACCAACAAACGTTTGACATGCTTCTAAAAATGACATACACATAGATAGTAAATTGACAATTAAAGTTCAGTTAGGCAAGATATTTGTTAACTTTAAATTTCATACTTAAAATTCAAAAAACAAAAAAATTGATGATGTTTAGCAACTTCAAAGTTGAAATACAAAATTGATGGATAAACTCTAAAGGTTAAGTAATGATTTGACATTATTCCTAGATTTTAATATGAGAATAAGTAGTTAATAAAAAAATAATAATAATTGCAAATATACCTCCTAAACTATTGGTCAAATGGGAATAGGCCCTTAAACTTTTAACAATAATTTCACTTATCACTAAAATTTTTAAAATAATGCCATTAACTCTTAATCTATTGTTGAAATCCTAAAATTTATGAGGTGTGTTTGTAATGTGAAGGGGAGAAAAAAAATTTATCAAGTGTTGATTTATAATATAGGTCCTAGTGTCAGCATAAGATGAAAAAAGTTATTGCAAGCTAACTTTACGTCACATTTACAGCCTGTTTACTTCACTGACTGGAATGAAGGAGGAATGTAAGATGAATTCTTAAAATATGTAATAAGGATATAATACCTATTACTTTGTTTAGTTAAATTAATAAATAACTTAAAAATAGACACGTAATAGAACTTTAATGATTAAATTATCTTTAATCTATTTTTTTTCTCAAGTAATTCTTAAGTGATAGGTGGTGGTGGTAGAAATCAACTACGGAGGCAGAGATGGTGGTAATAATCGACGACAGTTGTAAGCAATAGTGATGGTAGTGTGGTTGATGGTGATAGTGATATCGATAGCGGTGGCGGCGGCGGCGATTGATGGTGATAGCGATGGTCGGGGTAATAGCTTGGAGGAGGGATAGGGGTAGTTGTGGTGGTAGTGACGACAACAATGATGGTGATGATAGCGATGGTGGTGGCGGCAACAGCGGTGGTAGTGGTGGTGATGGTAGTCGTTGCGATGGCGGCGGTGATGATGGGTGATGGTAGTGTCAGTAATATGATGATAATGGTGTTGGTGGCGATAATAATAGGTGATGGCGGTCAATAGCAATGGCAATGGTAGTGGTGATTGAGGTGATTGTGGTGGCGGCGGTAACGACGACAATGGCGATAGCAGTAGTGGCGGTAATGGTAATAATGGTGGTCGGTGGTGTTGGTTGTAATAGTAGTGGTTAGTAATTGCAATGGTAATGATGGTAGTGGTCATCATTAATAACCTGTTCATTTTACTGAATGGAATGAGAGAGTAATGTAATTGGAATTCTTAAAAAATATAATAAAGGTATAATACTTATTATTTTGTTTGGTTAGATTAATAAATAACTTAAAAATAAATACGTAATAGAACTTTAATAACTAAATTATTCTTGATCCATTTTATTTCTTAAGTAATTCTAAAGTAATAGGTGGTGGTGGAAATTGACTGCAAAGGTAGAGGTGGTGCTAATGGTCGACTACGGTAACGATGGTCAATGGTGGTGGCGGCAACAGTGGTTGGGGAAACAGCTTGTTGTGTGTGTGTGTGTGTGTGGTGGCAACAATATGATAGTATTGGCAGTGATGATGGTTAGTGGTGATAGTAGCAGTGGCAGTGTCAGTGTCGGTGTCGATAGGTAGCGGTGGTTGTGGTGGCAGCAATAATGGTGGTAATGGTGGTCAGAGTAGTAGTAGTGGCCAGTAATGACGATGGCAATGGTGATGGTTGTCATTGTTAAATTGATATAAAATTATATTGTAAAATTTTGTGAGAAATCGTGATTCTTTAGTTGAATTAAGGAATTCTTATTACTTGATTTCACGTAATAGGGATTCATAAGGAATTACAATTCATAAGAAATTGCGATTCAGAGATAAAAAAACTAAGTGAATGCTGTAATAAAGAATAAGAAGGAAATTGAATTCCAATTCTTTTCAAGTGAGCGATACATAAATTGATATAAGGTTATGTTTGGATAAAATATAAAATTTTATGAAGAATCGTGATTTTTTGGTTGAATTAAAGAATTCGTATTATTTAATTTCACGTAATAAGGATTCCTAAAGAATTGTAATTTGAAGACAAAAAACTAAATGAATACTGTAATAAAGAATAAAGAGATAATTAAATTCTAATTCCTCTTAAATGAACAAGGTATTAGTAATTATGTAAAAGCATATAAAAATAGTTGCATATCACAAGCTCTTACGCTCAATGAGTTTGACTCCGAGAGGAATTGAATTATTAAAACTAAGTTGTCACTATAATATAAATAACGCAGACCTTGGGGTGACAAATCTCTCACGGGCATGGATATGGAAGAGTTTATTTAATTCTGTTGTTGGTTATATAACCTAATAACTGCTATGTATTATCCTTTGAATTTAATTTCCGACAAGCCATACAATAAACAATTAACCCATGCGTTTCGTACCACCTTTGAGCACATCTTAAGTTGTCACATAACAATCTAAATTTTTCCGAATAGATTCCAGCCTGTCTCATTTAGGCATTAAAGTCTAGGAATATATTCTATTGAATTTGCACATGACTTTCGCATTTTATTGTCCTTGCGGACATAACTTTATTGTATGTGTTTAATTCCTCGTTACAAAAGTATTTATAACAATTTTGCTTTTTTTCCGAACTTCCATTGATGAAAAAAACATCAATAGTATTAATAAGCTACCTAAATGAATTAATGGTATAAAAATACTAATAAAATTTTAATATGAGAAGATTTAATGATAGTTTTTTAAAAGTTAGGTAGTATCCCCAATTACTAGGAAAATCTAGAATACTGAGAGTATATTTGTTTAGTGAAAAACTTCCTTTGGAATTTTTCAATATTTACAACAATCAAAACTTGGCATCAGTAAATATCATCATATCAATGTTAACATGTTGCAAATACTAGCCATTTATAGTAAGTGGCTGTGAAAGATGGTGATACGAGTGGCTTGCAATTATAGAAAACCTTAATGGAAAAAATGATTTCATCTTTCAAGAAAATGGTAACCATTTTTTCCATTTTTCTACAATCATTAGCCGCTACAGTTACCATGCATCATTACTCTAGCGTTAAGAACCAATAATAATTATAGCAGTTTGAAATTACCATAATAATATTAAAAAAAATCTGAAGTTCTAATTATAATAAACACCAAAACAAAACCATAGTGAGAAAACCCTATATATGTTCGAAATCTTCGAGCTTTTCAACGAAAAAAAAGAAAAGTAGACGAATAACTTTACCAGTAATATCTTATATAGCTAAATAAATAGCATGCTTCTTATAGTTCAAAGGTATATTCTTGGTGCTTCTTTTCTTGCAATATAAATGGCTCATTCCTCGGATAGCCACACAACATCACGACTCTCCCTTTTGTACGTACATCACTAGTCATAGATTTCCCACTGTCTGAGATATAATCATCCTCCAGTCAGGGTCTTTATTCAGCTTCATTACCTTGTGGTCACATAATAAAAATGGTCCTGGTGATTTTGACTTCTATCTTTGTTTTATTCTTATGTTTGATGTTACTAAAACATTCTTACGAGATCATCTCATTCTACTTGCTGACGCCGAGACGTATCAAGAGAATAATGGAAAGACAAGGCGTGCATGGCCCTGAACCTCGGTTTCTAGTCGGTAACATCTTGGACAAGTCCTCCCTTGTTGCAAAATCTACCTCGGAGGACATGAGCTCCGCTAACCATGATATCGTCCTACGTCTTCTACCACATTATGTTCTTTGGTCCAAACAATATGGTACATACACAAATTTTTTCCTTATTTAATTTCGTCTCGCGCGATCTATGTTAACATTTTATAAATTTTTTGTTGATGATATAGGGAAAAGGTTTATTTATTGGCACGGTTTCGAGCCTCGCATGTGCTTAACTGATATGGATTTGATCAAGGAACTTCTCGCGAAATACAGCATTCAGTGTGGTAAATCATGGTTGCAGCAACAAGGATCGAAGCACTTCATAGGAAAAGGAGTATTGATGGCTAATGGATATCACTGGTACCACCAACGCCGCATGGTTGCTCCAGCTTTCATGGGAGGTATGCTCAAGGTCGTATGGCACTTCTAAACTTTTATCGAGAACATCCTTAGCTTTTTCTTCTGTGTTCTTCGTCATTGTTTACTTACGTCCAGTTGTATGCACAAATAGATGTAATCTTATCCATTTTATAATACAAACTAGACCCACAATGTAGGCTGTGCAGAAAAAAATCAGTGTAACCAAGTGAACTTAATTACCTGCTTCAACATCAATTAGACATTCTGCTGAAGTTTCGAATTTGATATATACATTCACCAGACGTTCGCGGGTTTCATGATCGAAAGCACGGAGAAGATGCTTGAATCCTTGCAACAAGCTATGGAATCGGGCCGAACCGAGTTTGAGATTGGGGAGTACATGACTAAACTAGCAGCAGACATAATCTCTAGAACTGAGTTTGGGAGTAGCTACGAGAAAGGAAAAGAAATATTCCGTCTATTAACAGAATTACAGCATCTCTGTGCCCAAGCAAGCCGGCATTTGTGCTTTCCTGGAAGCCGGTGAGTCATTCACTTATGGGACGCATAGATTATTCCTTTCATATCATGGCTATTTTCTTAGTTTCTCTCCACATGGATTTCGAGGTTGTTTCATGAAAACATCATATTGCTTTTGCCTTGCCATATGATTCTTTTCTTTGAATATTTCCCATTGCATCCAAGCTGTTAAATATTTGGAATTTACGTAAAAGTTGATACCTGGCAAATTATGTCGATAACCCTCGCAAATTAACTTTAGAAATTACACCAATGTATTCAATTTCTTTTGTTTTTTTTAAAAAAAAAAAATTTGTGCTCGTATAACAAGTTGCATGAATTGAGCATTCTCTTATAAAAATATTAGTGGGGTGCTTTTAATTATAGAACTTATCTAGGAATATGTATGTATTCTTTTTAAACGATTTACCAAAGAATCAATTTGAAATATACTACATTTAATTCCTTTTATTATGAACTAAAAAAAGATGAAATATACATTAATCTTTGATATAATATATAAATTATATTTTGATTCGAAAGAAATCCAGAAATTGTATAAATATATCTAGGAAAAATTTACTTTGAAGTGATTATTCCTTGGATACACAAGTCATGCTATTTTATTTCACAATTGAATCAATTTAAAAAAGATCAAATATTAGGGATTTATCGATAGATAATATTGCTTCAATACCTAACAAAAGAGTCACTACTGTATTAATCAAAAAGACAATTGTGCTATTTGGACACTGTGTCTAATTTTACATGATAGTTGGTGTAGGTGCAAAATTTCGTCATATTTGTAATTTCCACTATATCTAAACTTTTTTTTTTTTAATTTATTTGTATCAATGCAGGTTGTTTCCTAGTAAATACAATAGAAGGATAAAATCTTTGAAGAAGGAAGTAGAGAGGCTTTTGATGGAAATAATACAAAATCGAAAGGATTCGGTTGAGTTTGGACGTAGTCATTCATATGGAAACGATTTGTTAGGGATTTTACTTGATGGGATGCGAGAGAATAATCAAAAATCAAGGAATGGATTTAACCTAAACCTACAAATCATAATGGACGAATGCAAGACCTTCTTCTTTGCAGGCCATGAAACTTCTTCTCTTTTACTTACATGGACGGTCATGCTGTTGGCCACAAATCCTTCTTGGCAAGACAAGGTTCGTGCCGAGGTCTCCCATGTTTGCAATGGCCAAAATCCCTCACTCGACCACCTTGCCAAATTGACCCTGGTAAGCATGCAAAATAGATGCAATTCTCGATTTTCAGTTTTCGATTTAAATTAGATATTTGGTCGTTATGATCTGATAAAATATCTTGAAATATAGAAATTTTACCGTAATATTGTGTTATTATAGTATTGTGATAAATTATATTCGAGTTTAGTAAATTATACTATAAACGGTAAAATGAAAACGATTAATAGCTTTATTTTTATTGTTAATGGACATGATTTATTAAAATCTAGTAAAAATAAAATTATTGATAATTTTCATTTTATCATTTATAATATAATTTATTAACCATGACGTTATAGCAACATGACTTCATGGTAGAAAACCCTCTCGAAAAACCTATTATCGATGTAAGAAGAATTTGAAATGTTTTCTAGTCTTTAAATGTGTGGCTAAAAATACATATATATATTTATGGATAAATTATATTTGATCCTCCCAAGAAAATTTTTATAAAATTAGACATGAATAACTGCATTACTAATGCCAAAACTCCACCATTTCTATATCATTAAATAGATAGAAAAATTCAAATTCACAATTTTTTTTATTTGAAATTTGCAGCTTAATATGGTGATAAATGAATCACTGAGGCTTTATCCACCAGCAACGGTCCTTCCTCGCATAGCATTCCAAGATATTAAACTGGGAAACCTCCACATTCCAAAGGGGTTATCAATATGGATTCCTGTTCTTGCAATCCACCGTAGTGAAGAGCTTTGGGGCAAAGATGTTAATGAGTTCAACCCAAAGAGGTTCGCATGTAGGTCATCTCTATGCGGCCGGTTCCTCCCTTTTGCGGCAGGCCCTCGAAACTGTGTTGGCCAGTGTTTTGCTATGATGGAGGCTAAGATTATACTGGCCATGTTAGTATCAAGGTTTAGGTTCACAATCTCAGAAAATTATCGCCACGCCCCAGTTACTGTCCTCACCATAAAACCTAAACATGGGGTTCAGATATATTTGGAGGCATTGAAATGATCCCGGATAATTATAAGTCGAAGGACCTGAGCTCATCTTCAAATACAGATAGAGCATCTAAGTTTTAAGCGATGCGACATTACTTATAGTCGACATTCTTAATATGCATTACATGATGTATATAAAATTTTGAAGGTCCTTATAGTAAATCTACTCACTCTATCTTATAATTATTCCCAAATAAATTTATACGAAAATAGGAAATTATATTATCTGTCGGGATTGATTTCTTGGCTGTTCGCCAATGCCACTTTTTGAGACGTCGATTTAAACATTACGAGACCTGATGGGTAAAATGCCTTTCTTTATTCCTCCTGTTCTTGACGATAAAATAATAGAACGCCCGGTGCAACCAATAACGTCACTACATATGAAATATAATTATTAAAAGGAAAAGAAACAAGGAATATATGATTGCTGGCCTCTGAAATTGCCGTGTGATAAAAGCTTTTTGTGGCGCCAATCGTATATTCAATTCAAACTGATCGAGCAGATATGGGCATGGATGGGCCGAGAACAACCCTCTCCCATTCCCTTCCCCCTACGATGGATTTAATTGTCGGCCCATCCCAAAGTTCTGGCTCCTGGACCCGAAAGAATATAAATGAGTAAATAGACGTCGCTGCAAATTGCAGCTTTAACTAGGATGCGATAAGTCCTTATAAGGTAACTCAACCTGCCAAATCCGGCAGTTACCTTATGGAGTTTTCGAAGAATCTTGGGTCTTATTTTATAACCCTAAAAGGTTTTGATTTGGGGGTCAAAATAGAAGCTTGAGGGAAACACAAATTCTCTAAAAGATAATAAGATAAATTAGTAGGAAAGCAAGCGAAGGTCCTTAGGAGGTATCTAACCCACTCTATCTAATAATCAACCCATAGGATAATTCCCTAAAGGGTTATGGAATGGATTTCTAATATAGAACGGAAAACCTCGTATGGTTTTATGTGCTTAAGAAGAATAAGCACTAAGACATCTAGTGTGTGCAATGGAACAATTAGAATGGATTCCCTCCAAATATGGAAGATTAGGGTTTAAGGGTTTAGCTAAGTGTGAAATTATTTCTTGGATATTAATCACCATGAAAGGACCCACTATCCTATTCGATTTGATATGATCGTAAAACAACATTAGAATTACTTACTATAATCTTTCTAAAGGATTTTGGCTCAAAAAAAAAAAATCTTGCTAAAGAATTGATAAAGGGAATAGATAATGAGAGGAAAAGATTCAATAACTAAGGTTCTTGATAATGATACCTAATCATTTTTATTAGCTTAACTTGCATCCCTTGAGTATAATGGAAGGGAAAGAGTTGTTCTTTTTGTAAACATGGGATTGAGCTAGTTAGGGTCGATCTACTCTACCCTACCCTTGCTTGTTTAGTTTAAGACACTTTGGGGATGGGATGGTTCGGTCTTTGGTTGCTAATAGGGTATCTAGGTCTAATCATTTGTTGTTGCTTTGACTTTATGGGGGCATGGGTACGAATGCATAGATCATGTGTATGCTATGTGAGAAGTTACGCAGCATATGACTAGAGAAATGACTTGAATGACTCATGCGAGATGATTATGAGAGAAGTGTAAGGAGGAGGAGTAAGCAATTTTGATGAAACTTTAACATGTATGGTGATAAGTGGAGGAGCGCATTGACATCAAACTCCAAGATTAATAAAGAGTAGGATAAAGTTTTTGAGATATTTAAGTATTTGATTTTTAAAGTAAGATTTCAGTAGAATAACAGCGTTAATGGGGGTTCTTCTTCTATCTAAATGGGGGTAATGATAGTTAATCACATCCGTTAGATCATAATAGTGACCGATATATATATATTAAAGCTTTTTTATTAATGGATCTTAAGTGGGCTATTTTTATGGATTTAGACCCATATAAAAGTTCTATTTATTATTTTAGTATGAGTTAAACCAAGAAAGGTTGGATCGAATAAACTGATTAAACGAACCCTACTCTAAGCCTATTATACCAAATTTCTTTTAATCATCTTGGTAATTTATTGGCTTGGTTTCTCGAGCCCTGTTACCTTAGCCTAAGGAGTCAAATCCATTTAATACTTAATCAATGGGCTTAAAGCCCAATATTAAATTTGACTCTTTACATTTTGTCCTTTAACCAAAATCCTTCGGACAAAGTCGAAAGGGTTTAGGTATGGAATGAGTCTTTCAAATGACTCGGGCACATGCGCACTATCAAATAGCTCTGTCGTTACTAAATTCATTTGAGAGTTGTCTTAGTGCATGAGTTCGCAGCACCTCTTAATCGTGTGTCAAGCCTTAGTTAGGTTATATTATATGTTGCCCCCATGGCATCAGCTTAAAATAAATCTTCTTTAAGCTATCTCTTCTTGAGCTGATTTGTCTCTTCAATTCGATATATATGAGTTATTAACTCTTGTTGAGTTGAATTTGTATAATAAGTTCATATTATCAGTTTCATTAGGCTAACTTCCATGTATCAATATCACCTTAATCCTCTTCACATATTGGAGAATTCCTCTTGTAAGATCTCTATGCATATATGATTGTTGAATACCTTGAATCATAGTTACATGATCTAAACTATAGCTAGTGGCAATATTTTGAGAGCTCAACCTTAAATGCAAATTTTTTTTCTCGAGCAGTACAAACCAACTTTAATTGATTTTTTTTTAAATGCATGAAATGCAACATTATTTAATTAAACCTATTGCTTCGATCGAAAAGATTCCCTCTTTTGAGATGTCATGGCCAATACCAAAAATTTTAAAGCATACATTTCTAATTGACCTATGTTGTACCTATATGTAGTGCTTGAAGTTTCATTATAAATAACGTACAAAGAAGCCATAAAAGTCACATGTCCACTTATGAAGCCAACAACCTAGGGGCCAACATTATCTATGCAATGCAGATGAGCTGAGGGTTTATTAACCATTTCCCAAGACTAGACACAATGGTTGCTAGAGTATAAAGTGGAGGGGCATAGTATTTCTTCTACCCATTTCGTCTATTTTTAGGACAAGCACAATGAAGAGGAGTAAAATTTAGATTCCATTAGCTTCATTCTTGAGGACGGCGACAAAAAACACAAACAAAAGGTTCCATTAGCTTCATTCTCAAAGATGAAGACGAAAACCTTGAAGATAGAGACGGAAAACAAAGACAAAAGGTTCCATTGCAATGTTTGGTGCAGGGCCATTTTGTTGACAAGTGGTTTTGATGAAGGACAGCAACTGTGCTTATTCTCTTTTTCAGGTAAAGACTAAAAATCAACTACAATTAACCCCATCCCATCCCTCTCTCTCTCTCTCTTTTACTCTTGCTTTCTTATCTGACCCTCTTGTCATTTCTTCATAGAGTTCTTTTACAACACAATTAGAGTTGGTCTCATCCGTTTCATTCACTACGTCGTTACTCAACTCATGCTTCAATTAGAAGGAGTTGGTTTGAAAATCCGACAGTAGTAAGCTCCTTGAACTATTGGCTTGTTAAGTACATATTTTACTTCAATCTCGATATAAATTTTACTAGCTTACTGTTTAATACTTCAAATGCCCAAACGCTTAGTAATAAATAATCAAAGCCTAATCCTTAACTGTTTTGCCTGCATCATCACTTCAATTCGCGTAGAAATGTACTAAGTAGCCCAACAATTTCATTTTTGTAGATTAAAACCAAAAGGTATAGCCATTATATGCTCTGGCCAAGGATAAAGTATATTCCTTATTCTCTTGTAAGACTAATGCTCCTTAAGGCAGATTTTTATTGTCCTTTCCTTATAGTAAATTGGAGGCAACATTACTCTTCATTTTCACAACACTCGATATAACAAGAATTACATTTTCATTTTGCCTTTAGAGCCGATGTGGGGCCTACTTTTCCTTTATCCAATCAATTGTAATGGCAACTTAATGTAGGTATATATGTTCTCTGTCAAGATAAATGTAAAACATATGGCTTTTCCTCTTTAATGATATAATAAGACATGTGATAAATGAGAATTACATAGAACCTCGTTCTTGAGTATAGAAGCATCCCATCACTTAATACATTTGCTCTTGATATTGATCCATGATAAAAGAAATTCTACTAATAACTATATGAGTTTCCACCTTTATGTTTACCCACTATCTTGATTCACCTTAGGTATTTGATTTGAAGGCTTGGCATAATATTTCTTTCAATACAATATGATTGAATTGGTTTTTCCATAGTGGTGCAACTCTTCACTTCATAATCTTTCTTTCTTTATTATTATTTCACTATTTCAATAGACACTTGTTTAGTTGATTTGAGATGTTGGGAATCTTGCATATAGCTCGAACTCATGCATTTTCTTTGGCTCTAATATTTCTTCTTTGAATAATGAGATAGTTTCCACTACTTGATGCCTTTATTCTTGTAATTTTACTCATGCTTTAATGTGTTTTTGGGTAATTAATTATAACTTCCTTCTCCTTCCCTTTTTCTTTAAACTTTAAAACTGACATCTCCTCATTGTCCATGCTCTGTAGGTAACATAATCAACATTTGAGAATTTAGTTTAAAAAGGATCTCTTCACTGCCTGAACTATAGTTGCTTGCAATCGAGGGTCAAAAGTTTGCAATTATAACTTGAGGACCACATCTTGAACTAGCAATAGTCAGCAAATCGACATGGTTTAAAAAGGGTAAACTCTTTACCGCTTGGACCATAACTGTTCGCCAAACGAAGGTCAAAAGTCCATAATTGTGACTTGAGTACCAATCTTCATCGATGGGTAATAGCAAAGATGTATAATACTTTCATCATGTATGACCTCTAATTGTAACTTAAAATGTGAATTGAATCATGAGTCTAGAGTCATAACGACATGTACACATTAGTACATGAGAATTGACAATGAGCTGAGTACATATGATTTGGACACAAGTCTTAGACATGAATATATGAGAGTAATACGCTTGAGTTGAACATAACCTCCCTTTAACATAAGCACTTGTGAGGTAGTACGTGAAATGAGCTTGACTCCCCCTTAATACAAACACTTATGGGCTAATCATGCAAAATAACTATGAGGCTTCCATATAACCATAAAATGTAAACTTGAATAAGAGTGTGTGAGAGTTAAGCATGAGTCTACGAGCTCAGCACACAAGAACAAGAAATAAATCTTGCGCATGAACACATGAGCATCAAACACTTCAATTTAGCGTGGTGTCTTTGGTACAAGTATATGTAGGCTTCAACATAAGCACTTTTGAATGTTCTATATGAGCATGCGTAAGTTGAGTATGTAAATTGAATATAACACTTTTGGCATTTAAGTTGAACATGAGTCTTGTCATGTGCATTAAATATAAGCCTTGATAAACGAGCTTTGATCATGAGTGAACATAAGGGTTGCATATGAACATTGAATATGAGAGTGGATACAAGTCTTAAACATTAGGGTTAAATATGAGTAAACGAAAGCTATAATCATGAGCCTTGAACATGATTTAATCAATGGAATTGAACATAAGTTGAACATGACATGAGCCTTGAACTTGATGTGAGCCTTTAACTTGACACCACCATGTAACATAAGTCCTGAATGTAAAATAAATCTTGAATAAGTCATAAATCTTGAGCGTGACTTGACATGAGGCCTAAATGCGATACAAGGCATAAGCATGACGTGAGGTCCAAACATGATATAGGACTTAGCATAATAAGTTAGACATGGTGCTCGGTACGTGAGCTGAATACATGTAGTCAAATCATGAACCTTCTTAACATAAATGTGAAAAGACATAAGCCCATTACATGAATTGAGCATGAGGCTTTGAATATTAATCTTCTAACATGAACACATGTGTTGGAACATATCATTTAAACATCATCATAAATATGTGAGCTAGGCATAGTATCATTGATCTTATGTGTAAATTGCCTATTATCAGTACACTTTGCAAGAACCCTTGTACATATGTGTGATCTTTAGTTTTCATAAGTGGATGTCATACTTTCTAAATGCACCTCACTTTTACTAACTCTCTTACTTCCTTTTGTTCACAGGTGGTCACTTTCTTTTCTCCTTATATATAGACATTGCTACTGCCTTTGGGGGTCACTATTATGGGTAAAGAATTTGGGACGAGTTATTCTCATTGTAACAATACTAATAAGAACAATGAGATTTTGGCATATTTTGTAGGTCAAATTCCAATAGTCTCATTACCTCTAGACAAATGGCTAGACCTAACTGTCGAGGATGACTTTTTTTGGCATGATATAAAGAGGCAAAATACACATCTACACCTACTTAAGGATGGCAAGCTGCATTTCATAAGACAAGAACTTCTAATACATAAGAGGGTTGAGATAGAAGCAGATTCTGTGTTGTGTTTTAGAAATGAGAAGAAAGAAATCCCTCTCTCAAATAGTAGTTTCGATGGTCTAAAGTGCATAGTAAATGGCTAGTTGTTTTAGGTGATCTATATTTTCAAGAATTCCGCATATACATTCATTTTGGAAGAGGTAGGGGTATACTATTCCATATGGGTATCTTCTCATTTAACTTTACGCTACCCATAAGAGATAGAAACTTGGCAAGCTATCATATCCCATTGGAGTACTTAATCACTTGCCTTTATGACAGCATGGGGTGAGATCACTCTAACACTGAAGGATGTTACTATCCTTCTGAGCCTTCCTAATCTTGAATTGACTGACATTACTACAACTTCAATCTTGAAAGATGATTAGGCACTGATTGAACTATTGGAAGTGTACAAAAAAGAGGCTTTAGATTATGGGGTAGCATTATCAATACACTCTTCCTCTTCTCCCCTCTTTTTTTTTTTTTTAATACACTAATATTTTCTTTAAGTTTATTCTTCTTAGCTTTCCAAATCTTGTGTGTAACAAGAGTAAAGGGGCAAGGATAAGATCGGTATTTCTACTAAATAGAAGGTGGTGAAAAATCATCTAGATGGAGCGAGTGGTGGCACTCTTAAAGACACTTCTTCAAGTCAATGTATCTCTCCTATCATTTAGCCTTTTTAAAGTCGTTATGGTATGGGAAAGGTACTTCGGGCTAAAGATCCATTTGTTGTTATCGAGGTTGTAGATGAAGGAGAAGATGATGTTAAGTAGGTCGATTATGGGGATTCTCCTAAACGTATAGATGACAATAGAGAAAATTCAGCGACAAACATTGATGACGACTAAGAGGGGCAATTCAATGATGAAACAAACTTCATAAAGCAGGCTGATGAAGGCACCCACTATAATATTAGAATCTTCGATATGTTCAATATCATTGATGATTGTGAAGATAGTGAATTTTCACTCTTAGAAGAAAGTGTGACCCAGTCGTTTACTGATGCTTTGATGGGTGTAGGGTTTTGTAACAAAGAGACACATGTCGCACCCAGTACTTCTATGGATGCTACTGTAGTTAGCAATGTCCCTCCCCTTTGTAGTGATGCGACTTCATCTATTCCAAGAGATCCTACAACATCACTTCTCTCGGAGATTAGAACATCATAACATGGTGATAAAGGAGTCGCAATCAAGGCAATAGCGAGCTCAGAAGATATAGCCTCCTTTCATGGCTTCATGATACCTTCTAACCTCCTAGCACCACTAAAGCGCTTATACAAGATGGAGGGGATTTTTGGACATGATCCATCTGTTTGGGTTCCAATGTGACTACTCATATCTTGGGTCTACTTAGACAAGTTGTAGGCCTATTTGATGAAGCTTGGTGCTCGTTATCTATAGAAAATCTTGAACTTTTGATTAGTAGTGTCACTACAACACACACTTTTAGGTTCAAGCTCAATAAGATGGAAATTATTGTACCTGAAGCTCAAAAGTTGTTGGGCAATCGAGACATTGAGAAAAGATGTGAGCTACTTAGAGCCAAACTTGCAAAGGCAAAACTTAAGAGAGAGGAGTGTCTTGTAGGCATAGATCTTGATTCTACTGTAACATTTAGTACCAAGTATTGATAGTATTACTCTTATTCTCCTTGCACTTTTTTTTTTTCACATAGAGTGTAAGGACTTGTTGAGTTAAGTATGTGCGGTTTCATTTCTCACTTATTTGAGATCTGTATTTTTATGTGGATCATCATGAATTAAATCGAGTTATTTATTGATTTAGTAAGCTCTTAAAAGTTCACATAATTATGTGCTTAGAAAATATTGCATTTCTTTAGTAGCACTTTATAAGATAGATTACTTCATGGCTTGATAAATTTTTGCGAAAACCCTTTGCACTGGAAGTTTATTCCTATTTGCAAGCAAGGATTTGAATATGTGATCCAATAATATAGAGATATTGATTGGAATAAGAAATATTAGTTCCATTAGACAATCACATCGTAAGTTGAGAGAGCAATACCCACTACCTAACTATTTTGGCATGCTCCACAAATGCATACTCATATAGTGCAAGTCATTATCTTATTTAATAAAGCATCATATAGTGCGCTTGAGAGTCAAAGTTTCAACTAGTCAGCAACTCATAGGATAAATATATATTACACATTTAAGAGACAAGTCTCTTACCAAGTAGCAGCATTATAAACACTAATACTTTGTTATTGTTTTCTTCTAACATATAATACACAAAAGAGATAATAGTAGACATAGATATGCAAAAAACAAGGTTGTACAACTCGAGCTGTAAGTTTCATTCATTTAACTTTACTATAGTTTCTTTTTGACAAATAGAACTTTTTGATATATTTAAAGTTGATAAGAGCAGTAATAGCATCTATCTTGGGATTCTTGAGTTTGCAATATTTACTTTCATACACTTCCTCAACTATGAAAGGTACTTTCCATTTTGGTGTAAACTTAGGCATTGGAGTACCTTGGTGCACATGTTCAGTTATACGAAGTACGACGTCACCTTGTTGGAATGATCTCTTTCTCACTAAACGGTTGTATGCTACTCTAAGTCTATGCTAATAATTAATGAGATTGTGTTTGGCGATATCATGCCTTTTGTCTAATGCTTCCAGATCCATCACTCATAATGTGTCAAGTTCGAGCTTGGTATTGATAGCCAATCTAGCAAATGGGATTAAGACTTCTATAGGAAATACTATGTCAACCCCATATACCAGAGAAAAAGGAGTTACATGCGTTGACCTTTGTTTGGAGGTCCTATAGGCCTAAAGCGCTAATGGTAGTTTGTCATGCCATTCCTTATGATTATCATGTACCATGCAACTAAGTATCTTCAGCAAGTTCTTGTTAGTGGCCCTAGCTTGTCCATTTCCTTTCGGGTAGTAAGGCATAGACTTTACATGATCAATATTATAAGAAGCCAATAGTTGGCAAACATGTGAATTGATGAAAGGAGTACCGTTGTCAGATAAAATATGCTTCCAAATTCCGAACCTACATATGATATTCTCCTTCATGAAACCTATAACTACTAGTCTTGTTACCTTCTTTAAAGGAGTTTCCTCTATCCACTTTGTAAAGCATTATGTTAAAACTAGAATCCAAATGCATCCTCTCGATGGTGGAAGTATAGGTCCAATAAGGTCAAAGGACCACGTATGAAAATGATAAGGAGTTGTGATGCTATGGAGTATAACCGCAAGAGCATGAATAGGATCGCCATACTGTTGATAGATAATACACTTCTTGGTGAAGTTGAAAGCGTCCACTTCCATTGTTGGCCAATAGTATCTTCTATTGAGTAGATAATAATATAGTTTCCTTCCTCCTTGATGTTCCCTACACTTCTTAGCATACACCTTAGTCAAAATAGTTTCTGTTTCAAGAGGAGTAATGCACCTTAGGGATTCTCCCATAAATGATACTTTATAAAGCTTGCCTTCATGCATAAGATATTTCTTGGCCTTTCGCTTTACAAGTTTAACATCTATACTATTCATTAGTAGCACATTGTTTCTCAAGTAATTAATGTATGGGCGCCTTCAGTTTCTAGCACTAGATACAAAATTATACTTACCCTAGTAAGGGAGCTCAGAACATTTAAGCTAATGTATCGGCACTTGAAATGTGTCTTTAGCCATTGATGGCCAATAATAGCCCGTAGTTGAATACAATGATACATTAGTGGCCCTTCCTCCCCGCACTGGATTTAGTGATACTTGTTTAGCTTGAGATGAGCTTTCTTAGAACCAATACATCGAGACATAATGCCTTCTGGACCCTTATAATATAACATCCCATTAATTTTAACAAAATTCTTCAATGTCAGAATAGAAGCCGTACTAGGGTATGCTAATTACTCCATAAGTGGGATGCATCAATCGTCTTGTATGTCTTCATCCTCACCAACAAAATTCAAAGTCGTACATGGTATAGATTTCTTAACTACTTGGATATTCACATTATCACTAGCATCATAAATTGGAATTTTAGATGCTAGTGTGGCCAATGCATCGGCATATCTATTCATTGATTGATTCATATTCATTGATTAATTCATATTCTTGTACAGTATAAAATTAAATTTTCTGACCATCTCTTATACTACAACCCTATAAGGCGCAAGTGTAGGTTCTTTCAAGCTAAACTCACCCATGGCCTATTTAATAATCAAATTTGAATCTCCTCAAATACACAAATGACATGCTCCGACTTCTTGTGCCGACAATAAACCGAGTAATAATGCCTCGTACTTAACTTCATTATTGGTGCATCAAAAATCAAATTTAAATGCTAAGGGTATCTCTTGACCCTCAAGTGATGTCAATATGATTCTTGCTCCCCAACCTTGATTTCCTGCAAAACTATCAAATTGAAGCATCCATTCACCATCTACCTCGACCATTGAAGTATCTTTATGAAATTCAGTTGGTAGTGCGTTATAGTTGAGCCCTTTTAGGCATTCAAGAAGTGTGTTAACAGATTGACTAGGGCTTGTGACTTGATGGTCTTAGGGGATTGCACTGAAATATCAAATTCTCTAAGAAGGAGTAGCCACTTAGCAACTTATTCTGATAAAGCTGGTCGTGACAATAAATACTTGATTGAATCCAAATGAGTTACTAGATTAATCTTATGTGCAAGGAAGTAATGTTATAATTTCTACATAGCAAATACTAGCGGGAGACAATGTTTCTTGCAAGCCAGGTAATTGATCTCTCTCCCTTAAAGGGTTTAATCCAAACAGTACACTAGTCGTTCTTAACCATTTACTTCTTGTGCGATTAAAGCTCCAATGGATCTATCGATAAAAGAAAGATACAAATTCAATGGCAATTCTTTGATAGGCATGGCCATGGTCTAGGAGGAAGTCAACATTGTTTTTATCTTTTGAATTACCTCCTCATGGACCTGTTCCCATTCAAATGAAATTCCCTTTTTTAGAAGTTGGTGTAATGGGTATGAAATCTTAGTAAGTGTGAGTATAAACCTTCTGATATAAGAGACATTTCCTATAAAATCTTTAGTTCCTTTAAAGTGGTAAGGAATGGCATCGATCTTATAGCTTGTACTTTTGTAGGATTAACATTAATTCCTTTTCGATGGACAACAAGCCTTAAAAACTTCCCTGAAGACACTCCAAAGACACATTTAGGAGGATTCATGCGAAGCTTGTATAGCCGACATTATTCAAAAACCTTTTATGGATGAATCATGTGATCAGGTGCCCTTCTAGACTTAATGACTATATTATTGACATAATCCTCCATGAAGTTGTGCTTTATGTCATGGAATATAGTGGTCATTATCCTTTTATAAGTGGCACCCGCATTCTTAAGTCTGAATGGCATGATGGTGTAATAAAAGTTTTCAACTGGTGTCCGAAAGGTGGTACACTTCGTATCTCCTATTGCCATCTTGATTTGATTATAACCTTTGAATCTATCCATAAATGAGAATAGGTCTTGTCTTGTGTTTACGTCTATTAGAGTATCGATATTTGGTAAAGGAAAGTCATCTTTAGGACAAGCCTTGTTCAAATTACGAAAGTCCATACATACTCTTATCTATCTATTCTTCTTTCTTATAGAAACAAAGTTAGCAATCTAAGTAGAATGTTGAAGGGGCCTTATGAATCCAGCTTATAATAACTTCTCAACCTCTTACTTAATTTGCACTTCAATTTTAGGGCGAAAGACCCTTTGTCCTTCCTTCACAAGTGTAACTCATGGAGCAATATTTAATATGTATACTATGAGGAAGGGATCTAATCTTGGCATCTCTTTGTAGGTCCATGCAAATACGTCTCTATATTTTGTCAGCAACTCAATAGTATGAACTTTTATTTCTTATGGAGGGCACTTGCTTATGAAGATTGGCCACACGACTCTTCTGGTTATGTTAGATCCAACTCTTATATTTCTTCAACCTGTAGCTTCATTTGGTCTTGTAACTATTGTGGGGTGGGCTAGACTTCTTACATTGGTATGGGATTTGAAGACGAGAAATATGCCTCCTCTAACCCTTAAGACCGTCATAAGTGATATACCCTTCTTCCATCTTCTCAAATGAAGCTTTCATTTCCTTTAGCCTGCTTGTTCTTCTTCTTTCCCCTATGACATTTATGCATCCTCCTTTTCTTTTGCTGGCCATATTAAACTTCTTCCCATGTAGGTAAAGGGACACCAAACAGCTTAGCTATAGCGGTTTTGCCTTCCTCAGCAAATTCATCAAAGTAGGCTAACTCAGTAAAGTATGATTCATGTTACTCAAAAGGATTCTTATTAGCTTAAATGAACACATCCTTCCCTTTCCAATGACCCTTGATACATTGGTGCAATGTTGATGGGACCAAGTTGTGATTGTGTAGCCACTTCCTACAGATGAGCAAATGGTATTAAAGTAGCACATCAATCACATGAAAGGTAGTAGTACCATAAAACATACCCAATAGATTACATAGGAGCATGGCTAAATCCATTTATTGAGATACATTGTTTAACCAATCGTCGGATGTCAATTCCATCAGCCTTAAAAGTACTCATTGGCATGATATTCATTGAAGAAACATTATCAATGAATGCTCTCTTGATTGGAGACCAGTTAAGCATACCTTCCACATATAAGGGGTAATTGTGATTGAAATTCTTCACATACATATCTACATTAGTAAATAGAATTGCATTTTCATGTGCTATGGCCATCTTCTTCACAGGCTATGTTGTACTACACCACACTTTGCTTATTGACTTAGAGATCTATGTGAGTGCAATTGCTGTTGCAAGCTGAGCTTTCTCATTGACTCCCAAGAGACTAAAGAAGTTCCTAAAGTTAGCTGCCTTTAACAATGCTGCAATAACAGGTGGGTATGCATCATCTTGAGCTTTAATTGACTTTCCTTTATCTTCATCACTTCTAGTAGCCTAAGCATCAATCACTTTAGTTGTGATAGTATCATGGCTAATGGCATTAACAGCACCCTTCAGTTGTTGTAGGCAAGAAGTAGATCGTTTCTAACATCATTGTTATTGATGATCAACTCACTACGTGCAACTTAATCATTGAATATTTTATTCAAAATGAAACAATCTTTAGTTAAGTGATCAATACTCCAATGAAATCTACAATACTTAAGATCATTCTTTTCTTCATTTATGGGGGAGGCGCTTGACCCTCGAAAGCTTAATATTTCCATCAAGGAACTACTAGTCAAGCATTTGATGCACTTTGGTTGTAGGACAAGTATATGTCAAAGATGGCCTTGTGTTGGTAGGCTTATCATCTTTTTGTTTATTTGCTCCCCTTGGTGATTTGCCCTAAGCTGCATTTATAAACGAAATACACTTGTTAAATCTCCCAATTTCACTTCTTTATCGTGCCATTAAGTTATTGATCCTTCACGTGTTCTCAACTAGTGTAGCAAAGGAAGCCAACAAAAGATTCTCAAGCTAAACTACATACTCAAGAAACATTCCTTAGATATAGATCTTGACAAACTCCCTCTCATCACAAACATCTTATATATCTAGTAAGCACTCCCTAAAGCTCTTAATATAGTTTATAAGATCTTCTTTGGACTTCTATCGAATCCTTCCCATGTTAGTAAAGGTGACTCTCTCTTCTGTGGAGAAGAACCTCTCTAAGAACATCTTACACATATTACCCTATGAATCTACTAACCTTGGAGGGCGATTAACATACTAGGTGTATACCTTCTCAACGAGTGACTTAGAAAATTCTTTCAGTTTGAAATCGTCATCTAGGCCATATACTTCTAACATCTTGATGAATTTTAGTAAATATTTCTTAGCACTTCTTTTCTTGTCATTAAATAGCACGAATTTCAGACTGACATAGTCCTTAGAGTACAGCTTTACAACAATGTGTTAGTGATATGGAAGCTTTACTTTTGATATCCTAACCATAGATTTCACTTGTATCTCCTTTAAATATATGTCTAAATCTTCTTTTGGTCACAAATGAACCTCTCTAAGTAGATGCTTCTACCCTTAGTGACATCCTAGGAGTAGGGTACATGGGGCGCATGATTCTTAGGTGTAGATCTTGCAGATATGGGATTCATTGGTGTTGGTTACATAGAGTCAATAATTTTGACATGTGGTATAGTATGTAAGGACGATGAGCCTCCAATCTAAACTCCCTGGTTCCTTACTTCAGGTAATGAATCTTTCATGGCTGTAGGTTCCACAATAGAAAGTTGTTCCTCAACTCTAAGAGTGTCATGCTCATTGACAATGGGAGGGTTAGGTGGGGTGTGTTGTCACACCACATTTAAAGGATTCGAATTCGAAGAAGTTGCTCCTTGTTATGCAACAATAAAGGTAGCCAAAGTAGGCATGCATTGAGCAAACATTGCCATAAGTTCACCTAGGTTCTGATTAGTCTCTTACAACTTACAAGTTAGTTACACATTATCAAGGACATCTTCCTGTATGCCGTCACCTTGATTGATGCCTCCAGTTGGAGGTGGATTTTGGTCATTGGTCATAGTAGCAACATCTTTCTCTTGATTAATTCCATCAGTTGGATCAGGTTGTCTTCGCCTTAGAGGTACCATGATATGAGTATCAAGTCTTCCCTCCCAAATGGAGTCATTAGAAAATGTGGGGGCATGGGTACGAATGTGAGGGTTACATATGTGCCTTATGAGAATTCGTGCTACACGTTACTAAGGAAATGATTTGAGTAACTTGCATGGGATGATCAAGAGAGAAGTGTAAGGAAGAGAAGTAGGCAATCATGATAAGGTTCTAATATGTATGGTGATAGGTGGAGGAGCACATTAGCATTAAACTCCAAGATTAATGAAGAACAAGATAGAGTTTTTGAGGTGTTTAAGAGTTTGATCTTTGAGATAAGATTCTGACAAAGTAACGGTGTTGATAGGGGTTCTTCTCCTATCTAAATGAGGATGAGGATGGGGTATTTATAAGAAATGTAGTCGATCACATCCATCAAATCATAATGGTAACTAATGGTTAAGATCGAAGCCTTTTATTAATGGATTTTAAGTAGGCTATTTTTATAGGTTTAGGCCTAGATAAAGGTTTTATTTATTACTTTAGTGTGAACCAAACTAAGAAAAGTTGAATCAAATAGACCGATCTAATAGGCCCTACTCTAAGCCCACCATGCTAAATCTACCTTAATCATCTTTATAATTTATGGGCTTGGTTCTCGGGCCTTATCACCTTAGCTTGAGGAGTCAAATCCATTCAATATTTAATCAATAGGCTTGAAGCCTCATATTAAATTTGGCCCTCTATAAACTCTTTCTCCAATGGTACTCTTGTTTGGTAAGTTATTCTTGCTTAGATAGGCTAAGTCATTCAAGTTCCTTATCGTCATCTGAAGGGTACACTTAGTCATTTTGTGGTTGCATAATGTTTTACTGTCTTGGTGGTAGGATGGATATTGTATAAACGGTACCCTTGCAATTTTGTGGAGTTATGGAACATTAACCTAAATTTTGCTAGATCGATCTATCTGGGTCTTCCTTAGCCTTAACAATTGATAAAATAAGTTCCTTGTAAGAAATGTGATATAACTCATTTGAATATACAAAAGCAAATTCATCTTCTAATGGCTACTTGGCTAAAATTCTAGTTTAAAGCTTTGGAGTCCTTATATATGTGTCCTAGTGATAAATTTAATATATCTTAAGATTATTTATTCTATTATAACTCATTCCTTTTTATAGGCCAATAAAATAAATCTTGGCTCACTATGAAAAGAGATGGTAGAATAGGAAACAAAAATATGAAAACTAAATAGGTAATGAAGCTTTAAATTGTAAATATGGCAAGTAAGTTAGACCATGCATCTATCCTTCATCACCCCAATGCATGTCTTGTTCAACTTTAGGCTTATCAATATTAGCCTAATCAACCTAACATTGAACCCATCGATGTAGGTTTCCATCTACTTAGGTTACTCCATCATGGTTAACCAGGTAGACTCCAATTCTCTTAATCTATCTAACTCTTTTCTAATCTACTTGGTTGGTCTCTCTTTTGATTTTGGTTAATCTTGTAATGGGTTTGGATAGTTTTTTTTTTTTTTTTTGGCCCCATATACTTAAATAATAGGTTTGGTTCAAGATTCCCATAAACAACTCATTATTTCATAACCTATTACCTTAGGTGGGTGAAGAACTACTAAGATTTTTTTGTCTTTTGATTTGTTTCTCTTTTTTTTCTTTTTGATTTTTGTATGATCTAGCTAGCCATAATTAGTGATCCACCACCTTAGGAGAGTACCGATATGGTCTACTAAACGGATAAAGAGGTAGTTATTGCTTATCCTTTCTCTTCTAGTAATTATTTTTTCATTTACATTTTTAATTATATGAGTTAATATTTATTTTAAATTTTATTATTTAAAAATTATTTTTTTTTTGCATGGTACTTCTCAAAAATTTAAAGTTATAAGGCACTAACTAGGAGTGAGTGCGGTTTAGTTCAGTATAGTTCTCCCTCTCCGAAGCAAATCGAACCTAAAATTAATGGTTAGATCTTTTTATAAATTGAACCTAACCATATAATTTGATCAATAAATTTTTTGAACCTAAAATTAAATGATTTGGTTCTTGGTTCGAACCTTTTTTTTTTTTTAATGCACTAAAGTACTACACCATTAGATGCACTTTCTAGCAACAAATTAACCCAATCTGCCACTCGATTTACATAACAACTAACTAAGCTAAAAGAGGTTGACTAGAAATTGGATATCAACATAGAAATATTGTAGACCAAATCTCGCAAGTCCAAAGTGGATTGGCCATGCAAATAGCTTGGTGAACTGCCACACAATCCAATTTAAATATAGCTTCTTGCCAACCTTCCTGAAAGGTAAACTTAAAAGTCTCCAAAACAGCTAATGCTTCGACATGTCAGTAGAAGATGCTGAACATGCAAATGCATCTCTACCAAGTAGGGACCTATAAGAACTTTTGGTAATGAATCCAATAGTTGCCTCACCAGATATATAGTTGAAAGAGGCATCCAAATTCAGCTTAATGCAACTATCTTCAAGAGTCATCCATTTGTGGTGATTATTAGAAAGAAACAAACATGCTTTACATGACAGCCACTTGATCAAACTAGGTCACCTCATTTTCTCTATGACTCTATGCATAAGTGCTTGTAGCGTTGCCTTATTAGACAAAGCACATAAATCTGCTTACAGAATGGGGTTTGTGTTGAGTAGACGAATTGCCCTCAAGTTGTTACTATCAAAACATGTTTAATCATCGATTGGATGAAGAACCAAGTTTGACTGAAATATCACTCCGTGATATTGCCATTGCGATTAAAGATCAGGTTGTAAGCCTTACATGGGAGTCGAAGGACCATGGTTTTTTTTTTTTTAACAAAAATCAGTTCGGTTTGGTTCACTATGTTGAACTAAACCACAAACCGATACACCAAGATTGAACCAAACCGATAACCAAACCGCATGAAAAAAAAAATTGAATTTTCAGTTTAGTTTACGGTTTTTTCACCCAACCCTAGCACTAGCCTTTGTCTTACTTCTATTTTTCATTAAAAATGGTTAATCAATGCAATTAAACATATTTTCTAAAATATAACTTTGAAAACATCTCAAGATAACTTCTCTCACTTTGTAAACATCAATAGAGTTATGCAAATGAATCGAGCCCCATTAGTTTATCCTTATAACCCACCCTAGATAATGGGTTACGGTTAAGGTTAGGAATTCAATTCACCAACCTATTTGATTCACTAGTTAAGTTAGCTCATCATTAGTCAGGTTAATCCACTTAAATATATATATATACACACACACACATACACACACACACATATTATTCACATATATTACATCATGAGCTTTGAACATTGTCATTTTCATTTTTGGAGCATAGGTTGTGTTCTCTTTACACATTCTCTCTCTCATTGATGCACCTATGTAACCACTTACTAGACTTTGATCAACTTTACCACCAGAAGAATACAAGGCACTACCTCCATAGTATAGGGCCATTGATACTCAACTTCTTGTAATTTAACTTGAGAGAAGCTAAGAGTCAAGTTTGATGGCTCCATATTGCTATTACTATTATAAGCCTTTAGCATCAAAGGAACTCGAAGAGAGAGAGAGAGAGAGAGAGAGAGAGAGAGAGAGAGAGAGAGAGACTTATAAAGTATGGTCTTAGTTTTCGGAGAGTAATGTAATTGTGCGTGTTGTTCTATTCAAAAGATAAAAGAACAGAGAAGAGAGAGTATATTTCTATTGAGATGGACGATTTTCTAAACACCCTTATTCTTCTTCATTTGTAATATGGACCTTTAGTCTAATCTTATGATAATAATGCTTAATACAAGAGGGGATTGGTTCTCTTTGGATCCTATTATTTAAGGGAGTTTACACTCTTGTTCTTTTTCTTTTTTTTTTTTTTTTAATAAACTAGACTGTGTTTCATATCACATCCACCCCTTTGACCTATACTTTCATGTATGAGATTATGCTTTTATAAAGAATTTATTCACTAATAAGCTCTTTAAATCCTAAAAGTTAATATAGTGATTTTTTGTTTTATCTTTAATTTTCTTATTAATTGTTGTTATGATATCTAAGTTTAGATTATTAATGAAAATTTATAAAAATGTTCAAAAATCGTTTCAAGTTACATTTTTTTTTTATTGCTATTGGTTTCTTATTAATTGATTTTCATATTACAAAATGAGATGTGTAAATTGCCTCTACTTTCTAGACTTATATATGGCATGTTTTAAAAATGAACTATACTAATGTTAATTTATATTGTGGGTCATAAGTTTCTTAAGCATATCTTTTAACCTGCATGGTTAGGATGGGTGTAATAATCAATCCTACATAGGATATTAGGTGAAAATAATGATGAATAACTATTCAATACTTAAAAGAACTTTTTAGATAGATGGGGATGAAGATCTTTATGTCACCTATTAATTTGATTGTCGATTATGGTAAGGCTAAGACATTATAAATGATGTAAGAGGCTACTTACTACTAATAAATTTATGATATAAGACCGAATCAAGACAAAAGTTGGTGGAACTATCATAACCTAACCCAATAAGATAGTCATATAGGTGTAAGTAGCATTAAGGTAAGACCTAAACAAGGAGTAGCTCTGGGAGGGTTTTTAGGAAGCGAGGTTTTAGTAAAGAAGGGATAAAAATGAACATAATTGTTTATTAAAATCAGGATAGACTCCACTCAATTGTAAGGTAATGTAATGGGCATATCATATGTTTTGTAGGGTTAAGCTATGATACCCTAATAATGTAAGAAAATAAAAGTATACAAGTGGATTATGTAATAGAAGTAATAGAATCCATGAAGCTAATATAAAGAATACAAAATAAGGTTGAAATCATTAAGATTGCATGGATTTTCTTTGTGTATTAGATAGCTTATATGAGATCTTACAATTTAATAAATAAGATATTGGCACCTAAACTAGAATGTCGATAAGAGCTTTATGATTAAGCTCTAAGATTCATGACAAGGCTATATGAATGAGTTAGAGTGACCTTGTAAGTTTACACTTTAAAAAGGAAATAATAATAATAATATAGTTATTAGCAACTTAAGATTGAAGCCCTAATTTAGGGTATTCTTGCAAGTTAGTCCAATTAAGCTACATTTGTGCCAGTAGGCTATAGGAGCAAGTTGAAGAGACCAATTAGTGTAGATTTCATGAAATATAATAATAAAATAAGTATATAACTAAAAGGCTTATTATAGTAGTATTATTGATTATTTATTGGTAATGCAAGAATTGTGTAACGATTGTTAGCAAATCCTTATGGATAAAATATTTTGGTCCTTATATATATATATAGCACAAAATAATATTTGGAAATAGGTTTGCACATAAAGTATACTTAATGTATAGATATACATGTAGATAATCATAATTTATTAAAATTATGTCAAAATTCATAAATAAATTGATAAATAAACATAAATAAATCCATAAGAGTGGAGAAATATTGAGGATTTGCATAGCATCTAATGAGGTCAACAATGGAAATTTAAAAGCATAGGTAATAATGGACAGCTAACAATATCATGGAACCAAGGTAAACTGTATAAATGACACATGTCTTGAACAAATCCATTTCTTTGAGATTACAAACTCTTTTAGATACTTCATTTTAGGTTCTTTAGGCAAGTTAAGAGAGAGAGAAAAAAATATCATATTAGAGAAAAATGAGCTACATGCAAAATTAAAGAGAATTAGAAGCATTAGGGGAAATTTTGGGAAATTTGAGTTCATGCATTTAGAAGCAATCTAAAAATGAACCAAGACCACCACCCTATAGGAGCAGCAGTGTTTAATCTAGTAGACATGCCCTTTTACCATGCAGTAGCCAAAGCTCTAAGTTCTAGTTTAAGTTTTGATGAGTGTTTTTTTCCTTGATTTTAACTAAAATTTACTATAAATAGTAAAAGATCTTCAAAACTTTTTAAACTTAGTTTTCCCAATATTTATGCATGAGGAATTCAAATATCAAACCAGATTTTCGAAATTTTAAGTGCTAATATAAGATCCTTAAGAAACACGCCCTATCAATTAATTTTCAATCGCTTTTTCAAAAATACAAATGTTGTAGTTTCAGTTCGAATTTTTGAATGTAAACTCTTAAGAGACTATATTTTCATGCTACGTGATTGAATTTTCAAAATTTTAAAGTTAGATTTAGAGAAATTTTTTGTTTTCTCTGAAACAATGAGCTAGTAGTTTAAATTCCCTAACAAAACACTTGATTTTCTTGTAAACTATATATAATCAATTCTCCTTAAGTTTAGAACAGCTAAACATAAGGAGTTTCAATTCTTAAATTGAGTATTTTATATTGAAGTTGGAGTTTACACTTAATTTTGATGATTTACAAAACTTTATTCTATAGTTTTTCTTGAGAACTTAAATGAATAAAGTTTAGAGAAGGACTATAATAGGGGGTTGTGAATCTAAGGTGCTATGATCATGTAAGGAGTGAAATGAATATGGTTTTATAATTCTAGATAAGTCAAACTTATGTGCAAAGTAGTGAAATATAGAAGTACTAGAGGAGTCAAAAACACAGTTGGAAATTTGTCTTGTAAAGGAAGCTTAACATATAACTTAAGTTAGAAATTTTATCAGAAGGTAGTTTGGTGTAGTGCACTTAATCCTAATTGAAGTTAGAGGGTCGGTTAGAAGTTGCTCATATTATGAACTTTAAGAATTTTCTAAGTTAGAACCTAAGTCAAAAGGTTCATTTTCAAAACCTTATATAAAGTATGTAGTTAGAAACTAGGTTAGAGATCTTCCTGGATAAAAACCCATATTAGACATAAAGTTAGAACCTAGGTCAGAAACTTCTTAGGCAAAGTTCTAGGCTAAAACAATAGGTTAGAACCTTGATCAAAGCCTTGTTAGAACCTATATTACTTAACTAAGACTTAACAAATGGCTTAGGAAACTAAATTAACTCCAATGAAGAGCATACCTAAATAATAAAATGAACTCTTACTTTATATATTGGATAGAAACTGAAAAAGTTATATTAAATATTTAAGGATAATAGAGGAAGACTGAAGCAACATGTGAACATGATAAGTATCAAAACTAAGCTGAGTGAGATAAATGCTTTGCAGTATTTTGAAGTATTATTTTAAAATACTTGGAGGCTTAGTATGTTTACTGGCTAGTGGTTATATTAGTTGTTTGTACATGTGTCACGCATGCACTTAAATTTTCTCTAACATTGTGAGAGCTAAGTTCCATGTTGTGTTTGTTCTGTAGATACTATTTTGATTTAAAATGCTTAGGAATTGGTTGATTACCCTAAGAACAAACTAACTTAAACTCAACTAAACTTTTAACCTAACATGCAATGCAACCTACTCAAAGAAATAGCTAAGATTATCAAGCTAAACATGGATCTTTTGATGAGGATAACTAAAATAGTCATCTCCTTATCCTTAGCTAAATGAAGTGATAAAAGAGGAGGTCACAGCAAAGTTCGAGATAATGGTTCAAAGGTAGTCTTGGGCGAAGGGTGTTCTTCATTGCATAAGCCCTTGTTTAGATTTGATTTATGAGTGTGTGACATCAAATTACTCAACTTGAATTAAATCAAACACAATTTCTTTAATCTCATGACAAACTGGATAATGTCGTGTGATGGTACTTACTTGTACATGCATTGCATCTAAGTAACTTGATTGAAAACCTTGATTATTTTGTGCTGAATACATATTTCTATCTTTGTCGTACTTATTGACCAAGTTGTCTCTCATCCCCCAATAGATTTTGTTGTAGGTCTAAAGTATAATGTGGTACTTCACCCAAATCTAGAACAACAACAAATAGGGTAAGGAGTGAGGATCATAGTGGAGTAGCTAGATTTTTGTTTTTTGTTGACAATAATTGTTAACTTTTAGGAAAAGCTAATGGAGTCTCCCATGGTAACCCTGTAGTTTTCAATCCTTAGTCTATAATGTTATGAACTTAAATGTGTAGTTCTCAAAGACTCTTTTAAAAATGTAACTTTTTCATGTGAGCATATTTCTTGCAATTATGATTATATATCAAAAGTTTTATTCTATTGGTCTATGGTACAGAGCTATTTTAGAAAAATTACACTATAGGTTTTATAACTTATAGGTAATGAGTTGGGTACTTCAAAGCGGTTGTGTCAAGTACATATTGTGTGGACTAAGTCTATAGTAACAACTATGTGATCGACTTCTATTTAGGATGATTCATATGACGATACTACTACAACTCCATTCATTTGGAGTGTAATAGTTTTGAGTTGGTATGAGAGAATAATTCTTAAAAACTATCTCAAAGCATGATTCTTAGGGACTCTTTTTGAGGCATCATAACTAAATGTAATTAGATACCATAGAAAATGTTGAGTATAGGTAGTAAGTGGCCTGTAAAAAGATTTAAACTATAAGTTTTTATTTGTACTATATATATGTATGAGAACTTATATGATAACTCTCCTAAGGATATAAGTTATGCAGATTTAACTTTTGATCTAAGTTACATACAAGAACATAGTATGAAAAAAAAAAAAATACATGATATCTGGTTAGAACACTAACTAGGATGGTTGATCCTACCCTAATATAGAGTCCAATTTCAAATATGGTAGTGGGAAGAGTTGTTTAGGAAGTATTTGGAGTAACATTGTAAATTGGGTTGTACTAAAGGAACCCATGCAAATGAAGTTAGAATCATTGTACCATGAATATGTGGCAACAAATGAGAAAATTAATACTTAATGTTATATTTGAGCAATATTGTAAAGCCTAGAAAAATAAAATAAAAACAAAAGGAATTTAAATAAAATAAAGATACTAAGGTATAAGAGAGGCTTTAGTATTGCATGTAATTGGCTAATGCCTACAGGAGAAATTAAGTCCAATAGAAGTTAGAAACCTCCCCCTCAACCCTAATAACCCTAACCCTATTGAAACCCTTAATTAAACCAACAAGAGCCTTTTCACCATCTTGACTTTTAGAGCACTCAAATTCAGATCCTTACACCCCAAGTATTGGAAATCACAAGAAAAGAGTGAATTTTCTAGGAAAACACAGTTATAAGGTATGTTAACCCTCGTAGATGATGTAATATATGTTTTTCTATAGAAAAGAGTGATAAATTTCATTGGATTCATGAAATGCAACGAGGTGAAGGAGTGAATTTGATTGTTGGGTGTTGTTAGAACGAAGAAACATGTAAGTACCCTTGAATATAAAGTTTTATGTTAGCTTCATGTAAATAAAATAGATTAAGGTTGATGTTGTATATGTTTAATCTATGGATTGGCTGATCTTGGTAATTAAGAGTTTGTTATTGGCTATGTGGAGGTTGAAAGGTGTGTCAAGGGTTGTGATTGGTGTTGAATTGACAATTTGGAGAGTTGTTTGAGGGAGGAAATCGATGTTTGAAGGGAATACGGCCAAGAACCACTGCCATGGTCATGATTGTGTTCTTCCCCAGGGGGTCGTGTTAAGTTGTGCACGAAGAGGAGGGGAAAATTTAAGCCAAGAGGATTACAACTAAGGTTCATGGCTATAATCCCAACCCATGGTCTTTTTGCTATATATGAACAAGAACCACAACTAAAGTTTACAGTCGTAATTCTTGGTCGTGCACTTATCCCACCTTTCATTTATTCTTTTCTTGCTTTCTAGCCTTCTAAATCATAACTTTAACCAATTTAGATCATCTTAGGATTCTAAATTTGTCTTAAAAACAAAGATAACATCAATTAAACCCAAGATTCAAGTAGGATTTTCAAATCTAAGTTAGGACATGAAAGAAGCTTTTAAAAAGTAGATTTTAAACATGACTTTTATTATTATCAGGTGTTGATTTTGTACTTACTCTTAGTTTAGACACTAGAAACAATAGCAATTGCTCTTTACATCTATGTATGAGATACATGCATGTTTTGTTGTGCTTATCTAGTGTAGTTCAATAATTGGAATTAAATTAAGCTTGGCTTATTAATTATTGTGTTGCTTGTACTTGGCTTCGACCTCCTATTGGTATGGTCTAGTAGGTTGGTGAGGTACCTAGTGATCATATGCAACTCACTGCATGGGAGTTCCGTTTTGAGAAGACTCAGCTATATCAAGGAAGGGTTACTTAGGTGATGGGTAGAACCCATACCAAAACTATTATATGTATACATATATGTTGTGTATTAAGGAGTCATGAGTTACTCCAAGTTTTAGGATGCTGGAACGATGTTGATTGCTGGTTAAAAAAAAAAAAGATAATTAAAATGTGATCGTTATACTATTTTTACATATGAATACATGTGAACCATATCATCTGTATTACTTTCGAATGTGCTTTCCATGTTCTGTACAGGCATGACTTACCTTTCGGGGATTTGTGGTTTTCAGTCTCAGTTATAGGTAACACGAAAAGTACAAAATTTAGTGAAGATTTAGATTATGATTATTATTACTTTGATGAGGAGTTGGGATATTATTGCTTTGATGATGGGACAAGCTTCGCCTAACGGATGGATTAAGTTTTTGAATGTTATAGTCACTGAGAGTTGAATAGTTTTCTTTTATTTACATATTTGTTTTTAGATACTTGTAGGGGTTGCTGTGACTCCCTGGTTCTATTTTATTTTATTTGGAGTATGTTACATTTAGTTTAGAGTCATGTACCTATTATGGTTAAATGTTAGATATTTAAAGAGTTTCAATAGTTGAATTGAATGATGGTAGGTGTTACATATTTGAGTTAAGTGGTGAAATTTACCACTCCTATTTATTGGTAGAGGAGACATTTAATGTGAGAATGGTGGTATCATTTGATTATGGATCTTAGATAGGTGGTAGGTTATTAGATGCCTTAACGTGTCAACTTATAGGGCTGACAGGTGGAATGGTTATGGCTTCTTGAGTTTAAGGGTGTTACAACTTTTAATAGTATTAGTGCAATAGGTTATGGATCCTTAGAAAACATAAGCTATTGATCTTTCAGGTAATGAGTTGTAAAGAGAGTGAGTAGAGAAAGGGCTAAGCTAAAATTAAAGTAGAACTTTTGAATTCAATATTTTATTTTATTTTATTTTATCTTATATTAATTATTCCTTTGTATCTATATAGCTATCCTTTTGTAGTTGTTCTTCCTTACTTTTGATCAATTTTTCCTTGTGTTATTCTTTCCTTATGGAATGCCTAGATGCGATGGTACAACATTTAATGCCTCCCCTCAACCCCAGGGAGAAGGGCTGAAAACCTCAATCTAATCTCTTCACTTATCCCTACTAAAAACTAATAGAACCTTAATACCCCAACACTAGGGCAAGCGCAACCTCAACAAGGTTAGGGAGTACTTGCTCTTGATGTAGTACCACTACAGTGGAATCTAATTTAGAATTTAAGCTAAGGGTTTGATCAAGTAACAACTACTTAGATGTTATGGAATATGAATGCTATGATTGGTATGATGGCTTGGTAGCATTAGTAGATTCAAAGAGATATGCAAGTGATCCAAGCTAGTACTAAAGTCTAGTGATAGCAAAGACAAGTTGCTAGGCAGTCAAGGATGGACAAATATCTGAAAGTGGCTAAGGAGTTCAACCCTAGGTGAGATAATGTAGTAGCAATAGTGATAGGCTTCAAGATATCGACCCAACCTGACTACCAAAGCCAAGATCATTTACTTGTCGACTCATTTTTTTTGCTAATCTGAATAACACTATTTCTTGCAGTTAAAGTGCCGAGAATCAAAAGTTTGGGACAACGACCGAACCTCATATATGCCTGACCAATTAATTACTTGGCATCATGCTTGTCGATAGCCCGAGATAAACACATTTTCAAGAGTTAGATTCACTCGGCAAAGTTTGTTGTTCACTTAGTGGCCGAAAGATCACGTTACCGAAGGTTGGATCCACTCGGCGCAGCCCGAAGATACTATTGCTGATTGACTCCAACATTCAGCAATTATGGGCTAACCTCTCTAGTGTCTCGATCAAGCATTAGGAGATTGCCTTTAAGGCATGCCAAATGACCACATGCTAACTTCTCCCTGTAAAAGGCATGATTTTATATTTTTGTACTTGTTTATCTTTATTTTATTTATAGGCTCAATTCTTTAGGGTTTAAGGCCTTATAAATTGTTTACAATTTTACCACTAAGGTTTAGGACATACTATAAATAGCAACATTTGTCTCAATATAGAGATATAACAGAATTAATGAAAAACCCCTTTTGAGTCCTTTTCTCTCGAAAAGCTCTATCCCCCTTATCGGCTCTTATCAATCCTTTTAGCAAGGATTGTGGCAAGCAACCCTATTACTCGGATCGATACGTCACATTCGGTGAGTTTTGGGTCCGTATGTGGTTCTACGTTACGTCATATCCGTAAAGTTAGTGCATAGGATTTGTTAAACCATCGACTCCCATTTATCTTTCATTCCTTCGATAGGATTGGACTTACCACCCTTACGGCTAGCCTTATCTATCCTTGGCCCCCGAATTCGTATCAGCTTGGTATTAGAGCTCGAGGTTCCAGATAGAGCTGAGAGTTTTAGTCATTGTATCTGTTATATTTTGTGTTTGAGGAGGTGCTCACTTATTGGGTTTGTTTAGGATATCGAGGATTTGTTTGCTGGATATAAGTTTGGTTTCAATTGAACTTCCTTCGGGTGCGTTAGTGAAAATTTGGGTTGCAATTTCTTTACATCGTAAGTCCCATATCGAGTATATATATATTAAAGAAAAGGTTAGGAATTCCACTCTAGATTGTTGTTGAGATATGACTTCTTCAAATGTTCAATGTGTTATCCTAATTTGGTATTGCAATAGTGGCCAAGAAAGTACTGTTATGTTTGCTAAGTTGATTTGCTAAGAATAATTGTGCTAGATTTGAACTTTGCCGAGCTTCCGAGCTATTTCAATCCGAAGTACTGAAGCAAAGCGAAGTACCATACTGTCATCCCTCTAAGGTTACCAAGCTGAGTTGTTTGCCTATTCAACTGCCGAGTTATGCAAGCATCCGACTCGCTTCAACCATATAACCAAGCTAATTCTAGATCCAAGCTATGCAGGCTTCCAAGTTGTCGTATTAAGTCACCAAGTGTTGGATAGTTCATCATTACCAACAAGATTTCTTGCAAGCGAAGCTAGTCTGCTGAAGTGATAACTTTATGGCTTATGACAATTGAGAAAAATATGGCTATGACTATGACTATGAAGACATAAGATCGAGAATACCCATGTTTGATGGCTATAGACCTCCAAACAAATACTTGGATTGGGGATTTCGAGTCAACAAAGTCTCTGAAAAGTACCCGTATCTTGAATGTGATAGGAATATATCATAGAGCATTAACTTCAAGGTCTTGCCAGGACTTGGTAGAAGAATGAATTAAGGGGAAGGATCCTCAAAGGAGTGAGTTCTACATGGAACTCAATGAAACTTACCATGAGAGAGAAATTTGTACTTGCATCATATTAAGACGAGTTGTATGAGGAGTTGTCTACCTTGAGGCAAGGATGAATGAGTGTCTAAGAATTTGCCCAGGACTATAAAGCGCTCCTATGGCGATGTAAATCATATTAATCTCTTTCATGTATTATCTTGCAATTCACGAGAAGGCTGAGATCGAAAATTTCCGGTCATGTTGACCCCTTGGGAGTAAGAACCTTAAATGAGGCTATCTAACTAACCTTAAGAATAGATTCTAGCCTTGATGCCAACTATTATGATGTGCAGGAACAATTAGAAGCTATACTTGTTCAGCTTAAAGAGCTTAGAGAAGAAATGAGGCAATAAAGGATTACTTGAATAGAGAAAGCTGGTGAGAAAGAAGACTAAGGAAAGGAAGTAAGAGAAGGGGAGATGGAGGTTACTGGGGAGAAGAATGGAAGAGCCGAGGTAGACCGAGCTAAACTGTAGTTAAACCCCAATGTTCCGGAAGTGGTCCCATTACCCACCATAAATGCCATAGATGGTAGCTCCAGGAATTACTATGTTTGCCTTTCTTATATCAGAATATTGCGTCTAAGTCATCTGATAGGCTTACATGGCATTGATATAAGCAATTATAGCATTACACCTATGAGCTATTATCAATTGTGGATTAGAGTTTATCAAAGCCAAGGTGATGGATACATATGTAGGGGATATGTCATCTTAACCCTTAGGACTCTCCTATTGGAAAGAGTTGAGATGTATAGATGGAAGGAGGAGGAAGAGCCAAATTACGAGGAAGCAGGGGTAATGTTGATTACAATTGATGAGGAGATCATGATGTTCGAGCTAGCTAAGCTTGAAGAGGTGGAAGCACTTGCCATTAAAGACCCATCTTATGCCCTGCTGACACAAGATCTATGAGCCCTTAATTCTTTGTATGATCATGAGATCATATTGCTTCTTGTAAGTGATAGCTGCTGGGATTATCAAAGTGTAGTTAATAGGGCTTATGATGAGTGGAGGGAACATCTACTGGTGATGCCCATGTTACAAGAATCGTGGTGTACTATGTTTAAATTTGAACTTTGTCAATTAGTGTTTGACCTTGGAGGGATTAAGAATGGCCAATTACCAAGTTTCAGGTCGAAACTTCTCTAAGGGAGAGGAAATAATAGGCTTCGAGATACCAACCCAACCCGACTGCTAAAGCCGAGATCATCTACTTACCAACTCATTCTGTCTGCCAAGCTAAATAACACTATTTCTTGTAGTTAAAGTGTCGAGAAGTAGAAGGTTGAGACAATGACCGAACCTCATATATGCCTGACTAATTAATTACTTGGCATCATGCTTGCCGATAGGCCGAAATAAACACAATTTCGAGAGTTAAATTCACTTGGCAAAGTCTGTCGTCGACTTAGTGGCCGAAAGATTACGTTACTGAAGGTTAAATCCACTTGGCACAACCTGGAGAGACTATTGCCAATTAACTCTAACATTCGGCAATTATAGGCTGATCTCTTTGGTGTCTCAGCCAAGCACTACAAGACTACCTCCAAGGCATGCTGAATGACCACATGCCAACTTCTCCCTATAAAACGTATGGTTTTATATTTTTATACTTGTTTGTCTTTATTTTATTTATGGGCCTAATTCTTTAAGGTTTAAAGCCTTGTACATTATTTACAGTTTTGCTATTAAGGTTTAGGACATACTATAAATAGCAACATTTGTGTCAATATAGAGATATAACGGAATTAATGAAAACCCCTTTTAAGTCCTTTTCTCTTAGAAAGCTCTCTCCCCTTTTTCAACTCTTATCAATCTCTTTAGTAAAGATTGTGGCGGGCAACCCTATCACTTGGACCAGTGCATCACATTCGATGAGTCTTAGGTCCATGTGTGGTTCTATGATGCATCATATTCTTAAAGTTAGTGCACTGGATTTGCTAAACCATTGACTCCCATTTATCTTTCATTCCTTCGATAGGATCGGACCCACCACCACTACGATCAGCCTTGTTTGTCCTTAGCCCCTGAATTCGTGTTAGTTGAGGATTGGATAAGAAAAACTAAAAAGGATTTTACTATAACTAAGGTGCTTGACAACAAAAAGATTGATTATGTTGTCATTATGTTGAGGGGCGATGCTTCTAAGTGGAGGGACAATGCTCCATGTACCCTACCCAACATTGACCAATTGAGTTAGAATGGTTTAAGTAGGCCTTATTTGACAAGTTCATCCCTAGAAGTGTTAGGCATCAAATGTAGCTGGTAGATTAAACCCTTTAGTAAGGTACATGGTCCGTGGCGGAGTATGAAGCTGAATTGGATAGGTTGGCACATTTCATACCAAAGGCCACCCGAGTTGATGAATAGTCACAGATTAACCACTTTATACATGGGGTGGAGCTAAAGATGTAAGAACGTATGGTAAGGTTCCAACCTATAGTGTATTTAGAGGCCATAAATAAGGCTAAGTGTTTTGAGCAGTTGTTAAAGAGAAAACATGATTAGTTGAGTCGCTATACGAGTGAGATATGAGAGAGAGGGCGATAGCGAGTTATGAAACACCGAGTTTCGAGAAGGTGGCTAAGAGGCTAACTTCAGGTATTGCTATCAGAGGCCTTAAAGACAGACTAACTGTATGGTAACCCAATCCTATAGCCTTACCACCAGTACCTCAGGTTAGAGCTCTAGCACCTACTATGACATGTATGCAATGCTTTAGCCTATATGATTTGTTAGCTTATAAGTGGACCATAGGGGCTTACTTCCTCTGTAAAAAGACAAGACATTTAGGTAAGGACTATAAGGAGGTTACAATATTTCACTAGGGGTTTTGTTTAAAATGCAAGTAGGGGGGCCATAGAATTGCTGACTGTAGGGATGTAGCTACATAGACTATAGGGGCACTAATTGCTAAATCCTCTTCAGCTCTCAAGCTACATTACCTCAGCATATAGGACTGCGCCAAAGAGCCTCGGTAAGAGTGTTCACTCTTTAGCATTAGGAGCTAACCTTAGACACAAACACTGTAGCAAGTATACTCTATGTCCATAATCGTATAGTATATGCATTATTTGATATGAGTACATCACATTCCTGTATGGCTGATTCTTAGGTGAAACTATGTGGTTTGTTTATTGCAAATCTAAGTTATGAGTTTTCTATGGATTCACCTTTAGGGAGTGACGCAGTATTAAATCGAGTATGTAGAAATGTAGAAGTGGTTGTAGAAGGGAGGATCCAGCCAGTTGGTTTATTAGTGCTACGGCTATTAGATTTCGACATTATTTTAGGCATGGATTGGCTATCAAAGCACCATGCCACCATTGACTACTGCAATATGGTGGTTTCATTTGAGCCCCTAGGTTTAGAGCCCTTTAATTATCAATAGAGATGAAAAAACCAACTTGGTGTCTCACTTATGAGTTGTGGGAAAAATTAATTATAGCTACCCTAATGATTGAGCTAAGTAGAGTTGAGTTGAAAATGGGCAAGTCCTAGTGGTTTAAGAGTTTCTTGACATGTTCCTAAAAGATTTGCTAGGTCTGCCACTTGAGAGGGAAGTCGAATTCAATATAGAAGTGGTACTTGGAACTACACCCATATTGAAGTCAACCTACAAAGTTAGCAGAGTTGAAAAAACCATTATTGGAGTTGCAAGATGGGATTTATTAGGCTTAATTCGTCTCCTTGGGGAGCTCTAATCCTTTTTGTAAAGAGGAAGGATAGTAGTCTATGCATGTGCATTGATTACAAAGATCGGAACCAAGTAGCCGTAAAGAATAAGTATCCCTTCCCTAAGATTGAAGATCTCTTTGATCAGTTGTAGAGTGCTAAAGTCTTCTCTAAAATCGACTTGTTCTAGGTACTATAAATTGAAAGTTAGGTTAGAAGATGTTGAAAAAACGACTTTTAGAACCAGGTATGGTTTGTATGAATTCTTAGTGATGTTATCTGGCTTCATCAATGCTCTAGTTACATTTGTATACCTCATGAATAGGGTGTTTAGAGAGTATTTGAATAGACTTGTCATGGTTTTTATTGATGACAAACTTGTATATTCCAAAAGTCATGAGGAGCATGCCAAGCACTTAAGAATTATTTTAGGTAAGTTAAGGAAAGAAAAGTTATATACCAAGATGAGTAAGTGCGACTTCTAGCTTGAGTCAATGTCATTTCTTAGGCATATTGTGAATAAGGATAATATTGCAGTTGACCTTGAAAAGATGGAAGCAGTGGCTAATTAGTTAAGGCCTATTACAGTGTCAGAGGTTAGAAGTTTCTTAGGGTTAATAGGTTATTATAAGAGGTTTGTAGAAGGTTTCTTAAAAATAGCAACCTCATTGACATGCTTGACTTAAAGGGGAGTTAAGTTTGAGTAGACTGATAAGTGTAAAGAGAGCTTCCAGCAACTAAAAGAAAAACTTGTAATTGCACCAATTTTGACTTTTCCTTACAGTAGGAAATAACTTATTATATATAGTGATGCGTCTATTTTGGGTTTAAGATGTATCTTAATGCAAGACAGTGAAGTAATTGCTTATGCATCGTGTTAGTTGACGCCATATGAGAAAAATTACCTAACTTACGACTTAGAGCTAGCAATTGTAGTACATACATTGAGATTATGGCTACATTATCTACTAGGTGAGAAGTGCAAGGTTTATACAGACCACAAAAGTGTCAAATACTTCTTTACTCAAAAGGATTTGAATATGAGATAAAGGCACTGGCTAGAATTAATAAGGGACTGTGACTTGGACATTTAGTATTATCCGAGAAAAGTAAATGTCGTAACAAATGCTTTAAGTCGAAAGAAGTAAGGAAACATAGCCAGCTTACTCACTTTACAGCAATAGTTATTAGAGGAGATGTACAAACTTAAGTTAGAAGTATTGACTAGAGAGGTAAGTATTAGATTTTCCAGTCTAAGAGTATAACTTACTATTTTGGATAGAATCAAAGCTACTTAGATGAAAAATCAGAGTATATAGGAGATTAAGAGCAAGATGAAGGCAAGAAAGGTACCTAAGTTTGCAATGGATGTAGAGGGAGCATTGAGGTTTAAGCATTGATTGTGTGTTCCAGTAAGTGTAGGGTTAAAGGATAACCTACTTAAGAAAGCATACTACTTAACGTACATGGTTCACCTTGGGAGTACAAAAATGTATAGAGACTTGATGGCCAATTATTAGTAGAACAATATGAGGAGGTAAATAGCTGAGTACATGTCTAGGTACCAAACTTGTCAAATGATTAGAGTAAAGCACCAGAGACCAGTAGGAGAGTTGCAGTCGTTGCCTACTTTAGAACGGAAATGGGAACATATGGCTCTAAATTTTGTCATAGCCCTACCTAAAACCTTGGTAAAACATAACACAGCATGGGTGATTATAAAATGATTGACTAAGTGCACGTGGTTCATTCTTATAAATAATAAGTGTTTGATAGAGAATCTTGCCAAGTTTATATGTACAAGAGATTATAAGGTTGCATGGTGTACCGATATCCATTACTTTCAACCAAGACACTAGGTTTGTGAGTAAATTTTGGAAAAGTCTTCACAAGGCATTAGGTACGAGTTTACATTTCAATACTACCTCTACCCTTAGATTGATGGGCAATCAGTGTGTATAGAAACAATTACTAAGGGCTTTTTAGGGTTAGTTGATAGAAATCAACTCCCCAGACCAATTATGCGTAGTCGAGCTAGAGAACTCTAAGGATTCACACGGAGGATACTAGCTTGAAGCCCTATCCAAGATGAAGATTCTTAGTCTAATCTCCATCTTTCACTTTACTACCGACTTGAACATCGAGCTCTCATGTGCACCAACATAGTTTTCGAAGCTGTTGAGCAGATGTACCAACCTGTTAAGCATACTGGCTAACTTGTAGAGTAGCCATACCTATCATTGAGCTCTTACCAAAACCTAGACTGTGTTCGAGCAAACCAACCTCTAACTTCTATCTAAGTCGAGCTCCTAAGCCATCTAGCATCTAACCCCTATCCGAGCCGAACTGCAAGATACCCAACCTGAAGGGGATTTAGACATCCTTGAGTGATAGAGTTTTGAACTAACCTAGATTAGGTCGGCTCTAACTGTAGACTCTTTCCTTCACCTTTGTTCGAATTATATTATAATCTAAGCCACCAACCACCATATGATACATATCTTTTAATACATCATTCCAAAAGGATTCTTTACTTTTCCATATAAAATATTTTTTGTCTCTTTTACCTTTTTTAGTATGTTTCATGTATTCTATTTATATATTACGCTTTTTGTCTTTTCATGTATGTATTGTAATCCTAGTGGAGTGAGCATATAAACCCCAATTTATTGTACGCAGACATCACCACTTTATTATTGAATATTATCAATTTCCTTATTGAGTAACCGTAGTGCTCTCAGTCTCTCTTAACTCTTATCTATTCCCTTTAGTAAGGAGTAGTGATAAGTGAACTTATAGTTTGGACCAGTAAGTCATATCAGGTGAATTATAGGTCGAATAGGATCATTCGGTGCATCATGTCAAATTAGTAACTACCTAGATTTGCTAATCCCCCTTTTGTTTTCTTTTGGTTCCTTCTTATTGTGGTGCTCTTCTATGCGTTCGACCATAGAGACGCATCATTATGGGATCAACATCTAACATTAGTAGAGTTTGCTTATAACAATAGTTACTAGGTTACTATTTAGATGGCTCAGTATGAAGCCTTGAATGGAAGGAAGTGCAGATCACCTATTTATTAGGATGAGGTTAGTGAAAGGCAGTTGATAGGACCGAAGTTGGTATTGGAGTTACCCTATATTGGAAGCCTTACAAAAGGCTTATGCACTTGATTTTAGGGGTTAGTAGGACCTTGTGACAATTTAAATGGCTTTGTATGAAACCCTGTATGGAAGGAAGTGTAGATCACCTATTCACTAAGATGAGGTTATTGAAAGGCATCTAGTAGGACCAGATTTGGTACAAGAAGTAGTAGATAAAGTCAGGTTAATCAAGTAAAAGATGCAATCTACCTTAAGCCATCAAATTAGCTATGTTGATAAGTAGCAACATCCATTGGAGTTCCAAGTAAGAGACGGGGTGTCGTTGAGAGTGTCCTAATAAAGGGCATTGTCAAATTTGGGTTAAGAGGAAAACTAAGCCCTAGGTATGTTGGTCCCTTCAAGATCCTCAAGAGAATTAAGAAAGTAGCTTATAAGTTAGACCTTCCTCCTTGACTTGAGAGTGTACATGATGTGTTCCATATATCTATGTTGAGGAAGTACAAGAAACCAAACCCAAATTAGGAAGAGGAACCACATGTGTAAGTCGTAGATTTAGAATACTTACAATTATAGCTGATCATGTTAATAGATGAATGACTAGTTAAGATCATGGACACTAAGATACATAAATTGAGAAGGAGAAGTATACCTTAGTTCAAGGTTTAATGGTTAAATCGGTCTAAAAGGAAGGTGACTTGGGAGCTAAAGGAGGAGATAAAAAAGAAGTATCTAGAGCTATTTCAAAATCCAAGTAACTTAAATGATGAAAGTTTTGTTGGGGGGAGGGGGAGCTATAAAGCCTAGAAAATTAAAATAAAAACAAAAGGAATTTAAATAAAATAAAGATATTAAGGTATAAGAGGGGCTTTGGTATTGCGTATAATTGGTTTATGCTTATAAGGGCATTAAAGTCTAATAAAAGTTAGAAACTTCCCCCTTAACCTTAATAACCCTAACCCTATTTAAACCTTTGCTTAAACCAATAGGAGCCTTTTCACCATCTTGACGTTTGGAGCAATAAAATTCGGATCCCTACAAGTCAAGCATTGGAAATCACAAGAAAAGAGCGGATTTGCTACGAAAACACAGTTATAAGGTATGTTAACCTTAGTAGATGTTATAATATACATTTTTCTGTAGAAAGGAGTCATAAATTTGATTGGATCCTTGAATTGTAGCATGGTAAAGGTGTAAATTTTATCCTTGGGTGTCATTATAGTAAGGAAACGCATAAGTATCCTTGAATCTAAAGTTTTATATTAGTTTTTAATAGATTAAGGTTGATTTTGTGTATATTTGAATCTATGGATTGGCTGATCTTGGTGTTTGAGGGGATGTTATTAGTTGTATGGAGGTTAGGTAGTGTGTCAAGGATTGTGATTAGTGTTGAATGGATGATTTGTAGTGGTGTTTGAAGTAGGAAATTGATGTTTGAAGGGAATACGGCTAAGGACCATGGCTATGGTCATAATTGTGTTCTTCCTTACAAGGTTGTGTTGAGTTATGCACGAAGAGGAGAAGAAAATTTAAGCCTAAAGGATCATGACCAACGTTCACAACTGTAATCCCTACTTATAGTCTTTCTAGTGTACAAGAACAAGAACTACAACCAAAGTTCACAACTGTAATTCTTGGTTATGTACTTGTTTTACCCTTTATTACTTCTTCTCTTGCTTTCTAACCTTCTAAATCATAACTTAAACCAATATAAATCAGCTAAGGATTCTGATTTTGTCCTAGAAACATAGACAATAACAATTGAACCCATGATTCAAGTAAGATTTTAGAATCTAAGTTAGGACATGAAAGAACCTTTCAGACAGTAGATTCTAATCATTACTTTTATTATTATCAGGTATTGATTTTGAACTTACTCTTGCTCTAGACACCAAAAATAGTAACGGTTACTCTTCGGATCTAGGTATGGGATACATGCATGTATTGTTGTGCTTGACTAGTATAGTTCATTAATTAGAATTAAATTAACTTGACTTATTAATTTTTTTGCTACTTATGCTTAGTTTCAACCTTCCATTAGTAAGGTTCAATGGGTTAATCAGGCACTTGGTGATGATATGCGATTTGCCTGACGAGGGTTTCGTATTAAGACGACTCAACTAGATTTAAGAAGGGTTACTTCAAGTTTTAGGATGTTAGAACTTCGTTGATTATTGGTTAAATAAAAGATAATTAAAATGAGATTGTTGTATTAGTTTCATATATGAATGTAAGTGAATCATGTTATTTGTGTTATATGAGTGAATTTCGTGTTCCATACTAGGCATAACTCACTCTTTAGGGATTTGTGATTTTCAATTTTAGGTACATGTAACATGGAAAGTACCAAATACCATGAAGATTCAAATTATGACTATTATTACTTTAATGATGAGTCAAAATATTATTACTTTGATGACAGGATAGGCTTTGTCATAGGAGTCGCCTGTGACTCCATACTTTTTATTTTATTTAGAGTATTATATTTAGTTCAAAGTTATAAACCCATTATGGTTAAGTATTAGATATTCAAAGATTTTCAATAGTTGAATTAAATGATGACAGGTGTTAGATGTTTGAGTTAAGTGGTGAAATTTACCACTCTTATTTATTTGTTGAGGAGAAGTTCAACGTGAGACAAGTGGTATTATTTTATTGTGGATTTTAGAAAGGTGGCAGTTTATTAGATGCCTTAACATGTCAGCTTCTAAGGCTGGCACATGGTAGGGTTATGGCTTCCCGAGTTTCGATGCGTTTCAGATATCTACGAGGATACCTGTATTATGTTTTCTAGTTAAAATGAGAGAAAGTAAGTCATTTTATATAGGTAATTGTTGATCACATTCCTATCAATGTACTATATTGCTTTAGTGAGTATTTTCAATAGAATAAATTAGTTTTCTCATTTTTCTTAAGCTCACATTTGTGTACATTGAGATTTCTTTAAAATATAATGAATTTACACCTAGAAATGAACTATAGGACTTATCTAATAAACTGCATGTTGTAACTAATGCACCATTAGTTGAACCTTAAGTGAATGAACTCTCTATAAATTATAACATTGTAGAGAAATATATCTCAAATAGAATAAGATAATCTAAAAGTAGTTAAATTGGATCACGATAATGGTTTATATGTAGTTATAGCTCAAGATAAGGCAATAGATTTAAGGGATGAATTTAGAAGTCAAAAGATGAAATATATCAAGTGAAGCAGAACTTGATGTAGAAAGTGTAGCCAAATCAGATCTAGAAAGTCGAAAAGAAAGTTTGGAGGTGAAAATAAATTATTAACTTCTTAACAATAATAATAATGAATCTAATGTAATATTCACTATTGATGACGATGTAAAGGAGGAAGGAGTACATGGAGTTACTGAAATTCTTTATATTTTCGAAATTATAATATTACGTTTGAATCCTAAAGAAAAGAATGATGGGCGAGGATTTTAAAGAATTTGAGGGTGGATGAGAACTAATACTTGACTCAACAAGTGAGACAAAACTTGAGGTATAAAGTATATGAAACAAAAAAGTCAAACATAAAGTAACAACTATTGATGACGATAATGTTGATGAGGATGAAATGCTTAAAGTTATAGAAATGTTTGAGACTTTCGGGATTATATCATTACATTTGGATTCCAAATTAGAAAGTGAAGATATAGATACAAAAATACAAATAAAATGAATTATATTAGAAGAGATGACAATATTTGATAGTTTCGATATTTGTGGAATTAGTAGGACAAGTCGTCTAATGATATAATTGTATATGTTATAGTATTACACTAATAACATAATAATGACAAACTCCCTTTCTAAAATTTGAACCACAAAACATTTTCTAACTTGAGACATATCTACATCTATATAAATATTGCTTTATAAACTTAGAAATGCCACTAAAATGGACATAGATTAGTCTAGAACTGCTTAACGATCAAGTTAAAATGTAGATGTATTATCAACTTCTAAAATATTTCTATCATCATATATTCATGCAAGTTTTATGAGTGGTGACACTGAAATAAATTATATAAGGTATAATATGTATCATAATGCAAGAATAATAATTATGTATATGACCTTAAAAGTCCTAAACTTATGTCCCCTTAACCCTTTCAAATACTATTGTCACAACTATGAAATTGAAATTTATAAACAATTATTAGATATTGTACACCAAAGATGTAATTTTATAAACTTGAATGCATATAAGGGATGTTTGTAAATAAAATAAGAGTAAAGCATTAACAAGGTAAGATTTCATTTATGATACATTAGAATTATTATGCATATGTATGATTTCGTAGAAATTTTTTGGAATTAGGACATGTTATATTAAACTTGAAATGAAACAAGTGTATTTATTTTGTATGTATTTTGAATCAATGTTTTAGCCATACTTCCAGTACAATTCAACATATTTATGATTAAATTCTATGGAAATGATAGATAAAGGGGATAACTCATCCTATAAGTATTGCGATAGGAATTATTATGTATTTAGCCTATTGCTAACTGTTTATTAGAAGAAATATTGTTATCATAATTAAATATATATATATATTTTTTGGGGAAAAATTAAATTTATATATTAATTGTTAGTTGCAAACTACCATTTTTTACCACTTGCTATATCAATTTCTAGAAAACAACCTTTCTATAATTCACATGTTGTTAAATGGCCTTGCAATAATCAAACCATCACATATTATATACACCAAAACCAAGCATGAAATACTTTGATATATTGACTTTTGACAAGGATGAGTATACTAGGTATCGAATTTGGAAATAACCTTAGTAGAAACACCCTTACAATGTTAATTATGAAGTAATTTTATGTACAACCTTACAATACCTAAAGGATGATATTGTTAAATAATGATCATGAACTATGACATACAATTGGATCAAGATATAAAACATTCAACTAGCTCATCTTAATTACCAATACTAATGATGAAAATATTATGGAAACCATAGGATACATCATTAGCACCAATAAAATTAAAGGTAAAATTTACCTAAAAAAATCAATTAGCTTAATCTACTATCTGTAATTAATAATTAACTAAAAGAAAGGAAATCTAGGGCTAAATTATACAATATGTTGAGCAACTAATTAGGAAAGAAAACCAACTATTGTAACTAGAGATATAATCAAGACAATATAAAAAAAAATATTCTTTATATATTTACTAGTAAATATGAGTAAGCAAGAAGAAGATGGTATATCTATGACTCACATGTCTCTTTAGTCGAGTCTTCTATCTCAGTTAATAGTCATGTATGTTATGTTAAGTATGAGTCAAGTCAGTAATTGATGTCTTTAAGATTCTTTTTAGTTGATGTTGTGTTAATTCTCGTTGGGTCAGGTCGAGTCAAGTCAAATTAATTTGAGTCATTAACTATCTTATTTTAAAGTCGAGATAGTAAAAAGGTCAAGATTCGCTAAACTTGTCCCTGTTGATATTTATGCTAGCAATATAATGCAAGAAATCCATAATCATAACAATAACACAATTAACTATAGAGTCTGATGCATTAATAAGACAAAAATGAATAAAATTTAAATTAAATGTAAAGGGAAATGATATTGATGTGACTAACTTCGAGTTGAATATAGAAATTGGATAAGGTAGAAGATGTAGCAAAAGGTAAAATTAGGAAGTGCATTGATTTCATTATGATAAACTTACAAGATAGGAGGTAGAACTGGTAATGGTTGGTTAATAGATGACAATATGGGAATATAATAATTAGAATGGAAGACCTTATGACTCTATAAGCTAGAGACCTCTCAATGTAAGAGTTGGTATAGAAGGTTCCTTCATTAATAGTTCACAACATGTCTAGGACAATATAAAGGTAAAGGAATTCAAGCATACTCATCAAGATAATAACAAGCCCCAGTTTTGCTTCGATTTGTGAGTGTGTAATATCAAACTCCTTAATTTGAATTAGAGTGGGCGCAATTTATTTAATGTCATGATAGACCAGATAATGTTATGTGATGGTACTTACTTGTATATGCGTTACATTTAACTAACTTAATTGAAAGTCTAATTGTTTTGTACTTAATGTATGCTGCTTTTGTCTCTGTTCTACTTACTAAGTACTGAGTACATTGTGACTCATTTCCCAAAAGATTTTATTGCGGGTCCAAAGTAGAATGTAGTACTTAACCTAAATCCAGAACAATGACGTGATAGCTTCCATGATTATTTTTATATTAAGAACTCATATAAAGATAAATGGGTTCTTTTTAAGAAAAATTACACTAGCGGTTATCAGTCTTTATGAATAAGTTCAAATAGGAAATTAACGTTTTGATAAGTGATTAAAATAAGTAAGTGATTAAAATAAAGGATTGTCATTATATTACTGTTAGCTTAGTCTAACATGGTCATTTAGTGAGACATAGTGGTTACAATGTAATATGTTATCAATATAATAGATATAATAATATTATAATATATGTAATAATAATAATGCAATATGAAAATAATATATATTATAATAATATAATTAATTTTATTATATAGAAAATAAAAAATGGAAATTAAAAAAAAAAGGAAAAATAGTAAAAAAATTTTAAAAAATAAAACCTAGCTATTATTATTTTTATATCATATATCTTAAATTTGGACCAAAAATTAAATTTTAATATTATATATTATATTTATATTATAGTACTAGCTTTTAGTTTTTTCATTTTCTTATTTTTATAATTTTTACTTTTCATAATTTTCTATTTTTTTAGATTTTTATATATTTTTTAAAGTTTTTTTTCATTTTCTTATATTTAAATATATACATAAGTGCTATGTGTATACTATGTATACGCCACTTAGTATCAAGTGTTATTTAATAGCGACATCATACTAAATTAATAATGTTATAATGACTATCTCTTATTTTATCCATTCACCGAAATATTAATCTTTTATTTGAATATTTTGAAACGTTGGTCTTCTATTTCAATTTATCTCCAAACATTGATATCCTTTAAAATAATTCTTCGGTTTTTCTAGCCATTATTAATTTCAAAGTGCTTATAATGCTATAATATATAAAAAATTCGATTGAATACTACATTGTAGGATAAATTTTGCCATGGTGTCACTTTCAAATTGTTGCTTGGCTTTTAAGGACTTGATTTGTTACTTATTTATATTTTATTCTTATATTAAGTAGAAATTTCGCTTATTACATAGTAAATAATATCCATTTATATTTTATTCTTATGTTAAGTAGAAATTTACTTATTACATAGTAAATAATATCCATCACTATCTTCAAATTCTTCCAACCATAGGCAAAGGAGTAGTCATAATATAATTTAGACGATTTTACCCTAAAACCTTATCAACCCATATTTTACAACGAAAGCTTAATAGCATCAGAGTGTAAATATGAAATTGATATCAATCTCAACTCTCATATTGGCCTTTTTTTTCTTTTTTTTAACGTTTTATTTCCTTTTTGTCATAGGTCTTTGTATCCCTCAAATATTCTTTAGTCTTTTAACTTTTTTTTTTTTTACTTTTACTATAGAAAGTTATACTTTATTCATTGCACTCAATAATATACCAATTCCCCAACCAAATAAGAAAGAAAAGGAATCCTTTTATTATTTTTTTCCCTCTTCCCTCCACGATAGTTTTCTTTTTTCTAATCAGTTCGATTATTTATATTATTAAAACTTTTTGGAGTTTAAGTAACCGCATCTTTAAAATTATCTATTTAACCTCTATTTAATATTACTTAACAAAAAAACTAACAAAAATGTAAACTATTAAAATTATAAAGAATTGGTAAATTTTTCTACTTATTCATCTTTCTCTCTCTTTATTCTCTCTCCTACTCTCTCTCTCTCTCTCTCCCCGCTAATATTCTCACCATCCTATTCCTCTCCTCATAACACTCTCATCTCTCTATTTTTCTCATTTATTAATATCTTATATTAATATTATAATATATTTGATTATACAATACAAATTTATTTATTTTATATACACGCAATATGAATATATTATCAGCTAGTAGTATCAAATAAGTTTCAAGCTAAGCTTGATTAAAATGGGAAAAAATATGATTAATCCATATCATCCCTCAATATAATTAAGAAAAAAATTATGTTTACTTCTCATTCAACTCTATTGGCACTGTTTAGTATTAATTTTAAAATTTGCAAGGCGTTATGTAATTAATCTTATAATGAATATACAAGTCAACTTAGTACACCCACGTCTCCCTTTGTCAAATGACTTGCACAAAAATCTCAAGTATCACAAATTTTCACAATTTTCTGTATAAAGAGTATAAAACCAAAAAAAAACATTGCCGTCATGTCTAGCAATTAAGATTTTATGTTAATGACATGCTTGGATTTCAGGCATCACTAAGGGCCTCCCGAAATAATCACCAAACCTTCTCTTCTTAACCGGTACCACGTGTGTCACACGTGCCACCGGTTCGGTCCCCAAGCTCAGGCCTAATGTCAAGTCGAGTTGGATTTCATTCCTCTCGGCCTGAACCGGCGGTTTAGCTGCTCCACCCATTTCTGCTCCTGAATTCTTCGGCTCCTCTGCGGCATCTCCGGAAACCATGCTATCCATTTCCTTACTATTAACATCACCTTCACGAGCCACCAACTCAGACTGGTGACTCAGCGATGACTCATGGCTCGATGTCCGGTTCAACCCATCCTCACAACTCTTCACCGGTTCATCCCGAGCCGTCGGATCATCAACAATGACCGGCTTGCAGGCACCACATTCCGGCCGGGAAACACCCTTGAGCCGGCGCCGGGTCTTAGCTCGCCGCGACTCGGCTTGAGCTGCCACGTTATCGTCCTTGGAAATATGCCGAATGTCATAAGCCTTCAAGGGTGGCGCATGGCCATTGGCGGCGACGGCTTCGGAGTTGATTGGCGTGACGGCGTCGCCTTTAAGGACGGCTTCAACTGCGGCTTGGCATAGTTCCCACCTACCCGAAACTAGCAACCCGACTGACCCGTAAATGGGATTCACGATACGTCCACATGCCTCGTACAACAATGATCTAAAGATCGCTGGAATTAAAAACAAATGTTAAGTTTGAGGAAAAAAGTTCAAAGAAGGAAAATGAAAAAAATAAAAACTAAGAAAGTACATCCAACTTTTATGCTTAATTTCCAAGAAAAGAAATAAAGAATAAATACATAAATAATTCATCTAAAAATATTTGGGTCATGTTGCAATTAGTACTTTCCTGTCTCTAGTATAACTCTTTTATAGGATATCGATACGTTACAGTTACATGATAGACTGAACGAATTTTTGTTAATGACCAGTTAAAGTCCCCTTTAATGTAAAAAAAAAAAATCCAGAAGAAGTTGATTATTGAATACTAACCAGGTCGAAGATTTTCGGGTCCGGAGTTGATGAGGTTCATGAGACCAGCGCGGCCATAGAACTTGGCAAGGAAAAGGGTGGCGTTTGCTTGAGACTCGGGGCTCTTGATCCATTGAAGACATGGTCTTATGCTGCAATTATCACTACAACCTTTCCGTAGGACTCGGCATCCATTGCAACTCATACGCATTTTCGATTTATCGTTGTAATAACCAAGATGGGAGAAAGAAGACGGAGAGTTAAATCTTATACAACAAGATGTGAGTGAAATTTCAAGAATGTTTGTGAATGTGGGTTTTGCAAGAAAGTTGTGGGTATTTAAGTTGAGCGGGAGAAGGATTTGATGTTTTATGGGGCCAATTGGTTATGTCAAGTACAGTGGATAGAGAGTTGATGGTTTTTTCATTTTTATTCCTTTGTTGTATTATTAAAGTTTGATGTAGTTGCAATTTAATAATCAATACTAGTTTCAAGATTATGGGAAATTTGAGAAAATTAACAACCTAGTTTTAACTTCTGTTTGGTCCTGCCACTCCCAGTTTAGCGCGTGGTCTTAGTTCCCCACATGTAATTTTGCAATTATCAATTAACCTATGTAAATTATACCAGTAAAGCAAAAAGTCACATAAGCATATTGTTAATGTTGCATTTTTGAAAATAAATGTTCTAAACTTTTAAAATAAAACTTCATTTCACATCACTTTTAAAAATGTGTTTATTCTATATTAGTGATCAATTTGAATTGAATTGTAGTAATGGTTTGAGAAATATTTGCATATTTTAAAATTTATAAAAAGATACAAATGCATTTTGAAAGTTTATTGTATCCACACTTAATAATCAATAGTTTAGGGTGCTAACTTGCAAAATCCCCATATATGCAATTATCGCTATTTTAAATTAAATAAAAACTTAAGATTCCAATTATAGTCAAATGTAATAAAAGTATAACATTGCTTTTATAATATATTAGCCGGTATATGGAGAGTAATTATTGTTAAAGTCTAAGTTTTTTGAGCTTTTTCTCTTAACTTGATATGGTCAAGAAGTTCCACTTGAATCACCCGAAAAAAAAAAAAAAAAAAAGGAAAAAGAGATTCCACTTGTGTTCTCATAATTAATAAATTTCACCTTCAAGACATAACAATATGTTTCATTAAGGTTACACTACAAGAGCAGGAAGCAAAACAGTAAATGACTTAAAAGTACGCAATACAGAGAGAGGGTAAGATGAATACTATATTTAACTTCAAAATACTTAATTATTAGGAAAATACCACATGTAAAAAAGGAACAACAATCTACTGAAAAAAAAAAAAAAACATAATTTTGAAAAAAGTACTATGAAAAAAACTTTCCTTCATCAAACGTCCTTTACAATAAAGATTATATATAAAAAGGAGAAGGGTAAATTATGTGGACACTCTTTGAAAACTTTTAATATTGCATGGTTCCCTATATTTTTAAAAGTTAATACTTACACCTTTTGAAACAATATATATGTTTTATCTTTATTTGTCATTATTAATAAGGAAATACATATTAGTTTCTAATTGATCATAATAATTAATTAAAAAATTATAACTATATTTAATAAATAAATATTAAAATGTATAGCATTTTATCCAAGATTTTATCTTCTTCTGCTTACAACTCAAGATAAACTCTGCAAAAAAATTTTCTTGAGGTAGTAAACTACATTTCAATGGAAAAAAAAAAAGAAAAAGAAAAAGTATATACCAAGTCAGTGACTCTCTGCATCTTGATTAAGCACTAACTATCAAAGTCATAAGCACCAACAACAGAACTACGACTTATTAAGTTTCATATTGTCAACAAGTTCATTATTGATTAATTTTAATGAGACTAACGAAAATGAGGGTACATAATGGAAGGTTTTAAAAATGACAAATGACTTCTATGTTTATGGATTACAACATTTTCTTAAACTCCTGTTGCACGCCAACCTACTCAATCCGACCTAAGAAGATCCTCCTAAGCTAAGAAAAGAAATGATCGACCTAATGATAGCTAAGTAGGCGAGCCGAGCTGAATTGAGGTTAAGCTGACCTCGAGTACATATGAAAGAGGACAAACCTCATGATGTAAGACCATCGAAGTGAAGTGCTTTAAATGTTTTAGCTTCAAATATATGGTTGCTGAGTGTTCAAATCGACGTACCATAGTGCTTCGAGGAAATGTAGTGAATAGCACTGATGAGAGCAAGCCTAAGGAAAAGAAGAATGTTAGAAATATTGAAGCTGAAGAGGAAGAGGAGACTAGTGTCTATGTCGACCAGGGAGAAGTAATGACCTTGGTGCTGAGATGAGTATGAGTTCTTAGCCAAACTTCATCAAAAACTAAAGAGAGAATCTATTCCATATGAAGTGGACCAATAAGGGATAGTTGTGCACCATCATAGTCGACAAAGGAAGTTGTACCAACATCGTCGTACAGTCCTTTGTGCAAAGGTTAGGACTGTAGACCTATAAGTACCCCCAACCTTATAAACTATATTGGCTTCATGATAATGGTACTTTATACGTGATGGAACAAGTAACTATACCGTTCGGTGTTGGAAATGTATATAGGGACGAAGTAGTGTATAATGTCTTCCTTATAGGAGTTTTACATCTATTACATGGAAGACCTTGGATGTTTAACCAACGTGTTATTCATGATGGATACAAGAATACCCATGCCTTTGTTAAGGATAGGAAGAAGATTGTACTGCAACTCACGACATCAACCTAAGTAAATGAGACCCATAATCAACTCACTTAAGCTAGTAAGAAAAAAGCCCTAGTGATGAGCCAAAGCAAACTTCGAGTTGTTGAGAAGGCTAGTATGCCTATGTTTCTATTGATTTGGAGATTGCTAGAGATGAGAGATTTGGAAGAAGTACTTGAATAGATCCAAAGATTGATTGACGAGTTTTTTGACCTGTTTCCTAAAGAGCTACCTAAAAGGCTACCTCCAGTTCGAGGCATTGAACATTATATTAACCTGCAACTAGGCATCGCCCTGCTAAACCAACCTGCCTACACAATGAAACCTAAGCAGTTTGCTAAGTTAAAAAGATAAGTAGATGAGCTCATAAAAAGAAGATATGCAATGGAGAGCGTGAGCCCTTGTATTGTACTAGCCTTACTTGTCCCAAAGAAGAATGGTTTATAACGCATGTACACCTATAGTTAAGCAAGTAACCAAAATTACTATCAAGTACAGATACCTAATACCGAAGCTTGATAACATGTTAAATGAGCATTATGGCGCTAAGGTATTTTCAAAGATTAATCTACGAAGTGGCTACCACAAAATTCACATGAGACTAGGTAACAACTGAAAGACTGCTTTTAAGATTAGGCATGGTTTCTATGAATAGTTAGTTATGCTGTTTGGGCTTACTAATGCGCCAAGTACATTTATGAGGATTATGAACCATGTGATGTGCCCTTTGATCAAACAATGTATGGTCGTGTACTTTGATAATATATTGGTGTATAGTACTAACCTGAATAACCATATTCAACATCTTCGAGCATTTTCGTATATTTTACGAGCTAAGAAGTTATTTGGGAACTTAAAGAAGTGTACATTCTATCAGGATGAAGTGGTTTTTCTTGGGTATATAGTATCAGGAGAAGGAATCAAAGCTAATAAGGAGAAGGTTCGAGTTATCTTAGAATAGTCAACACTGAAGAATCTTACTAAAGTACGAAGTTTTCATGACGTTGCTTCTTTCAATAGGCAATTCATTAAAAACTTTAGTACAATTGCAAGCCCCTTGACTAAGTTGACTAAGAGGAGTAATGGGTTCAAATGGAATGACTAAGGTGAGTAAAGCTTCAAGGAGATTAAGGAGAAGCTCACCCCTACCTCCGTCCTATCAGTATTAGATTTTGACGAACCCTTTAAACTAGAATGTGATGTATCAAGCATTGGAATAGGTGCCATCCTGATGAAAGAATGATGACCAATTGCCTACCATAGTGAGAAGCTTAGTGATGCCGCATTGAACTATTCTGTGTATGAGAAAAGGGTTGTAGTCTCTTTTTCTGATCTCTTACTATCTAGCAACACTACTTATGTTGTTAATGAATTTTGGGAGTTGGAAATGTCCTGCAAAGACAAGAAAATTGCTTGGTACAGGGGCTAGTTTGGTGTAACCGCTCCAATGCTTAAGTTAGTAAGCAGGAATGAGGAAAGTAAAATAAGTGATTAAGAGTTATCAAATATCTCTTACAGAGTTTCCTTCTCATATTTATAAGAGATTGTTATGTTTGAAGGTGTAGTTATCGGAATAACTATCGAGATATGTGAAAGTTTCTTGATTAGACATCTTTCTTAAAATATGGGGAAAGCAAGCAGTTATGTAAAATAACTGTACTTATGATAATTGTTCACACCATGAACTTGGATTCAAATCAGGAATGGATATGCGTTACTCGGCTAAATGTTGAGTGTGTCAATAACATGGTGAGGTGCCAAGAATATGGATCACCCAAACTATCGGTAGCCAAATGGATGAGTAAGCGAAGTTATATCAACACTTAACAAACCAAGTGGACGAAAACTAACTATTAACATTTACCCCCCAACTCCTGTGTTCAAGAATTTAACAAAGGGAGTAATGTATAATGTGTTAGAGGGTAAGTGGGGAGCAGTTCTTTAGATGCCAAGTGAGGTAGGAAGCAAGACGGTTTGCATTCTAATTGAAAAGTCACAACTTTCAAATTCCCGCCCATTTAAGAAACCAAAATGGTAGGAGGCATGACACCTATCACCTTGATCATCATTACGCCATAAGCCTAATAACTGTCAGAAAGTTATCAACCATTAGATCTCTATCCCGAAACACGCGTCAACAATCTACACCACTATCAACTCAATGCATCATTACCATAAAAAACAAATTTGCAGTTATAAGGGTGAGTTATCCGTATTTAAAGGACTGTTCAAAATTAAAATACATTTCTCTAGTTGCATCACCAAACCTTAGTTTGTGCTCTTGTCTTCAATCTCACATTCTTCAACTTTTGTGATATCATTCCTTATAACCATTTAGGTATGGTTCGTAACATAATCTATTAACTTGTCTTATCTAATTTCGAAGCGACGAAAACTGAGGCCACTTCTCCCTGCTAAACAAGGAGTGAAACGGCATGTTTCTTTGGTAGCTTGGTTGATAGCATTGAGAAAAGGTAGGATAAACTTAGTCAAATAAACACTCTTGCCGTAGAAAATTATCCTAAGGACAAAGAAAGGAGATCTTCGGTGAAATATTTGTACAATAACATAGCTTACTTTCGTGACTCTCCAAATAGAACTGGCAATTCTGCTGACAGAGTCCTTGTAGTGAAATATAACCAATACTGGCAAGATTTCCCTGGATTGTGGAATCTTAGGAGGCTGATAGAAGAGGAAAGGGTATGTTTCCTAAGGGAGCACAAATTTCACATATACCTGAAATATTCAGATTTTTGGTTATATTTTCCTTTCTTAGCTTTTGTAAAGGGTTTCTTCAACTACTTTTGAGTCATGTTGAGTATGTTCTCACCAAACACATATTGACTTCTGGCGGCTTTCAAGATAATTTGTGAAGAAGTCGAAGTCAAGGCTATGCCTTAACTATTTCGGTATTTCTTAACAATTAGGAAGCAACCTGATAGGTGGTACTTTGCCACTATAAGGTATAGGCGTAAGTTCATGAATGGGTTAGAGTTCAAGATCCACAAGTAGCATAATAAATTTATGTCGATGGTGTCTAATGAAGAGTTGGACTTCTAGACTCAATGGACTAAGCCAATTTGCATAAAGAATATAGAACTGATGCTAAATGATGCTGCAGCGGTGAAGAAAATTTAAGAGAGGAAGAGGAACAAAATGTTCTTTTGAGACGCTGAGAGAATTACAAGGCATTATGAAAGCGAAGAGTTAATCTTTTCTGAAAAAGAAAGTACGCTAATAAGTGACCATAGTACTGAGTATAGCTATAAGAGGAAAGCCATTCTCATGACCTGAGGGGTGAATCATTGCCTTTGAGCCTTGCTTGATACAAAAAATGTAAGTTTATTCTTTTTCCTTGCGTTAATATTAACGTGTTTGCTCATGTTACCAATATAAGTGCTAATGAGGTAAATCCTATTAAACTACTTGCCTAGGCTAAAGCCAAAAAATCAAAAGTTGATAAAAGGGCGACCATAGTAGCCACTACCACTTAGCTTGTTGCCATGAAGAGAACAACAAAAGAGGATACGTCAAAGCAGACGACAGCATAGAAGAAAACTTCTCAACCAACCGAGAGGCGGAAAGAATGTGAGAAGACAGTACCGATAAAGGTAGCTCATTCTAGGGAGTCTCCGATCAAGAATATTCAAACTACTGCCAAATCGAGAAAGGGTAGTTGAGAGACCCAACCTCGCAATGAGGTTGGAGATACCACTGCCGCTAAAGGTTTGTCATTGGTAGTGGAGGCAGTACCAAGTATTGATAAGAGATTAGGGAAGGAACTCATCGGCTAACTACTTGCCAAAAGGTCCAAGGGTTTAGACTATAGGATGAAGGAGGTAATGCAGTCTAAAGCTCTCAGCATCAACAGTGCCGAATTTGTCACCAACAAGGAGGTCAGTGAGCACTTTGTTCCATGTTGGAGCTAGAACATTTTAGATATTAACTCGGTTCTAGGAGACGGGACAAAATCTCTAGCCTTAATAGAAGGAATTATTCTTCCGAAGGACAAACAGATTGCTAAGAAGGATGTCGATAGGGTCGGTGGTTGCAATAAGGCCATATCACTATCAAGTTATATGATGTGAGTATCCATATCTATCTTTTAACGGTTGAATTTACTCAGTTGCTAATATTCATTTTCTTTTTTAGATAAGTAGCCACACTCTGATGGCTTTGGATAAGGTCAATAAAGAAACTAAGAAGGTAAGATCCATAGTAGTTATGTATTCTATCGATTATCCATATCTATTTAATACTCATCATACTAAATGAAATTGTTGTAGAAAATCGATGATGCATATAATGCTTCCAAAGCCCAAACTATTGTTGTCGAGAATACAAGGATAAGGGTCGAGATGGAGGTGAGAAAGCTCTAAGAAGACCTTGCTGCTGAAAAGTTGACACATACCCTTACTGCCGATGAAGTCTTGAGCCCGAAGGCTAAAATTGAAGAGTAATATAAAGAGTCTAAAGGCCTAAAGGATGAGCTGTAGAAGAAGAAAGAAGAGTGCTGGAGGTTGAATTGAACTCTTTGTATGATGAGTGGCAAGGAAGATAGGCTCATAATGCAAATTAAAGAGTTGGAGACCAACAATACAAACTTACAAAGCCATGTGGTTGAGTTGGAGGAAACTGTGAAGAGAAGACCATCAATGGAAGAGCCTCTTATTATCGTCACTCCTAGTCGACAGTACGAGAGACTTCTACGAAAGAAGTTGTTGGAAGGGGTCTAAGTGGTGAAAGAGGAGATCTTGAAGCTTTACCCTAATTACGATCTCTCCTGCCTTGATTTTGCCGACATCGATGGCTAAGTCAATAGTTACGACAAAGCCAATGATGATGAATCAAGCATCGAGATGGTTATGAAGGGTAATGATGAAGCTTATGTCTAAGATCTAATGGAAGACAAAGAACATCTATCAAAAGAAACTCCCTATGTGTGGAAAGAGAAATCCGTTAGCTCTGAAACCCAAAGCGCTGAGAAACAAGTTTACTCAAAGAAAGCCCTAGCCTCTTATCTAAAAGTTACTTCTATTGATCCCAAGAATAGGCCATAAGATTTTCTTTGTATTCCTTGCACATTGCGTTTTCCCGAGTATTTGTAACAATATACTGTTGAATGAAAAGTATCTTTCATGTAACTATTTCCAGTACGTTTTATTTCATACACCGCATTTTCCTAGCATGTATGATATACGTATTTTGTTTTACACCTTATTCGTAAGCATGTTTTATTTCACACATTAAGTATTTCTTAGTGTATTTTATTTCACACACATAATTGTTTTTTGGTGCGTTTTATTTTACATGCCTAATTATTTTGGCATATTTTATTTCACATGCCCAATTCATGCATCTTTATAGACATTATCCATTAGCCATTTGAGACATGGACTAGCCGTGTTACTTGGCTATAGAATTAACTTTTGTAGTTCATTGATTGTGATAGGCTAGAACTTATGTCAGTTCATTCATTGTGCAGTCTAGAACTCGTTAACTCGGTAATCATAAAAAGATCATGAAACATAACAATACTTTTAAACATAATTCTCATGACTTGTCCATTCATCTGAGGGTATGCTATAGATGTATAATTAAGGCAAATGCCATACTCCTTAGAAAAAACTTAGAACTTATTGTTGTCAAACTACGGGCCATTATCTATAATTATCATGTAAGGAACTCCAAATCTTGATATTATGGAATTGAAAACAAATGCTTCCACTTTTGGCTGTATGATCTTCACCACTACCTCAACCTTTGCTCATTTGGTAAAGTAATCTATGGCAACAATGATGAATTGTCGCTGGATAGTAGATTTCAAAAAGGGTCCAAGAATATCTAACCCCCACTAGGCAAAAGGCTAATTGAGGATAGTGTTGGACAACTTCCTTAGCATCTTCTCTCATGGTCGGCCAATAATAGCCGAGTAGCAATGCTCAAACATATCACGTCTGTACTTTTACGTAGTTATTGCATACATCGCCATGCAATTCGAATAATACCCTCTAGGCATCTCTCGGAAGAAGGCATCGAAGATAGGGTTGTGATATGCTGCATTTGTATAGTTGACCATCAATCAACATGTAATTCACGACATAGTAAACCAATCTTCGCGCTCCTTTCTTGTCGTCAAAGAGAGTACCATCTCTTAAATAATCTATTAGGGAATCCATCTAAGATTCTTTTTTCAGGCAAGGAGCTAATTTACAGCTCGACAAAAGAGTAGATAAACCTTTATGTAGAAGAAATTCTACAAAAAGTTTATTGCTTAAGTCGGGGAATGCTATACTAGCTAATTTTGACAACTTGTTAGTAGCAATATTCTTACTTCTTGGAATCTTGTAGATGGAAAAAGATTGAAATTCTTCTGTAAGCGTTAGTGTTCGTACCATAAACAAGTACTTGCTCATCTCTTCTTCCCTTACCGCATAACTTCTTATGACTTAATTCACCACCAATTGTGAATCAGAGAAAACTTCAAGTTTCTTGATGCTAATCTCTTTTGCTAGTTTTAGTCCGGTAATCAAAGCTTCATACTCTGCTTCATTGTTGCTGGCCAGGAATCCGAATTTTAAAGCATAATGAACTTTGACATTGTAGGGGCCTTGAAGAACAAGGCTTGCACCACTTCCTTCTCTTGTTGAAGAACCATCCACATAAAGGAACCAGATTGGTTTCTCAGTAAACTTTACACAATCTTGCTCACTAGTGAATTCGGCTACAAAATCTGCCAACACTTGAGCCTTCAGTATCAGTCTGGGTTTGTACTATACGCCATGGGCACTTAACTTTAAGGCATATTTCATCATCCTCCCAGAAGAGTCAAGCAATTGTAATGCTTGCCATAATGGCTGATTAATAAGCATTATGATTTAGTGAGCCTTAAAATACGGCTTCAACTTCCTTGTCGAGAGAACCACTGCTAAAACAAATTTCTCAATTTTCATGTACTAAAGCTCTAGCCCTTGTAAAACATGACTCACATAATAAACGGGTCAATGCTCTTTGCTATCAATTTGGACCAATACAGAAAAAAGAGCTTCGCAACTAATTGACAAATATAAATATAGACTCTCTCCTAAGATGGGTGTCGAGAGTATTAGTGGTAACGTAAGGAATTCTTTGAGATCGTTAAAAGCTCTTACGCAATTGTTGGACCAGTTTAATTCTTTAAGATTTTAAAGAATTATGCGCAGCTATCCACACTTCTCAACACAAATCTATTAACGATAGCTATTCGCTCGATAAGTTCCTACACTTCCTTGACCGTATGAGGGGATTTCATATTTATTATCACCTTAATCTTTGTCGGGTTAGCCTCGATGCTGTGTTGATTGACTATGTATCCTAAACATTTTCTTGACATTACTCCAAAGATGCACTTCTGTAGGTTGAGTTTCATGCCGCATGTCCTTAGTGTAGCAAACGTCTCATCAAGATCGGCCAGATGCCGATCTTCCTTCATACTCTTCACAATCATGTCGCCTACATATACTTCAATGTTTCTATGAATTTAAGGTTTGAACATCTTAGTAATAAGTCTCTAGTAGGTTGCACCAACGTTTTTCAACCCAAAGGGCATCATCGTATAATAATATGTTCCAAAATTAGTAACAAAAGGCATATGGACTTCATCCTCCTTATCTATCTTGATTTGGTGAGTAACGCGTATCAAGCAGTTGAATCTACCATCTAATCGATTTTCAGCAGTAAGAAACAATTCTTAGGACATGCCTTGTTGAGATCTGTGAAGTCTATTCACATTCGGTACTTGTCGTTAAACTTCTTGACAAGCACATAATTGGCTAGCCAAGTTGGATAAGGCTCTTCTTGGATAAATCTTGCCTTCAATAACTTCTGGACTTCCTCTTCTATTGCTACTTGTCTCTTTGATGTAAAATGCCTTTTCTTTTATTGGACCACCTTCACACTTGGATCAATCTAGAGCTTATGTACCATAACTTCTTTTGTGATACCCGGTATGTCCGAAAGGGACCATGCAAACATGTCAGCGTTGGCTTGTAAGAAATTAATCAAACTTTACTGAATATCTGCTAACAAGGGTTTCCATATCTTTATTGTTTTCCCAAGGTTATCTCCCAAACAAATTTCCTCAGTATCACTTTTGATGAACTATTGACCAGTGGTCCCATTACTCGCGCATGACTTTGAGGACTCCAATCCCTTACCCGGTAAATTCTCTCTCGGCAACCTACTGACGACGAGAAAGTTTACTCCGAAAGAATGTAGCTGAACTCCTTGAGCTCTCCTAATTATCATACATTGATTTGTACACTTGGTAGTGATGGTGCCGACCATTTCCTTGCCAAGTAAGTTGACTTACCACTGCCAAGAAGTTCCTACTGAGTGACGAAAGACTCATTTAAACAGTCGAACAGTTTTCTCTTGATATGCCACTAGCCCCTTCATCCTGACCCTTTATTGCCGTAACATTTTGACCCCTCTCGTCTGCTATACTCAGAGAATATTCATATAAGACTAATGTTGCACTACCACTTGTCCACCTCATTTGACATTACTATTTTTCCATTTTCAATCTTTTTTCCTTTTTACCCTTTTTTGGTATGTACTAGGAATCCTCTTTTTGTATATACTTTCTTGTCATTTCATTATTTGTAATGCTACCTTAAGGACTTACTATAAATAGTCCTTTTCTTTTGTAAGCTGCAGATAACTTACATTTGAATACTGAATATTCTGTTCTTGTAAGACAACCTTCTTCAAGTCTATATTTCACATACTTTTATCTAATCTTGCCGAGTAACTCGAGATTAGTGGCGAGTAGACCTTAACATCAACTTATATGTCATATCAAGTGTGGTGTCAAGTCGTGTTGGGTTCGTTGTTAAGTCACATCCTCCGAGTAGCTTCATGTCAACTACTCTTGTTCAATTGTAGACCATTTCCCTCTAATTATCTTTGGTATCTTGAAGGACCAATTTTAGTTCAAATCTATCTTGGTAAGTCCTAGTGATAATTAAGCTCTTAGGCATACCATATATTCCTAATATCAAAGCTTAAGGTTGAGATTGAGACCGAAAGTTGTGTAATAATAGTCAGTCTGCTGTTTAAGATACTGTGCGTGATTGTAGCCATCAATGTGAAGTGTAGTTAGTGAAATTTTGTGTTAGGAATGTCAAACCTTAGTGTATAAGGATAGATTCATGATGTCAAAAGTGATGCTTATAGTCATGATTGAGTGACTTAACAAACACCGTATATTACTAATGAGTAGATATAAGATCTTGTTGCTATTGTAGCCAATTTAGCTACCTTAGTAAACAGGGTCTTAGAGAATGGACCATGTGAGAGAGTTACTGAGCAGGGCTAAGAAATGAGAGATAGGCCGAAGAGGTAGATGAATGAGCGAGCTCCGGAAGCCTTTCTAGTAAACTAAGAACCACCACAACATGTTGATAGAGTCACAAGGAGAAGGTTAGAGTTGGACGAAGTGAAAGAGTACGAAGAAGAAGACCAGTATGTTGGGCTTGATGAGTAAGAGTTTAAAGTGCCAAGAGGTGCCAAACATCTTAAGGTATCAATTTCGAACTTCAACAGGTCTAGTAATGCTGATGACTACCTAGATTGGGAAGAGAAGATTAAAAAGATATTTGACTTTTATGATTATGAAGATACTATCCGCGTTAGAGTGGTCACGTTAGAATTTTCTAGGTATGCAGCAATGAGGTGGAAGAAGCTACAAAATGTTCGCGTGAGGACCTAACACGAGGTCCGAACATAGAACGAGATGAAGAGAGTTCTGAGGAATTGGTTTGTTCCCGAACACTATGAACAGGATACTTTTCGACCACTCCAAGACTTGAGGCAAGGTAACAGATCCATAGACGACTATATCCGAGAGTTTCAGTTGCTCATGATACAATGTGATGTTGACAAGCTTGAGACCCGAACTATAGTACGATTCATCTCGGGACTTCGAGCTAAGATTAGTCACGTCGTGGAATTGTAAAGCCTCACAACTTTGGATGAAACCATCTGTATAGCCTAAAGAGTTGAGAGGCAACGATGGATCTAAGCTAGCCGAATGCCAAGTAACCGAACCATGATACTGAATAGGACTGGCCTGCCAAGTAGACCAGGGAATGACTAGGTGTCAAACAGTTCCAAGCAGACAAGGGGTGAGGTAAGAGTAAGATTGAGGAAATTTAGATCCGAAGGGACCGGGGTCAAAGTTTAGGGAGGAAAACTCGAGAAATTAAATTTTTTAAATGCCTTAGCTTTGGATACATGGCTAGTTAATGTCCAAACAGCCAAATCATGACCATAAAGGGAGACAAGCCCCAATTTGAAGTAAAAAGTGCGAGTAAAGGAGAGAAAGAAGTGGCAACCGATCGGATGCTGAAAGAATTTGAATGTTGGGGATTGTGAAAAATGTATTCAAACTTCATCGTCGAATTCCTATTTATAAGTTATACAATCAAATCCTTTATATCTTTTTAGATATAGATTTAATCTCAACAAATCCTAAATATGAAAGATATGATAATGAATCTTAAATACGAAAGATACAATTTAGATTTTTTGAAGATTCAACCTAGCTTCAAAAAACCTTATCTTGAGTTGGGCTTTCTATCTTTTAAGCCTGACTCAGTCCAACTTGATTTAGCACAATAACCTACTTAATAAATCATAAGTCTATTTTAGCCCAATATAAACTAGATAAAAATCTACTTTATATCGAACTAGGGAGGAAGTACTAATACTTACACTTTTGGCCATTCTAGGTTTAGCCATGTGGGTATATTTAAGAAAAAATAGACGGTGCCAAATGTTGTTGGTGAATTTTAGGAGTCGGAAATGTCTTACAAAGACAAGAAAATTACTTGGTTTTGGGGCTAATCCAATGTAGTCACTTCAATGCCTAAGTCAATAAGCAAGAATGAGAAAAGTAAAATAGGTGGTTAAAAGTTATTGAATGTCTCTTATAGAGTTTCCTTCTTGTATTTACAAGAGACTATCATGTCTGAAGGAGCAATTATCAAAATAACTGTCAAAACACGTAAAAGTTTATTGATTAAACACTTTCCCTAAAATGTAGGGAAAGTAGATAATTATGTAATATAACCATAATTATGATAGCTATTCGTGCCATGAACGTAGATTCAAATCAAGAACGGATATGCGTTACTCGGTTGAATGTCGAGTATGTTAATAACACAGCGAGGTACCAAAAATATAGATCACCTGGACTATTGACAGCCAAATGGATGAGTAAGTGAAGTTATATTAACACTTGACAAACCAGATAGACGAAAACTGATTATCAACAACTTACTGCCATGAGAGTTTGTTATCTATAATGACCATAAGTTATTGAAACATCTTAGAAGTTAAAACAAACTTTCGAAGGGGCAAGCTAAGTGGCTAGAGTTTATGGAAAGTTTTTCTTATGTAATCTGTCATAAGAAGGGAAGTACCAATGTAGTTGCCGATGCTTTATCATATCGACAAACCTTACAACTACCTTGCAAATGAAATCACTGAGATTTTTGCTAATCACTGAGCAATATTGATACGGACTCGTAAATGAACACACAAACCCAATCTAACACGTAACCAAAGGGGTGGGTTTAAGCCGCAAGATGGCTTGAAAAGTAAATGATAGTCGAAGATTGAGCAGGGGTTCCCATGCACCGACGAAAATATGATACACCAATGCCTTACACGAGCTCAGGTCACACTTAATATGACACACAAGTATGGCCGAAAGTCACTTGCCACTAGTCTACGCTTGAATAGGCTAGATAAGAGTAGTTTAAGAGTAAGAGGGACACTTAGCTCGAGAGTGAAAAAGTTCAGTGTATTCTCCATATTCTGATGTCCTTAACTTTTACAATATGATAATATTTATATTATCCTGTTAGGGCAAATCCTAAGTTACAGAAATTACAAAAGAATGGTCCTTATTTGCTAAAAACAAAAAAATAATTAACAAGGAAAATATGAAATCATGTAAAAGAAGGAACATGAACGTCCTTTGTTAGAAAGGATAGTACGGATGTCAGTAAAGGATAGCACACGCGTATTTTTACTGTGATTTCGACAATATTGTGGTTCGAGTAGGGGTAGACCTCAATTTAAGCCTGTTTAGCGTCAGAAAGGGCTAGATAGTGGTTGTTTTAAGGATGACTCACATTAGGGTTGACCTTAGATGGTCGGTACCTAACAGTTCTGCTCGGCCACGGCATAATGGAGATTGCTGCATTCAATTTTAGTGCTTGGACTACGGTTTAGTGGAGGGTTCGGCTTAGCATGCTAGTTGATCACCTTGGCAACATCTTGGATAGCATGGAGAGCAAAGTAGCTCGGCAGATCAGACTGGGGCAAGCATTACTCCTCAGTGCTTAACTCACCTCGAACAACTTGGTGGACCACCTGAGAGAGCCTTCGAGCTTAGGAGCATATAATCGGTCCTTGATTCTTATCATTCCTTTCAGGTTGTTTGAGATTTGGGATTAAATCTAGTTCAGGTCCAGTTTGCTTATCTTCGGGAGTGTAAGGTTAGAGGTCGGCAATGTTGAAAGAGTCTAAGACTCCATATCCTTCAGATAATTCAATCCTATAGATGTTAAGGTTGATCTTTTCAAGCACTCTAAAAGGTCTGTTGGCCTCTAGGAGACAACCTGTTCTTCCTCAAGTTTGGGAATCGTTCCTTGCTAAGCTGTATCTAGACCAAATCGCCAAGTCGAAATTCTCTCTTCTTCCACCCTTAGCTTCACTTCTCAAGCTTAATAGTAGCTCAAACCAATTGCTCTATAACTTTTTGGTGCATGGTTTTAATGGCTTCAACTTTCTCGACAATTGGTCAATCATCATCATCAATCCTTGGTTGTGGTGCTTGGTTTAATGGGAGCTCGAGGTTAAACCCATAGCCGACTTCAAATGAAGACATGCTTGTGATGTTGTGGGTGGTCCGATTGTAGGCGAATTCAATGATTGGTAGATACAGATTCCAATCGGCCATGTTTTATTAAACAGCGACCTGTAACAAAGTTCCCATAGTTCGATTGACAACTTCGGTTTACCTATCGTTATGTAGATGGTAGGATGTGCTGTACAATAACTTAGTTCCTAGTTGCCTCCAAAAGTGGCTCATGAACTTAAGGTCTCAATTCGAAACTATGGTTTTAGGCACACCATGCAGCTTAATCACCTCCTGCAAGAAAAGAAAAGAGATAATTGAAGCATCGTTAGTCTTGGAACAGGGCACGAAATATGCCATCTTCCTAAATCGATCCACAACCACCATGATGGATTCCTTCCCTAGGGATGTCCTCGGTAATCTTAACATAAAGTCCATACTCAGTTCGAACCATGGTTTGGTCAGGATCGGCAAGGGCTGGTAATGTCCTTGTTTGACTCAACTCTTTGCCTTTCAGCAAGTCACACATTTTTCCAGCATGGATTGGACATCTCTCTTCATCCTTGGCCAAAAGAATCTGGAGGATAATACCTCATAAGTTCAGCGCTAGCCAAAGTGTCCTGTTAATCCTCCTCCATACGCTTCGTATACTAGCAGTTCTTGTATGGAATAGGTCAGGATGCATAGCCTCCTTTTCTTAAATAAGTATTCGTCCTCCCTGTAATAGTCATCCAACGTCTGTCCTTCCTCAAAATGGGCATAGATAGGACCAAAATGTTGGTCTTTGGAATGCAAATTGTTAATGGTTGAAAAACTAAGTAGCCTCGCATGTAGTTCGGTTAGGAGGGTATGTCGCTCGATAGGGCGTCAGCCACGACATTGTTCTTTCTATTCTTGTATTTTATGACATAAGAAAAACCTTCCATTAACTCAACGCACTTAGCTTGTCTCCAGGATAACTTCGATTAGCTCTTTAGAAATCTCAAGGATTCATGATCAGTGAAGATCACAAATTCCTTTGGCAGCAGGTAGTGTTGCTACACCATTAGGGCTCGAATTAAGGAGTACAACTCCTTATCGTAGATAGAATAGTTAAGTGTAGCTCCTCGAAGTTTCTCGTTGAAGTAAGCAATAGGTTGGCCTTTTTGCATCAGCACAGCACCTATGCCTAGTTCGAATGCATCACACTCTACTTCAAATATCTTATCGAAGCTTGGCAAAGCTAAGATGGGGGCTATAGTTAACCTCTCTTTCACTTCTTCAAAACTCCTCTTCTCTTTCTCACCCCATTTGAATTCAACATTCTTCTTCGAGAGTTCGGTGAGTGGGGCCATAATCGTACTAAAGTTCTTTATGAATTAGCGATAAAATGATGCCAGGCCATAGAAACTCCTCACATCGACAGTATTGGTCAACTCAGGCCATTTTATAATCGCTTTTATCTTCTCTTCATCAACTCGGATGCTACCTCCATTGACAAAAAATCCCAAGAAGATCACCTCGGATTGGCAGAAATCGCATTTCTTTAGATTGCCGTAAAGCTGTTTAGCTCAGAGTTTTGCAAGCACTTGTCGAAGATGCTCTTGGTGCGTCTCCAAGTCAAGACTGTATACTAGAATGTTATCAAAATAAACCACGACAAACCTTCCCAGTAACTTTCAAAGTACGTGATTCATAAGTTGCATAAATGTGCTCGACGCATTGGATAGCCTAAATGGCATTACAAGCCACTCATATAAACCATGTCGTGTCTTGAATACGATTTTCCACTCATCTCCTTCACACATTTGGATCTGATGGTATCTAGATTTGAGATCGATCTTGGAGAACACTCTTGCTCCACTAAACTCATCCAGCATATCATCAAGCCTGGATATGGGATACCTATACTTGATGGTGATTTGATTGATGGCTTGGCTATCTATACACATCTTCTAAGAACCATCTTTCTTCAGCACTAATAGGGCCGACACAGCACAAGGGCTCAAGGACTTGCATACATACCCTTTCTTCAAGAGGTTATCTACTTACCTTTACAGCTCAGTAACCTATTCAAGGTTTAGCCTATAAGCAGGCTTGCTCAATAGGGTAGCCTCTGGCTACAGGTGGATTGCATGTTCGATGCTTCAGATTAAGGGTAGACCCTTCGATAGCTCTTCCAGAAACAGATCGGCAAAATCCTCCAGTAAGGTTTTTACCTCAATCGACAACTCTTCTTCCTTGGGTCTCATCTCTAAAAACCTCCTGACAAGCAAATAGGTAAGTCCCTCTAGCTCCTTTTCTCGTTTCAATTCGGCTCGGGTTAGTACCAAAGCCTCCTTCTTCAAGGTTCGGTTAAGCTGGTGATGCATGATTTTTACCTGCTTGGTAGTTATGGGACTCAATTTCACCCTTCTTCCTTCATGCTTGACAGAACATGTGTTCCTCCCGCTGTCATACATAACTGCCCAATCAAACATCCATGGTCATCCAAGTAGAATGTGGGATGCACTCATGGGGAGTACATCATAGAGCACTTCATCTCGATACTTGCCAATGCAGATCGGTACAGACACTTGCTTATTTACTTGTAAGGCTCCCTTATCACTAAGCCAATGAAGCTTGTAAAGTTTCGGGTGGGGCATGGTTGGCAATTTCAGCTGCTGGACCATAAATACAGAGGCTGCATTGGTGCAGCTCCCACTATCTACAATCAGTACGCATAGTGATTCATTCACCTTGCACTCAATACGGAAGAGATTTTCTCTTTGTTCGTCTTCAGCTATTGGACTGACATTCATCATCCTCCTCAATACTAAAGCGGTTGGCATAAAGTTTCCTTCCTTGCTGTAGATGACTTCCTCATCGGACAACTTGGCTTATCCTTCTTCTTTCATCTCCTCTACTTCTTCATCTGTATTATTGACCTCTACAGTCGACACCTCACCTCTGATCACCATCATTCACCTATTTCGATATTGAATGGCCATGTGTCCAAATCCTTGGCATTTGAACAGTTGATCTCACTTATCTACTTCCTTGAACTCTAACCCTTCTTAAACTTCCTTAAGGGTTCCTTCTCCCTTACTTAGGTAATTTGGGTAAGTTAGGTCTCAGTGACCTTACTCGGTTCCGTTCATCCAAGTTTGCTCAGAACAAGTCAACTATTGCCAGTATAGTTGACACTTGGTCAAAATCTTCCTGTTTGGCGCCTTTCTATCCTTTGAGCGGCTTAGATTGCATCATCAAGCGTCCTAATGTCCACAGTTTCCAAGACATCTCCAATTTCATACTTCAATCCGCCAATGAATCAAGACATAGTTTGGTGTTCTGGCTCCATAACTTCGCATCGGATCATTAACATTTGTAACTCTTTAACGTAAGCATCCACACTCGATGCTCCTTGTCTCAATTCTTATAGTCTCTTGAAGGCATCCTTTAGATAATAGCTTAGCACAAACCTTCTCCACACCACTCTCTTCATATCATCCCAACTCCTAACCTCTCGTTCTCCTTCTCTTCTTCTGGTGGCTTGCAAGTTCTTCCACCATAAGGTGGCATAACTAGTGAACTCCAATACAGTAAGTCTAACCTTTGCATTATCGGGCACTTTATGGTATTTAAACTGCTTTTCAATCTTGTCTACCTAATCTTGGTAGTCTTTAGCATCATCACTTCTAGAAAAACTTAAGATACACATCTTGAGTCCTTCGACTCTAGGGGCTCATACATTTCTTTTCTCGAGCTCTTAATACTCTTCTACCTTGTCAACTCCTTCTGCTTCCTTCTCAATCTCTTTAAGTGCTAACCTTCATCTAGCATCCTTACCAACTCCTTCAACTCGAGGTAGGCAAGCTAGGGCATTAACCCGGCCAAACTGACCATTGCCTCATTGTTGCTACTTACGTTCTTTGGTAGGGCAATTTCTAACATGTTGTCTGTCTTCTTAGATAACAATCACTAGGTTAACTATCAAGTCAGTAAGCTTATCCAAGTGGTCACCCACTGATTGAGGTGAAAAGCTTCCTTCTTGCCCTTAGCCATGTTGAGTACCACTTTCTTGATTTCCTAAAGTCCCTTGCATACTTGAATCTGACATTAATGTTTACTTCACAATGACAATTTGTCACTACTAAACTTCAAAGCTAACAATAGAATCATTATCATACGAGAGCAGCGACAAACTATTAAAAGAACAGAGTAGAAGAATCCAGCTTCGAACGTAGCCAAGCTCTGATACCAAGATAATATGAACTCGTGGGTAAACACATGAACCCAATATCACGCGTAACCAAAGAGGTAGGTCCGAGCCGTAAGATGGCTTGAAAAGTAAATGATAGTCGAAGGTTGAGCAAGGGGTTCCCATGCATTGACGAAAGATATGATGCACCAATACCTCACACAAGCTAAGGTCACACTTGATATGACGCATAAGTATAGCCGGAGGTCACTTGCCATTAGTCTACGCTCAAATGGGTTAGATAAGAGTAACTCAAGAGTAAGAGGGACACTTAGCTGGAGAGTGAAAAAGTTCAGTGTATTCTCCATATTCTGATATCCTTAACTTTTATGATATGACGGTATTTATATCATCCCGTTAGGGCAAATCCTAAGTTATAGAAATTACAAAAGAATGGTCTTTGTTTACTAAAAACAAAAAGAATAATTGATAAGGAAAATATGAAATCGTGCAAAAGAAGGAACATGGATGTCCTTTGTCAAAAAGGTCAGTAAGGATGTTAGTAAAGGACAACATGCGCGTATTTTTACTGTGATTCTAACAGTATTGTGGTTCAGGTAGGGGTAGACCTCAATTCAAGCTTATTTGGCATCAGAAAGGGCTGGACAGTGGTTGTTTCAGGGACTAGTCACGATAAGGTTGATCTTAGATGGTCAACTCCTGACAGTTTTACTCGGCTTCGATACAGTGGAGATTGGTGCATTCAGTTTTGGCACTTAGACTATGGTTTAGTAGAGGCTTCAGCTTAGCATGCTGGTTGATCACCTCGACAACATCTTGGATAGCATGGAGAGTAAAGTAACTCGATAGATCAAACTGGCGTAAGTACTGCTCCTCGATGCTTAACTCACCTCGGATAGCTTGGTAGACTACCTAAGAGAGCCCTCGGGCTCGGAAGCATATAATTGATCCTTGATCCCTATCAAATATGCTCATGACCCACATTTTAGTCCTATATTTGAATAGTGTAGAGAAGAAGTTACTGTTGGAGGATATTACCTCAAAGGTGGCCATATGTATCAAAGGTTATGTATATCGACCTGGTCTACTTATGAGCTGTCGATTAGGGAAGCTCATAGTGGTGGTTTATCTAATCATTTTGGAGAGACCAAAACAACTAAACTATTGAAAGAAAATTTTTGCTAGCTTAGTTTAGCCAAAGATGCCCATAAGATAGTTGGTAATTATAAAGTATGTAAATGAGCTAAAGCAAAGAGAGAGCTCGATGGACAGTATATGCCCTTACCAATAGTTACCTTACCTTGGGCCGACCTTAGTATAAATTTTGTCCTAGGATTACCCCAGACATCTAGGGGAAAAGATTTGATCTTTGTTTTAGTAGATTACTTTAGCAAAATGGCACACTTCACCCAATGCCATCGAACTAACGATGCTTTATAAATTACTGATTTGTTTTTACAGGAAGTTGTATGACTACATAGAGTGCCGAAAACTATTGTTTTAGACCGTGATGCCAAATTCTTGAGCTATTTTTAGAAGACCCTTCGAAGAAGACTTAGGACTAAACTTGTGTTCAACTTCAATAGCCACCCTCAAATTGATGACTAAACTAAAGTTGTGAATAGAACGCTAGGTAATTTACTAAATACTATCATAGGAAAGAACTTGAAGGATTGGGATCTATGTCTACCAACCGTAAAGTTCGCATACAACCGAACTATCCACATCATTATTGGGAAGACTCCATTCAAGGTCGTCTATGGCCTCAATCCCACAATTCCACTAAATTTGATCAATACCCCCACAGCTATTGAAAAGAGTCAATTGAGAATCGACCAAGCCTAAGAATTGCAAGAGCTACATCAGTCTGTAATGAGAAAGATCACCAAGTTCAATAGAGATAACAAGAGATTGATAGCCGAGGTCAATGAGCTATTTCTTTTAAACCAAGAGACTTGGTATGGATTTACCTCAGCCAAGAGTGATTTCCACACTTAAGATAGAATAAACTATCTCCATGAGTTGATGGTCCATTTATAGTCTTGAAGAAGATCAACCACAATGCTCACCAAGTTGAGCTACTTGAGAATTGTAGTGTTTTCTCCACTTTTAATGTATCCGACTTAATTCCCTACTATAGACACCTCATTTTTGCTATTTTCATTTTATTATTTTAATTGAGCCAGAAATAAAAAATAAAAAATAATAACAAAGAAATAAATAATGAAAACTAAAAGGAAAAAGGAAAAAATAAAAAATATATAAAGTGTCAAGTTGAGTTGATATCGAGTCAAATCGATATCAAGAATACACTATTGCTAACAAAAGAGATTCTTACAGGCTTTGAAAGATTACTTTTAAAGTGGTCTAGCCCAACTTAAAGCCTATAATCACTTGTAATCACTTGTTTTTAAAAATAATCAAGATGTCTAAAGCTTTTGAATAGAGAATAGCTATAGTCGAAGGGGTTTTGAGTAAGCATACGAAGCAAGTCAAGACCATGGCCCATACCCAAGCCTAGGGGCCTATTAACATACCATTTGAGGCAAATGAGTCTAAAGAGTTGTAGATTTATGAGCCTACTATCAATATGATACAAGGATTGGAAAAGTTGCCAGAAAAGGATTTGAATGGTTGAGCCCAAGGATAATGTTACTACAATGATCTAAAAAACAGGGTTGCAGCCCTAGAAAAAAAAAGTCGATGATGTTAGAAGAGAGGCTTATGGGTACAAAAATGGTAATAGGTTATGTGCTCAAACAACTTGAAAACTTAGATCTTGGTACTAATATGAAGTCTGAGGAAAGAGAAGTCAGAAATGGGTGTACCAATTTAGAAAGCCTAGAATTAAGACAAGCCTGTTCACAATAAGAGGAGGCGACTTACACAGTTCAATATTCTAATGGCCTAAGTGTTCAAGCAATTAAGAGATGTAGAATTGCTAACATGTGAAAACCCAACAAAGAAGTATAAGCCAGGGGATTATGACCCCAATAAATGGTGCAAATATTATGTGGGGCATACCATAGAAGACAGTTGGAAACTAAAACATAAGATGCAATATTTAATTGATGCAGAAATATCCAACTAAGCTTTCTAGAGGCTAATGGGTTAATTGGTAGCGGTATTCCTTCCCTAGGTTTTGAAGAAGCATTAAATAAACAGCCTCTAGCACTAAATATTGAAGGCCTACTACTATCATCTGACAAGGTGGCTTGCCATTTGAAGTAATTAGGTATATCTCCGAGAGATCAATTTAACTAAATGGGCTAAGTTCGAAATAGTGATAGAAATAGGGGCAAGAAGTGGAAAAGAATTTTAGTTTCTGCATTTTTTTTTTCCAGAATGATCTTTTATTTTGGAGATTGTAATGGACACAAGTTATTGAATAAAGCAGTTTTCATATGCATTTTTATCCTTATATGCTATGAAGCTAACTCAATTTAAATAGGGGAATTTCGAACGAGTGAAAATGGATAAAATGTAAACTTAAAACTTAAAATTTTCTACTTAAGGGGATGTAACACATTACTTAAAAGATTTAGGATGAAAAAAGGTAACCAATGTCCTAAACATTAACCTTAAACGCATAAGAGTTAAGCAATACAATGTGAACATTTGGCTTATTCCTTAAATAAGGTCCATGTTGAACTTGGTATACATGTTAAAATGCTATTAGGCATTCATTTGATCATTCCTAAACACAGTTATCCCTTGCAAACCCATTTGAGCTTTTTAGGGAATTTTTCTTAAAATTAACCTTACCAAGAATCACCCCATACTGGGCAATCAAGAAGTTAGGGTCATCAATATGAAGAAAAAGGAGTAGACTAATATGTGTTTGCCTTAGTTGTGTCAATTTATGAGCAAATATTGTTATAGATAATTCAATTTCTTTTGAATAAAGAAGAGTTTCAAATCATGTACACCTTACTCAAGCTTATACACTCATTTAAACACCTCAAGCCCATGAACTTTTCCTAAACACTCTAAAGCCATATACATTACTCTTTAGCCTATACTCTTTGAACCATGGTTTTAAGGCTTTAAATCCCATCAAGCAAAAACTCAACAAAAAAATGTGACTGCCTTGACTAAAAAAAAAAAAAAAAATAGAAAGAAAAGAAAAACAAAAAAAAAAGTAGGAAAAAAATAAAAAAAAAAAGAAAAGAGAAAAAGAAGAAGAAAAGTGAAACAAAAAAAAAAAATTGAAAATATTAGCAAGGAGGTTATCTTCAAAACTAAGCCAAATCACCAAAAGTCCAAACTTGTGATGATATCTAATGGCCAAACACTTTAAATTCTTAAATCATAAAGCAAAGCCCTCACCATATGATCCTACCTACTAAACTACCCTTGATAAAACTCTTTTGACTAAAGAAATGAACTTATCTTAAGCAAAATTTGCTTATGAAACTACAGCAAGCTCATATTTAGTCTCTCTTAGGTTCTTGGCCTGTAAACCCGGGACGGATGATATATAATTTTTTTCAAAATTGGCCAAAGCGCATTAATATCCATTTGCTTAAACCATTGATCAAAAGCCTTATATTGTAAACCTAGAAAAGACCTGATTGGTTGACCAAAGTGTACTACTTACAAGATAGGCTATAATTTTTGGAGTTGATACCAAAAGTAAAAATAAACCTATGAGAGTGTAAGGAAGTTCACTTTGACTAAATATTTCCAATAATGATATTTATCCCCTTAATGGAAAATTAAAAACTAGTTGAGTGCTTTCTTAAGAACATGAATGGTCATTTATCCCAAATTTAAAGTCAGTACTTCTAAAAAGTTAAGAAATCATGAATTATGCTCTAGGAAACAAGACTAAAAGAATTAGTGATCAATGGGGCGAGGGGGCAAGCCAACCCCTTATTTGTGATCTTTAAGGTCTTCAAGATTTTCTTACTTGTTAGCAACACAATTTTTTATTGAAAAATGTTTTTTTTTTTATTTCTTGAAAAAGAAAGAGAAGAAAAAGGAGAAAAAAGTTTTCAAAAGGGAAATGAAACCTTTTTGTCAACAGAGATTTCTTAAAAAGAAAAAGTTAATATTTTCACAAAATCCCTCAAACTCAAGTCTCAAATCATTTTGCCAAAACTCATCAAAGTCCTTGAAATTCATGGATGGCTTACCCTTTAGTGCGCTATTCATTTCATTTAGTAATCTTGGATCGTTTACTCATAGGAGTGCTATCCAATCCTTTCTAGGTCTCCTGCTCAAAGGAGCACTATCCTATCCTTAGTTAGGTCGCTTGCTCAAAGGAGCACTATCTATTCCTTTCTAGGATCACTTACTCATAAGAGCACTATCTTATCCAATCTTTTGTACAATCGCTTACTTAGAGGAGCTTTGTCCTATTCCTTTTGAGGATTGCTTGCTCAAAGGAGCATTGTCTTATCTTTTGTTGGATCGCTTGCTCAAAGGAGCATCGTCTAATCATTTAAAAGATCACATGCTCATAAGGGCACTATCTCATTTTATCTTTAAAAGAATATCATCTTGTATTGTTTTCGAAAGATCTATCCTTTCAAGCAACTCATCTTAAAAGAGATCTATTCTCTTTGGATCATTTACCAAAACAAGTTTTCTTGAAATCTAGAAGAGATTTATCCTCTTTGGATTGTTCACTAAAACCAGTTTTTTAAATCTCGAAGAGATCTATCCTCTTTGAATCATCTAAACCAAAGCAAATTTTTTTTTTTTTAAATCTCAAAGAGATCTATTCTCTTCAGATCATCCATCAAAATAAGATATCTTAAAGAAATATATCATTTTCAAATTATTCACTAAACCAAAAAAAATCTCGAAGAGATCTATTTTCTTCAAATTATTTACCAAACCAAAAGGAATCTCAAAGAGATTTATCCTTTTTGAATTATTCACTAAATAAAAAGAAATCTGAAAGAGATCAATCCTCTTTAGATTATATACTAAGCCAAAAAATAAATCTCGAAAAGATATATCCTCTTCAGATCATTCATCAAATAAAAAAAAAAAAAAAAGAATTCTTGAAGAGATCTATCCTCTTTGGATTATCCATCAAACCAAAACAAGAAATCACGAGGAGATCTATCCTCTTTGGATGATCCGCTAAACCAAAACAAGAAATCATGAAGAGATCTATCCTCTTTAAATCATTCATCAAACTAAAACAAGAAATCTTGAAGAGATCTATCATTTTTAGATTATTACTGAACTAAAACAAATCTAGAAGATACTATCCTTTTTGGATTATCCACCGAACCAAAACAAATCTCGAAGAGATTTTTTCGCTTTGAATTATCCACCAAAGCAAAACAAATCTAGAAGAGATCTATCCTCTTTGGATTATCTACCGAATCAAAACAAATTTCGAAGAAATTTATCCTCTTTAATTCATCCACCAAACTAAATCAAAACAAATCTCAAAGAGATCTATCCTCTTCAAATTATTCAACAAACCAAAACAAATTTTGATGAGATATATCCTCTTCAAATTATCCTTCATCAAGATAAAACGTAGCTTAGCTGATTAGTTTAAAATAAGGTCTGGCGAAAATGGGTATCTCTTTTGTTTTTGTAGCAAAGTTTTAATCGAACTTCATTATAAAGAGAGGTAACTGTAGATATCTCATTTTTGCCATTTTCGTTTTATTATTTTAATTGAGCCAAAAATAAAAAATAATGAAATAATAAAAAATAATAATAATAAATAAATAAAATTAAAAGAAAAAAGGAAAAAATAAAAAATATATAAAGTATCGAGTTGAGTCGATGTCGAGTCAAATCGTATCAAGTTAGTCAAATCATATCGAATTAAGTCGAGTCAAATCGTACTGAGTCAAGTACAATCAAATCTTACTGAGTCAAGGACAATCAAATCGTATCGAGTCAAGTCAAGTCTAGTCATATTGAGTAGTATCGAGTCAAGTCAAGTCAAGTCAAGTTAGATCGTTTAATATCAGATCGGATAATGGTGAGTGATCAATTTAATGAATCTAAAGTCATTAAAAGAACGGGCTTCATTAAATATTTTAGTTTGATATAAAGTGGATTTTTATCTAAATTATATTGGGCTAGATTAGATTTATAATTTATTAAGTGGACTATTAGGCTAAATCAAACTGCATCGAATCAGATCTGAAAAATAGAAAGCCTAAATTAAATAAAGGTTTCTAGAAGTAAGGTTAAATCTTTGAAAAATCATTATCATATCTTTCATATCTTTGATACAACAGATTCAATTGTAGGTTTATAAATAGTAAGTTAGCAAGTGACGGTTTTTAAAAAAGGAAAAAAAAAATCATAATTCTACAATCCTAGTAACCATACACCAAACACAATTCACTCACTGCATACCAATCCGCTTCAACAGTCGCACGAAGTCCATAACAACCACTTCATGTCCTACACCGATGTCCACAAAGCTGACACCCTACAAAACCCGCCATACATTAGCATGACATTAGACCCCAAAGAACAGCAATCCGCATGTCCTTAATCACACGCTAATCCCTCCCCTTTACTGAACAACCAAAAACCAATAGCTAAGCACACAGCAGCTAACACACCTTGATATAATTAATCTTCGAACGACCACAACTTGCCAAACTAAACTGCATGCCTCCTGACATACTCCAATATACATCCTTAGCACTCCACTCAGCTTACACAACATGCTACGCACAAATCACAATTTTGCACAACATGCCACACACGATTTCCACTCACATACATCAATACGTCCCTTGATTCATCAATGATAGCCCCTCATTGACACCTGATTGTTCAAGTGCACGAATACAACACCGACCGAAGCAATCACACATAAGTCAAGACACTTCGACATACGATTCATCGCTGAGCACAATGCTCGTTGCATACAAGGACAACGCATGGGCATACTAATCACGCACGACTCAACTCATAGGTAAAAATTGTTATTTTGTTATTACGTATTTTTTTAGATAATCTCAATTTTTAATAAATTTAGTTCAATTACATTTTTTAGTAAAATTGTGTTTTTTGAAAAATAAGCGTATCTAGATCGTATTGAGATACGTATTTTGTAACTGAGATTTAGAAAAGATAAGCATGAGACACGTATCTAGATTGTATCTTGTGGTTGAGATTTAGAAGATACGTATCAAGATACATATGTTGCGGTTAAGATTTAAAAAAGATACATGTGAAGATACATATTTAAATCGTATCCTAATAAATCTTACATGTAGGATTTTAAAAAGATATCTTTTGACAAATAGTAAGTTTTTAAAAAATAAAAATCTTAATCGTAGTTTTTTAAAAAGATTTAGTTAATTAGGGCTTTCTCAAATTCGTGAAAATTAGATTTTAGGATTTTTTAAAAAAATAAATAAATGGTTAAATAAACGTAAATTTAACTTAATTTTCAAAATAAAAAGAATCCACTCACTAAATATTTTATAAAAAAGAACTATATTGGTTTGATCTTAACTATTAGATATGTATGCACATTCGGGGCAGCCATCTAAAAAATAAAAAAACTTTTTTTTCTTGAAAAATTTTGTAATAAAAAAATTCATTTTAGTTATCTTTTACATATTTGTATATATTTTAGTATTTTTTAGAAATTTATAAAAATAAAACCCATCATTTTTTCTTTAGCTTTTACATGGTGATTTAGTCTTAATAGATTAGCCCCCGACCTAGTTTTTTCTGGTTTAATTTTGTAAAAATCATTTTCTTAGAAAATCCGTAGATTAATGGCCAAATTAAAGTTTTCTCATTCAAAAACCCTAATTTCACTTTTTATTAGTTAAATTAGTTAGCGACTCTAATTTTTTTTATAGAAAAAAAAATTAATTTTATGTTAAGTAATTTATATTAAACTGGTTGGGCTTAATATGGATTAAGTTAAGGAAAACCGAAATAAGGCTTAACACCTACCAACCAAAAGAAGAAGATCCCACAAATGCCCAGGAAGAATAAGAACTGAAGACCACTTCGAATTTGAGGTCAAATCTTTCCAACCCTAAGCAGTTGATAGGAATTAACCATCTAAACTGATCACATACAATTGAACTAAAGGACTCCAAGGACTCATGATGAGAATAATGGCTTGTAACCCATCTAAGACAAGAATTCCTATTCCAACCTCCATGATTCACTCTACTACCAACTTAAGTACTAAGCTCTTGTCTCTGGAGCTACCAAGCAAACATACTAACCTTCCGAGCAAGCATGCGTACCTACTTACTAGCTGTACCATAATCCTAACAACATTCAAGTGTACCAGCCTCAACAATTGTCCAAAGTCAAGCTCTTGAATCGACTAGGATCTGACCCTAATCTAAGACAAATATTCATTGGTGATTGATTGGTTAAGGATCGACCTAACCCAAATTAGGTCGGTTTTAACCACATACCCTCTTTTTTCTTCATTTTTGTCCAAATTATACTATATTTCATAACACTAGCCACTGCTATAACACATGTCTTCTAGCACAACATTCTATAAGGATTCTTTACTTTTTCGTACCGAATAGTCTTTGTTTCTTTTATCCTTTTTAGTATATTTGACGTATTTCAATAGTAAATTACCCTTTTTTGTCTTTTTATATGTGCTTGTAACCTTAATGGGGTAATAGGGCTAATATATAAACCTCATTCATTTTGTACATAAACATCAATTAACTCTTAATTATCATAATATATAAGTTTCCCTTTTAAGCAATGTTAGTGTTCTCACTATTTTTTTAACTCTTATCTATTTCTTTTAGTAAGGAGTAGTGATGAGTGGCCCTATAATTCGAATCGGTGAGTCATATCCGACAGATTATAGACCGAGTAAGATCAATTGGTGTCTCATATCCAGTTAGTAGCTACCCGAACTTTACTAATCTTCTTTTCTTTCGATTCTTTCGATTGTGGTGCTCCTCCATGTGTTCAACCCCGAAGATGCATCACTCACTAAGTTTTCCATATTATTTACTATCAGGAAGGTGATCAGTAGGTCACTTCTCTCTTTATCTTTTAGAGAGACAATATTCTCTCTATTTGTGAGAGTTGTTGCACGAACTTAGTGTGCTCTTTTGCTTAACATGTCACCTGTTTCCTACTCGCGTATATTGTTCGTCATTATCAGAATTCCATACAATCATTATTGTATTTCTAAATCAAAACTACCTTTCATTATCATTTCATTGCTTCTCTTTTTATACTACTAGTGCATACTACAAAAAAAAAAAAAAAAAAAAAAAAATCGATCTTTTCATTACCATTGTTACATTCATAGCTTTAGATAGTCTCTAAATCAACTCATTGATTTGTGGCGCATTGGTAAGGGTCCTTTATTGTTGATAATTGCTCTTTATTGGCCTCTTATTCCTACTCCACAACATTCTATTCTTCTAAGAGTTTTTCTTTCTTTCTTTTTTTAAAATTGTTGCTTATTTCTTGTGGATAGTGTAAATGAACTCAGATGTTTTGATAGGTTTCCATTACTCTATCTAGTGCTTTGTCAATCGTATGGTAATCCTTTTTCTTCTTTCATTCGTTGCGTCTTTGTTCATCTTTGCTTGTCCCTGTGTTTACAAGTTATATATAAACTCTGTAAATTTAGTTCACTATCTATTGCTCATATGTGAAGTTACCCTAATATGTGAAATATTATATTTGATAAGAAATGGATCATCGTAGCAAAGGAAAGAGTCTAATGATTTCCTAAACTAAAGATAGAGACTCTAAGGGACTAATCTTAGAGTTAGATGGAAGTGGCTCGAGTCAAATTGATGTGATAATGCTATAGAGAGTATTCGTAGATAAGGCAGTTAGTAAACCCGTAATCATGAATGTGTTCGCGAACCCATGGGAATCTTTTTCATAAGGTGTCTTTTGATCTGATTGGATTGAATAAATCTCTTGTGCATTTTGAATCCTTCAATTTGATGCTTCATCTATTTGTAAGGAAGATCCATAAAGTACTTTGGGTCATGTGTTTATTCTTAATGAATGGAATCTGAATTGTAATGTTGATTTAGATTTAATAGCATTTTAGGTTCAAGTGCATGGTTTTAAACTTAATCAAGTGACAATCAACAATGCTAAAATTATATATGTAGCTTTAAGGAAAGTGGTGGGTTGTGATCCCGTTGATAAGAGAAATGGCTTGAAAAGGTGTTGATAGGGATTACGAACCAATTAATCACTCCTAAACTCGAGAACTCCCCTATATGGTTAGCCAAGCTATCTAAGAGGAGTTGAACTCTAAAGAACAATCCTTTCTCCAGTTCGACCTTCTGAATATCTCTACTCTCCATCTCATTAAAGAGACTCCCGGGGTAACTAACTTGTTGCTAAACCAACCCCTTCACAATATATCAGTCCAAGGTTAAGGACTAAACCCGCCTACTACCAACTTGATACATTACTAAGGCCAAGCTACCCCCAACAGCTGAGGCCGACCAGACAACAGGTTAGCCCTAAACCAATCCTTCCTCAATCCAGAACATCTAAGCAACTAAGCCCCCAACCTCGACCTAATATACTTAGAACTAGTTTTGCTCAGTAAACAGTATCATTAAGACCATATAATGGACAGTTGACACGTACCCCATTTTTTTAACATCTATACTATCCTATTTGTACTTGAATATCCATTGTTGTTTAAATACAACTCTATCCTTATAATTTATTCCTTTTTCCTTTTCTAGTAGGAATCCTTTTTGTAATTTGCATATATCTAGGACTTGCTCTAATTAGGTCATATAAATATTTGTAATAGATAATAGTCGCATCACTTAGTGACAATTCAATTTTAGACACTTCTTTCTTTCATGAGCTAAGTATCCTTTGCTTACTCTCATTTGCTCTTATCTAGTCTATTGTGAGAGTGTATTAGTGGCAAATATCATGCGACCGCGGTTGTACATAATATCAAGTGCAACTTGAGCTCATGTGAGACGTTAGTATATCATATCCACCATCAGTGCATGAGGACTCCTACTCAACCTTCAACTCCCATTTAGTCTTCAAACCATCTTACGGTTCTAAGCTACCCTTTTGCAGTTCACATGATACTAAACACCATGTGTTCATCCATAGATCAGTATAAGGTGTTTTCATACCGATCCAAGTGCTCATTAATTGTAAAAAGCCTTTAAAAGAAGAGATGTGGATTGTAGATCATTACATGAGAGGTACAAACTTTTCTTTAAGTATGAAAGATTAGATGATTTTTGTTTTAGTTTAGAAGATTAGGGTATTTAGAAATGAACTGTAAGGACAAGGATGGCAGCAAAAAGGTGTTTGGACCTAGCTTGAGAGCAATAGCAGTAAAGGATGGTTTCTAGTATAATTTAATTGATAGTAGAGTTAAAGGTGAGTCTTTGAGAAGTAAGAAGCTTAAAGTCACTCTAATCTTAGAAGATCCAGCACCTAAACTGAATATACAGACCAATCTACATTCCCTCAACCTAAAAGCCCCTTTACAGAAAACTCCAACCCTCAATAAATATATGCACTCAGGTGTAAACATAATCCCAGACTTAGCAAAAAATAAAAATAAAAAATAGAAGATAAAGTATCAGACAGTCCATTATACTTAAAGCAACTGCAACCACCTCAACATATAAAACAACAAAACAACCAAGAAACTTCCGTGCCTCATGACAAACTGCCAATACCTTACAGAATGAGAAGAATACGGGCAGTTGGGAGTATATAGCGGAACGCCCTCCTAATGATGAAGTTAAACCTCCTCCAAACAGGTTAAAGTTGTCCCTTACAAATAAAATTGAATCAATTATGAATTCACCAATGGTTAGAGCGTTTCAAGATTTGAATTTGAAGAGTAAAAGAGATGAAATATTGCTATCACCCAAGAAGAAGTTATGCTTTGATGAATTATCAATTAAGATAGAGGTTAATCAAACGTTTATGGTGGGGTAGGAAATGGAGATGGGAAATCAAAAAAGAAGGGGAGAAAGAGGAAAGAGCAGTAAGGCAATACAAATTTAAAGGAAAAGGTAGGTGAGGAATTTGTTCTAGTGGATGTGAAGGTGAACGAATGCAAAATTGAAGATATTATAGATGGTGGTGGTTGGCCTTTAACAACCACAAGAGTTCCGTGAGTATTATCAATTGGAATTGTTAAGGAATTGGTCTAACCTTAACAATTTAAAACCTTTGTGAACTTATAAGAAAAAAATAATCCCAACTTAGTTTACTTAATGGAAACTAAAAATAAGATGAGAACAGTGGATAAAATAAGAAGAAAATTAAAATTCAAAGAGGCATTTTATGTTGATCATAGTGGAAGTGCTGATAGGTTAGCACCTTAGTGGGTTAGTGACATCAAAGTTGAAGTTTTGGCAATATTTAGTAGCTTTATTGTTACTAACTTAAGTCCGCTAAAAAAGAGTTTATGCTATATTATGTGGGTATGCTCTCCATTGAATCTTTTGTTGAAAAGAGAATTATGGTAAAATGTAAAATGTTAGGCACAAAAGTTTGAGTCTCTATGGATGTGTATGGGAGACTTTAAAGAGATCCTTAAGGATCATGAAAAGTAAGGAGGTAGAGTGAGATGTAGACGGCAAATTAAGGGTTTTACGGAGTTTGTGGCTAATACGAAACTATTAATATCAATTTTAAAGGGCCAAAATTTACTTTGATTAATAAGAGGTTTGATGGGGTGTTGATAAAAGAAAGAATTGATCGTGCTCTTGTCTCTAATGCTTAGCTAATGGCATTTCCACAGTTTCAAGTTAAACATTCAACTATGGTTAGTTCCAACCATGCAGCACTTGTAATAAAACTTATGGAACCAACTTTCATAAGGAAAAGAAAATTTCATTTTGAAAACTTTTAGAGGGCAGTTGATGGTTATAGGGAGGAAGTAGTCCAAAGTTAGGGTTGGAAAAGAAGTAAGAATCCCATTGAAGGAGTTTTAGGCAACTTAGAAACCTGCAAAGAAAATTTAGTGGCATGGAGTTCAAGAGTTGTGTCGAACAATAGAATTCACATTGAAAGATTGTTAAATAAGTTGGAAACGTTGCAAACAAATGAAGATTAGGCTGATGAGGATGAAGTAGATAATTTTTTGAAAGAACTAAAGGAGTATTGTGGCAAGGAAGAGGAATATTGGCATCAATGATCATGAATTAATTGGCTACACTATGGCGATCGAAATGTCTTTTTTTCCATCAATCCATAACGTATAGAAGGAAATAGAATGAAATATAAGGTATTCATGATCAACACATGTGGTGGGTGGATATCCTACGAATGTGGCTAAGGCTTTTGTGGAGTTCTTTAGTAGGATTATGTTAGTGAAAGAGGTAGAAACATATAGGAAGTTGTTAATTGGTTGCATTTTTAGAGGAGGATAATGCCATTATTTGTGGTGATGTCTTAGTAAAAGAGATTAAAGATGCAGTTTTTCAAATGGGGGCACTAAAAGCCCTAGGCCCTTGATGGATTCTCTAGTATCTTCTATCAACAGTTTTAGGACATCATTGGACCATCTATTGCTAAGGCAATCCAAAGTTTCTTCTTGTTAAGTCCTTTCCTTAACTCACTAAATTTAACTGATATTGTGTTGATCCCTAAAGTTCTTCATCTTGAGTCAGTTAGTCATTATAGACCCATTAGTCTTTGTCATTTCTTTTATAAATAATTTTGAAAATTCTTGTAAATAGACTGAAACCATATCTTAGGGAAAGAATTTTTGAAAACCAAAGTACTTTTGTTTCAAGAAGGTTGATTCAAGATAACATTCTAGTTGCTTATGAATTTTTTCACTTTTTATAAACTAAAAGAAAAAGAGAAATTTTTAGCGATGCCCTGATATTGGACATCAATAAGGCTCATGATAGGATTGAGTACGACTTCTTAGAGGAAGATTTGTTAAAATTGGGCTTACATGAGAAATGTGTGAGGTTGGATATGTGTTGTATTAAAACTATGGAATATAACATTTTGATTAATGGGTATGAGGTTGGTCATGTCAAACCCACTAAGGGATTAAGATGAGGGGATGTTTTATCCCCCTATCTATTTATCCTTATGGCAGATGTACTTTTAACAATAATTAACCAACTTATAGAAGAGAGATATGTAGTGGGAGTGAAGCCTAAGCCAAGATGTCCTATTTTTGCCCATCTATTTTTTGTTGGTGACTCTTTTTTGTTTATGAATGTTGATGATATGAATCTTATCAATTTTAAGAATATCTTGACTCAATACTATAATGCCTCAAGTCAAAGGGTGAATTTTGCAATGTCATGTTTGTTCTTTAGTAGGAATACAACTGTAGAATTAAGACAAAGACCTTCAAAAATATTAAAGGTACAAGAGATAGAGGACCAGGGTAAGCATTTAGGCCTTCTAACGCTATGGGTAGATCGAAGACTAATGCTTTAAAATTTGTAAAGGATAAGATTGAAAAAAAGTTACAAGGGTGGAAAGGGAATCTCTTTAGTGAAGATAATAAGGAAGCATTAATCAAAGCTACTACCTTTGCTATCCCAATGTGTTCCAAGGAATGTTTTAACTACCATATCAAATGGTGTAACAATGTGCATATGTTGATTGTAGGTTTCTTTTAGGGCCAATAGCAAAATGAAAGGCGTATTCAATAGATGAGTTAGAAAAAATTAACAAGGCTTAAGGAGCTTAGTAGCTTATGGATGAAAGATTTTCATCTTTTAAACATATAACTGCTTATTAGATTAGCCTAAAGAATGTAAATGAATCCCCAAGCGCTATGGATGAGAGTGTTGAAGGGATTATATTTCCCAAATGTAGAGTTTCAAGATGCAAAGAAGGGTACTAAAGCTTCTTAAGGTTGGGTAAGCATTTTGGAGGGCTGAGATGTGTTTTTTCAAGGTAGGCTCTAAAAGATCAAGAGTGGAAAATCAATACAAGTCTAAAAAAGGTAGGTAGGTTCCTATCTTAGAGGATTATAAGTTAAAGACTAAGGAATGATGTGATCAAGAATTAACTGTCTACAACATCATCAATAGTAATGTAAGGGTATGGGACCATTCAAGGATTTCAACATGGTTAATAGAAGATGAGGAAAGGCCCATAAGACAAATTCAGTTTCCTAGTGCAACTGCGGATGATGAGTTGATCTAACTGTTCACAAGGAGTAGGGATTATACTACTAAATCAATGTACTTTCATTTAATTAAGTAAGCTCAGAAGGAAGAGTCTAGAGTCCCATCCTCATCAAGAGTTATGTTTGCAAAAGAATTAAAAACAACTCAGAACTAAGATGTTCAACCTAAAGTGCAACACTTTTTATAGAGGGTGTTTTCAAATATCTTACTAGTATAAGAGAATTTGGTTCAAAAGCGAGTGTTAATGACAAATGATTGCTTGTTCTATAGTGAGAAGGAGACCATTGAGCATGCACTTTTTTTTTTTTTCTCTTAGGTTGAGCCAATTTGGTTCAGAGCATTAGGTATATGGCTAGAAAGGCACAACCTTGCTAGTTTCTTGGGCTAGTTTATGCAGGTGGTGGAAAAAGCTTACACCTTTGATAGATCTAAGTCAGATTTGGATAGATCTATCATATGACAAGCTTGGGAAATATGGAAGGAGCGATGCTCGATTGTATATGATGGGAAAAGGCTAGATATAGAGGCAATGATAAGGAAGATGAAGAGTGATTTGAACAAATGGTGTAAACTAAGGAGGAAGGAGGCAAGTGTAAAACCACTAGTGACAATGGAAGTGATGAGGACTTAGATGTTTCCAAATGAGGCAACGATGAAGGTTAATGTCAATGGGTTGCTTTCTTCATCGGATTTGAGTGGTGCGATGACTAGAGTGGTAAGAGACTCGTACAGTAAGGTTGTGGGGGGTTTCTTTAAAATGTTATCTATGGTATTTATTGAATGCACGAAAGCACTTGCTACTAGTAAAGCTATCAGGCTTACAAAATTGAGAGGGTGGGCTAAGGTGATTATTAAGTCTAATTCCAGCAATGTGGTGAATGCAGTTAATAAAGGTTGGGTCTTAGTAGGCTAGGCCAGCATTAACTTGATCTAAGAGATTAGGAAAGAATTACAAGTCCATAAGCATCTCAGTTTGTCTTATTTCTAGAAATGCTAATATGTGTGCAAATTGGGTGGCTACTTATACTAGAAGGCAAATGTGCCCAATGGATAGGTGGTTGCATGCTCCATCTAACCTTTCTAAGCTACTCATGTTAGATGATTTAGCAACTAATTCTTTTAGTTTTAATTCTAATTGTAATACGAAATTTGAGAAATAATCATCAATATATTATCTTTTGATAAAAAAAAAAAGTCTTCCATATTATTTGATATAATTTATTGAAATGAAAATGAATGTTTCCGTTTTTATTTCCATAATACTTCCTTCCTTTGAAACTCAATACTAGAGTGATTTTTAATAATGAGTCATATACTTTTCATTTTCATGAACCCCAATAATGATAGCGCGTGGGCGTCAGTACCAAATGTCAGACTACAGTCGTATGGCCACATTTTTTCATGGATATCGTGGAGTGAACCAACTTTAATCAATTGGATGTTGGAATATTAAAAGAAGAAGAAGTTCCTGGTTTTCAGGAGAAAGTCGGCATCCGTGTTGTGAAACCAATGACTGGTTTCCGGTTTTCGTACGGTACTATGGGCGGGCATTGGTATTTAGAAAAGATCATGCCATTACTGGCCAACGGTTTTCGTAGGATCCATCTTAATCCTGACTCCTCATCCTAGTCTCAACATGTCCAGTCTATAAGTATTAGCAGATATCTTTGACATAATAACACCCATCGCGAAAATTTTAGTACCCTAATCATCCGTTTTTTACCGTGGCATTCTTTAAGGTTTCACAGGCAGATCTGCATGCATCTCTACGTATAAAAATAAAATAAAATTATAATACCATTATTTAAATTTTTTTTTTTCTTTAACGTAAGCTTCTAAAAGAGAAGAAGAGAAGGGAGATTTTTCTTTTAATTTACCTATTTGTTGGTTACTATTTTAAAAGACGAATCTAAAGTAGATTTTGTTAATTGGAAAAATAATTTACGTGTGGATAAATCCGTAATTGAAATAAATGATATATAGGAAATTGAATAATAGTAGTTAAAATTAAAATATAAATTAATAAAAATACAAACTTTTGATATTTATTGGTAGTTATTAAAGTCTTTTAGCTTTAATAATATAAATTATTGATTAATTTGCTTTATGGGAAGCACTGGTTATAGAGATACTCTATAATAAACATGCTTAATATTAAAATTTTAATGAATTTCGAGCTATTACAATAAAAGGTATTTCATTTAATAGTCCCACCACTAAATTTATGGAATATTAAATTATAGACATACACTTTTGATTATTAAGTAATATTTGCATTAGTCCTAAGAATTAGTACATTACTTCACAATCAAAAGTAGTGTTTTGTTAGATTAATTCTAGTGTAAAATCTTATAAAATGATTTAAATGATTATTTTATAAGAATAAATTTATCCCCTAAACATTTGAATGTTATATAATCATTTCCTTAAATTTTGATAAATCAGTAAATAACCCATAAAAATTGCAAATACCCCCTAAACTTTGAACTTAATATTAGAAGATTTACTTAAACTTATTAATGTATATTTTAAGACCACCTAAATTTTAATTATATTATTTTTTCTAATTAAAAAAGAAAATATCATTTATATAACTAATTTTATCGAAGTTTATGGAATGATATGTAATTTTTGAAAGTTAGTTGGGGTGGGGCAGGGATGTTAACTCTACACTTACATTAAAGTTTAAGAAAGTTATTTACAATTTTTCTCTTATATTATATTTATGAGGTAAAACCTTGCACTATGAGTGGTTATTGATTTTACAATATAATTATCAATAAATATATAATAGGTATTACTTTCTAGTTATATATGTATATATATTAAAGTTTAATAATAATTACCTAATATTTTTTGAAGAAATAATGCATTAATAATTTCTGAAAATATATGCATGGAACATCAATAATATGAATATTCTTATTATCTTCATTTATGTAAACATTGTAGTTATTCTAAAAGTTATCTCATTTGCATTAAGTGATGTATCTCTCCAAAGAAATATTTTATAATATATAATGCTTGTTTGAAAAAGATATAAGTACAAAACCAAAAACAAATGCCTCAATCAAAATAGTATGATTTCAAAAAGTTGAAAAAATATATTTTTTTTTTACATGTATCATTTTTAGAAGGTTAAATAAAAAGGGTATGATAAAATAGATACTGTTGTCTAAGGATTCTTATCAATAGAGTAGTTATATTATTAGGCCTTCAAGAGAATGAGCTAGTAAGATAAAAGGTCCTAAGCCCGAAAGGGTCTTCAAAATTTGTTGGTAAGTAGAATAAATAAGGGTTGTCTAGGAGAACCACTCTTATACTTTAAGTCAATCACATGTGAAAGAGAAAATGAGAGATAATTCTAACATAGAGTGGGATGGTTTATGCTTACTTGCATTACCTTGAGTATTTATAGTTAGTATCTTGAGCTCTAGTAAACTTATAGCCTCCAACTTAGGACATCAAGTCTTAAGTTTTCATGACTTGGGGTTAGTAAGATTTTCTCATGCATTCAGGATATGATCAATGTTATTAGATCTAGGTTAGCCTACCTAATTTAACCTCTCTATAAAATTAGTTTGAATCATTCCTTTAACTCTTATTAATAATGATCATATTTCCACGAATAGACCTAACTGTTTAACTCAGTTCCTATAAAAATTTATTGAGTTTTTCTAAGTTTAAATATATTATTTTTTCTTATTTTTTTAGAAAATACACTGATTTACTAAAAAATAAATTTAGATTAAAGAAAAATAAAAAATAAACTATAAAAAGCTCTTAATTTTTAAGTTTCAAGAATATATATAATTTTTATTACTTTATAAATATATATAAATTATATTATAACATTTTTGTTAACCTTGACTAAATTTCAATTTAACCCTAATTGATCTTCTTAACCCTTAACCCTTAACACTTAACCCTTTTTTTCTCTCAACTCAACCTTTCGATTTAGATTTGATAACATTGGGTATGATTACTTTGGCCCTAGCATGTATCTTCTTGCATTTAATGCTTTAGGATGTTGTAAAGTGAGGTCATACTTAGCACTCACACGGAAGCCCCTAAATATTGTATCACATTAAATGAATTCTAGGCATCGTGTGAATGGGCACTTAAGTTCCCTTGTAGGATTTGTAAGTGTTGCCAAGTTATGTTAAGAAGTCTATAATATGTAGAGTGTAGAGGTCATACTTGCTCTTTGAAGCAATCTTAGGGGATCAACTCAAGAGAGGTTAGCTCTTGCATTAGGAGCTCAACTAGGGTCGAAAGAGCTCTACTTATGAGCTGAGGGGGTCAGCCTATGTTTGGAGGCCTATATCTAAAACTGACTATCAATAAATATAATTTTCGAAAGAAAAAAACAATTTATAATCATTTGAAAAGGTACTTAAAATTTTAGAAAAAAAAGGTGAAGCAACTTATGTTATTTTTTATGAGGTACTGCTTTTAGAAAGTATAACGACCCAATCGAAACTTCTCCTACCAAGGTATTATCTGCTTTGTTGTAAACTATCATACGGTTTTATTCTTTAGTATAAAAGCTTTTCAAGAGGTTACTCATCTTAGAATTTAATTAGCCTAAGCATGCTAAACTTCAAAGTTTTGATGAATTTCAAGCCACTATACCAAAAGGTACTCAATGATTAGAGTTCTGTCATTTAACATTTAATGGATATTACAATCTATGCCCTTACAAAATTGACATCCTCGTTAATTTTATTACACAAGTTTAATATCACCACCAAGTAGAGACTGTTTTTTCAATTAGTGAATTACTTTGATACTATCTTCAACGACTCGATTGAAACTTGTTTTATCGATGTATTGTCTGTTTTGGCATGAGATGTTGTACGATTTTATCACTTTGTGTAGCAAATTTCGTAAAAGTCATCCATCTTGAAATTGACCTAGTTAATTAGCCTTAGTATACTTAACTTTAAAATTTCGATAAATTTCAATCCATAATACTAAAATATGCTTCAATGATTAGAGTTACACTATCTGGTATTTAAGGAACATTACAAACAAGTTAAATTAGAAATGTACGATTTTAATTATACTATTTAAAAATGGTGAAACAACTTAAGTTTTTCTTTTTCTTTGAAGAGGTGCTATATTTAAAAAGATTGAATTGAAAAGGTATAACAAAAAAAAAAGTCCAAAATTATATCTTATAATAAATTAGTGATATTATACAAGTTAGTTTTATAATACCTTATAATAGAAATGAATCCTTTAGAATATTTTACATAAAGTTACTAAATTAATAATTAAAACTATCTAGATATTATTGAGATTATTATTAGTTTATTAGCACAAATACTAATTTTTTAACAAGATGAATTAAGTTCGAATCACATTTCTCTAAATTATAACACAATTAAGGGGAAAAAAAAACTGTTTAGATAGTTGAAATTACATGAAAAGTTAAAAAGCATTCAAAAACTTTTAAACCGTAATATATAATATTATATGTATAATACATATTCTTTCTTTTTTTTTTTTGTTAAAAAAAAATACAGTTTATGAACTGCACGAGTACGAGACTATATTGCATGCCACCAGTAATTCCGGTCAAATGTGTAAATGGTCAAACCAAATTCTGTGCGAAATATTCCTTCCCAGTTCCGAGTTACGTTCTAGATGGGCAGCTCGTACTCGTGGCACCTAATCACCGCGAAGATAATATTCTACCTTGTGGGTCTTGCAGGATTACAATCATAAACATGTGTGCTTGTTTCCTCATTATTGGCACGGCAGTGCCTGTGAAAAACCTATCAAATGAAGTTGACCGGACATCTACATAAGCAGTGCCCACTGTTTCTGTTTCAACCATTATATATATTATATAATAAAGTACGTACGACTGACTCAGCTCTCACTTCACATTATGTATATTTATATATATATATTCCTGTGGTTGTTATCTCTCTTTCAATTATATAGTTTTGTTGATACTTTGGTTCATCACCCTAGATTCATTGGGTTTATATAATGTAATATAATATTAATCCAAATGCAGTCCCAAATGCCACACGTCATGCGTGGGGCCGAAACGTTGTCTGATTTTGCAAATGGAAACTGGAAGAAGAAATTAACTTAGAAGCCCTTTGTTTTACTTCGTTAGAATTGTTGTTTTTTTATCCAACTATATTATGATATATTTTAGTTATCATTAAATTATAATGATTTTGATTATTTAACTACTTTACATTAAAAGAAAAATTCGTATCAATATATTATGTACTTTAATGATTGGTGAATAAACATTAATAATATTTAAAAATATTTAAATTATAATTAATTCATAATTTTATATATTAAAAATTTATTAATATTTATTTACTATTCATATTTCTTGTTGGTACATGCCTTGATTTCCGTAGGAATTGGTCTTGCCACTCGTGGGACCCGTGCCACGTATTGCAGTCGAAAAGTCTACGCGGCTCCTGGTTTGTGGGAAACAAGTGTAAAAATAGTAAAAACCACTTTTGTTAAAGTTTAAGTTGACGCATCCCTGCGTCCCTGGGTTTTTGTTTTTGAACCGTGGGCGCATTTTAATCGTTTGTTTTGTCTCTCGTGTTTAATGGAGACTAGTGTACGTTGACTATAGCAATCTAGGGGTAGGAAGCTAAATCGTTCGGAGAAAGATTAACTGATATTGCCCGTGACGTGGTAGAATGGAGTAGATAAAAATTTGACATTAGGGGTATTTGTAATGAATTTCATTTTCGGTACGTGGTTGTAGACATGATTTCGGATTTTATTTTATTTTTCTTTAATGTTTGGAAGTACATTTTACATATAATATCTCATTTCTAACTAAATTTTTATTATAGTTGGGTGATTGGGTCCTTAAACTACTGAAGTGAATATTGGTGGTGATTATAAAAATGGACTTGAATGTTTCAGCAATTAATAGAAATATAACTAGAAGCATCCTATAAGAATTGGTTGAATCAAATTTCATTAGCCCTATTATAAGAGTTTCTAAATTTATGCAGTTTTATATAATTCTTGTCAATGTGTTCATGAAGGAAAACGAAAGAGCAAAATTGCCTCGTCTATGCAGTATGTTATCTATAATTGTATTGGAGAAAGCTAATAAAAGCAGGTTGAAAACTGAGTAGGACTCAGCTGTAGTAGTATTTGTTTTATGACTAATAGAAACTTGATACTTGATATCTTTCAATATTTTTCATGATTTTTTTAGCTTAATTTTTTGGATTTCCACCCAACATCATATGTCGGAATTCTCTAGATATTTTCCTTATTTAAATGCAATGCTCTTGAATGCATAAGATAACAATCTATCTCATGTTCATAGCTCAATATTGATACAATGAGACCTAAAATTATTATGAATCCACAATTTGTAATAAGTGTAAACTTAAAATTACACAAATAGGTTTCTTTTGTTCTTAATACAATATAGTTAAGAAATTTATAACCAATTATGATCTAAAATAACTAAAATGTATTACATTAGTATATATACAAGTTTTCAACTTCTCTAGGATAAAATTTGATTCCATCCTTTTATCCACAACTAACAACACTCAGTATTCTCATGTATCTAAAAATGATCTTTTCCTATAAAGGGGTGAGTTCTATAAAGGGGTGAGTCAATGCCCAACATATAACCTTCATAAGCATAACGTTTGACATACAATATATGATCACATATAAGTTAAATATAATATAGTGATTAGCTAAATAAGTAAACAACATGGTCTTAACATCTTAAGACCCGAAATAACTCATGACTCCATAACAAACAAAGGTTCAGGTCAAGTACTCCTAACATCTCATGAGTCTTGTAAGCATTAATGCATCATATGAAGTTATCATTGGATCAACCCTTAATGTACAAGTCCACTAAAGTTGTCCATAAAAGTGTCCCATGTTGCTAGTACGACCCAATTGTAACTTTGTTGCACTCTAAAGTAACAGAGTCATAATAATTCCAGCATGCAAACTATTCTAAGATAGAAGTTGATTTTACAGTTACTATCTTAAACTTAATTTATACAAGGCGTCCATAACTAATTTGCTTTAAAACAAACAGTTCGTAAATTAAATATATTATTTACCTATGAAAAAAAATGCATATTTACATTTAAATAACCCAAGTATGTTTATAAGATTAAGTAACCTAATTATAATTTACTTAAGTAATACATAAATTGATACTAAAAGATTTAAAAATAAAATCCAAACTTTAAAAGTGTAATTAATCCTTAGTTTTATATTCTTACTCCCTAAAATCCAGTAGTTATTAGTTTTAAGGTAATTAAAAAGTTGCTTTCTAACTAATACTTGTAACAATATTTATAGGAATGTAAGTAACCAACCTCTTAGTAAGTTGAGATAGAAACTTAAAATTATACATCAAGTACAAATACGATTATCAACTAATTATTTTAATGCAATGTGACAAACAAATGTCATCGCACAACGTTATTTGATTTATTGTGAGATTAGAGAAATTACACCTATTCTAATTTAGGTTGAAGAGGCTATCACACAGATCAATAGCTCACAACCAAACTCAAGTTTATATAATGAAGACACTGCTCCTCCCGTTACAACCTCTAAACCATTGACTTCATCCTTACCGCAATCTCCTCTTCTATTACTTAATTCAACTAAGGATGAAAAAATGACCAATTACGCTATCCAATACTATCCATTTGAAATGCATGTTTGGTTAATTTTACAAGCTGTATATTATTAAGTCCAGTTAAGATGATCAATCTATATTACATAATATATAACAATCATAAACCAATACAACAAAGTAATAGTACACTATACATTTAAGAGCATGCACACACATACATGTGCACATTCAAGCTACCTTCGAGTACTATAAAGTAGTATTATAAAATATAGTAACGTATTGATCCCAACTTACCTAAAATCCTCCATCTGCTCACTCAAGTTCGATGTAAGGTTGGATTATCTAATTATAAATATCATTTTAGCATTTATATTCTTATATATATATAAGTTTTAAATCATTAGGTTGTAGTTTAAAATAAAAACTTTATTCAATTATTCAAGTTTTGTATTTCCTATGACTAAGCTAGTTCTAGACTCGTTTTTGATTCAGTTTCTAAATCAGTTTCTAAATTAAGTTCTGTTTTTGCTTTTGATTATTATTTTTATTTTTAAACTCTAGGAATTCTCTTTGAACCAATACATGGAATTTATCTAACTATACTTAGGTATCCTAAATCTCCGTTTTAGCTCCTAACCAGTATTTTAGTTAATACGGTACAGTTTATTCCTAATTTGACTATTGAATTAGCTCCTAATATGAGAATGACTTATATTTTTCACATAATTACCTAAATTCACATTCCAAATTAGATTTATATCATATTCCTAATATTATAATATCATTAATTTTTACCTAATATTTTCTACTTATTTAATTTTCCAATTTCATGTATTATGTATTATTACATAATCTATACTTATATCACCTATGTAATATTTATAACATTACATATATCATCTTTCATCACTAAATAACATATCAAAATATCTAATTATTCAATAAACCAAAATTTATAGCCCCAAATCACAAAATTAGCTTAATTATTCACTTTTACTTATTATTCATTTCCTAGTATGCATGATACACACAATTAACACCCCAAACTCTACAAATATCATACTATATCAGAAATTAACATCCTAAGATACCTAATTATATATCAAATCATAATTTTCATCAAATTAACTTTAAATCACTAAGTTAAGCCTATAAATCGTATTTTATGCATGATTTTAGGGCCTAAAAATTAAGTAAAATTTAAAAAAAATAATTTTTTAGAAAAAATCTTCATAGCATCATCATAAATACTCTAAACAGTCTACACAAAAATTTTGAAGTCAAAACTACACTATTAAGGTTACTTAAATTAGTATTGAAAATTAGTTTGAGTTTAGGAATTTCTTGAGCATGATATATTTCAAGACTCAATTTTAATAAAACAATATTTTTCTTAAAAACTACATAAAAAATATTTTAAAATAATAAATTTCATAATTTTCCATAATTATTTGATATTTTTAATAAATTAAAAAAAATCTGAAGAGAAAATAAAACTCATCGGCTTTGCTTGCTCTGGCTATTGTAGCCTTGTCGACCAATCTGAGTGTTACCTCCATTGTCTAGTGGTGATAACCGTCCACTCCAAAGAGGTCGTTGGTCATAGAATCCCCTTATAACCCCTAATTACACATTAATTTGTCTATTTTTCCTAAAAATTCTCTCTCCTCTCTTTTTGACCTCTTCATATTTTTCCTAAGTCACTAAGTGTCCAAATTGAATTTTGGAAGGAGGTTACATATTTATAGAAAAAGTTTAGAGTTTCTTTTGCAATTTAGTTTGAACAAGTATCCTTTTTCTTTTTCTTTTCCACTTTCTATTTGGCTTCTTATTATTGGCCAATTTTCTTTCTTTTGTTTTTTGTTTTTGATACCTCAATTTTGGATATTTCTAAACTTCCCATGAATTTTCTTGATTTTTCTTTAATTTTTTATGAATTCTCCTCAATTAATTAGTATTATTTTAGCATATTCTAAGTATTTTAAATAATTTTGCATATTTTTACCTAAACATAAATACATATATGATACAAATAAATACTCCTAAATATTATTTAAATTATTTTATGATTTTTAATGTGTATATAATTTATTTGAATTTGTTAATCATTATAACTCGTTTTATGTGTTTTCGATAAATAATGGATAATATAAAATTTCGATTCAATCGGATAATTTATGTGATCACCATAAATTTTATAAACCGTTTCCCAAATTGACCGATCGTCAGTTGATCACCAATTTTTGTAGGACCTCTGATCTCTCGATTGTAACCAAGCACAAGTAATAAATGATTAAAGTTTCCATCCTAACAAGCCCCACATCAACCAGCAAAATAATCATATACTCAGAACTAGCTTTTGAAATAATAATTGGGTTTCCTTAACCTTAAGTACTCATATGAAACCGCAATTATAGTTAAATCAACAATTCAAAGTGGATTCTAAATTCTATTTGTAAATCTTAAGCTTTTGCTAAGTTATTAGATATATCAACTCATAAGTCATCGCTTGACATTAACTAAACTCCCTATTTATGTATTATACTGCAAATGAAATAGCAAAGATTATAAATTCTCGTTCTTTATAATATTAAGGTTATGGCAAGGAGTTATGGAGAACATATTACTGTGTTAAAGTATAAAGTATCGTAAGAAATCATGAAAATAAAGAAAATAAGGAAAATTACATGGAAAGGTATCAACATTTCAAGATGAGTTCAAATAGAGAATCAAATCTTCAAAAAGTTTAATAAGGAATTAACGTTTTATTAAGTGACTCAAATAAGAGATTTAGTTAACTCATAATTATAATACCGTTTAGTCAATTTGAATGTGGTGATTAAGTTGCAAATGATACTTACGTAGCACTTGCATAGCGCTTATGTGGTACTTGATTGAAAATATAAGAGTAAAAAAATTTAAAAAAAAAACAAACATGTAAATTTTTTTTTAAAAAAAAAGAATTGGAAAAAGTAAACAAATGTGAATAAATTATAAAAAAATATATTCATATCTATTTATATAATTATTGATTATATAGTTATGTATATATTATATATATTTTTACATATGCTTGCTTTTTCAAAAGTTTTTTTTTTAAAAAATAATTTTATATGTTTTTTCGTCATTTATTTCCAATTAAGTGTAGCATAAGCATCATGTAGGCACCACGACACCTACCATTTAACGGCCACGTCAAATTGACTTAACAACATTATAATTATGAGTTAATAGAATCTCGTACTTAAACCACTTAATAAAACGTTGATTTCCTATTTGAACTTACCCTACACATTACCTATTACAAGAGATCTAAAACTTGTGATATAAAGAAAAGGTCCTTTTGCTCTGAAAGATCCATTTAGACTTAAACACTATAGACTCTTTTCAAAGGGTCTAGACTTAGACATTCTATGAACTTAGGTCTTGATGCTTTGAACTGTTAATAAAGACTTCAGAGTTTTGTGTTAAAATACAACTTCCATAGTTTTCTCACATGAAAACTTTCAAACTTAAATTTAAATCAACCCCATGCATTTAACCACAACTTAACCATTCCAAACATATAATTCACCATACAATACTCTACCTTTCACTACTAGAAACATCCTCCCTAATTCAAATTGTCAATTAACTATATAATTAAAATAAATGTTCTAGAAACTTACTTGTTTCTACAAATTTCTAGTTCTACACTTTAATTTGCCATCTTCTACACTACTGCCCACAATTTCTTTGCCACCAACAATTTTTAGATTCCATTGATGCTATATATTCTAGAGGCAACAAGATTTATCACTCACCATCAGTATGATGGCGATTTGCCACAATTCTTTGTATTCTCTCACTTCTTCATCCCAAGAGTTTTGATGATTCTCCTTAAAAAGTGTGATGATTTGCCACAATTCTTTGTGTTATCACTCTTTTACTGTTTTATATATATTTCTAACAATTTTGTTATTTTTTCTAATATAATATTTTCAATATATTAATTTTTTTATTAAATTAGTTATTTTATATCAATCAAAAGTCAATACATATTCTCTAGTTAATATTAATAAATAGTGATAAAACAAAGATTATGTGCTTGACAAAAAATAACAAATATAGATTATTTGTTTATAAAAGCAACAAAATGTAATGTATTTATAATTTTCGCTAGCCACATTGGTCAAAATAGACAAACTAATCTTCTTTTGCAAAAAGTATATGTGATTCCTTGTGTAATTACTAGTTATCTTCATTCTAAGTTTTCACTAATGGGGGAAAGAAAAGAAGGAAAAAGTAAACCAATATACACTTCCTATTAAAGACGATGATTTGTACTATTAGAAGATTACATTGGCTAAATTTAGAGAAAGGAATAATTCACCGAAAGGTTTGGCCAAAACTAAATAAATAATTCATCGAAAGGACGGAGTTTAAACTGCAAATGGTTAGTGTATCTAGGGATTAATGATGGATTTGTTCGGTGTGAGGAAATCATGAAACTTACCATACATACACCTAGGAAAGGATCAGGTCTGACCCATGAATCAAATCGAAACCGGTCTAAACCTATGAGTTTCAAGCTTGAACCATAGCTTGATCATTGGGCTTAGTAGGTTGACGCGGTTACTCAATTTGCTGAGTCGACGAGTCTAAGCCTGAGTTGAAGGACTAGTGCTTTAACTAGTTGATTTCGATTGGGAAATTTAAAAAAAAAATCTAAGTTTAGATAAATTAAATGTAAGCATTCCTTTTAATTAAAATATAAAATAAAATAAAATATATATTAGTAATTATATTTATAAGTTAATATGGAGATTGAATAATATATATAAGTTTATAAGAAAACAAATAATTAAAATCATATATTTTAATGTTAGCGAAAGTAGATAATTATGGTATTAAATATATTACTCTAATAACTAAAGGAGTTTATAACATAAGATATTACAAGTTTTATATAATCTTGCCTAACTTTTAAGAAAGTAAATACTTTTATAAATTAATATATTTTAATGACTTACGAAAATACTAGTATATTTATAATATAATACTTTTAAAAGTCATAAGAAATATATTTATGTTATATATAAAATGGCAAGTGTATTATAGATATTAAATAGATAATATTCTCTTTCCAATATTTGGTTCAATTCCACATAGATTATATTGCTTTTTAAAATTTCCTCTAAAGTAATAAAAAATCATAATAAATGTTGCTTATCACAAGTTTAGTCACACATTAATTATATTAACAAATTTTCCTTTAGATGTTACATATAAAAATAAACTTTTTTACTCAATTCACCAATTATGAGCATATAGTAGTAATTGTATATTGTAAAAGGTACAAATTATTAATTTCAGTACTAAATAATTAATAGAGTGAAATAGTCAAAATTTTAAATTCTTGTAATTTGTTAGTGGTTTTTTTTTTAAATTAAAAATAAAGATAAAAGAATGTATTTTTTCCACAATAAAAATAAAAATTAAAAAAAATTATTGGTTTATAGGCCGAGAATTAATCCGTTTAATCGTCCAGTCAAGTGAACTGATTCAAAACCAATCCAAGCCGAGCTGCTTCAAAGGAGATCAGGCTCTTAACCTCATAGATCCGGACCGGTTCCAAGTCAGGATTTGATTTGGCCCCTTACATCACAGGCAGCATATGTAATACATTGGCTATGGAAACCTCTTTTATACAAGAACATAAAAGAGCTAAGGAAAAGACATCTCAACTAGGGAAATGTTGCAGCGTTTTTTTTCTTGTTTTTTTTCCCAATATTGTTGCTAGAGATATGGTTATTGGTGTTTGTGTTGATGTCCAGTACAGTGATGGTAATGGATTGCTTCGATTGTCGAACAGTTAAGTCTGCTTGTTTCTACAATTAATCCAAATTTTATTACCGAAAAAACTATCACAACGAAGGTGCATGTATCGATGGTATAAAATTAAACGACGAATGATATTGGATCAAATTATTTGAAAAGGTATTATTAATAAAACAACAAATTATACCAAAAGTGAAAGGTATGCATTATATGATAATGTAGACCATGTGTTATATTAAGGAATCTATTTTACGTTTTTAAATACTATATCGATAATTTAAAAACCTTCATTTTAAAGAAATCTATCGTGTTATTCTTAAATATCTCAAATAAAATTCTTTAATATTTTTTGTTTAGCCAACTATAAGAAAGGAGGGAATCGAATCCTAATCTATCTTAATGAAAGATTAATAGTAATATTATTAGATTATAATAATCTTAACTTTTTAATATTTATTAATATTATTTGCGAGACGTACGACATAAAATTTAAACTAAGGTAATTCTAAAAGAGTGGGAGAAACTAATGGTAGCTTTTTTGGACCTTAGCTATCATGACCAACTTTTCAAAAGAAACCTAGCGTAATGCATAAGGACTCCACTAATGAGGTAATTTAATACCGACACACTTCTCATTACACATGGTCTTGTAATTCGTTGATAGGGACTTGAGCAGGTCTAAGTACATGGTATTCAACACAACCGTATTTGATAATAACCTTAGGATCCAAATCGGTTTTTAGGAATTGTTGGAACATATATAGGTTACGGAACCAGTTCGTAAAGGGTAAATAATATTAATATGATATATTTATAAAAAGGTAATTTCAAATGATTCTAATTATTTTTTTTAGAATGTTAGTTTTTCTTATCATATAAATATGTTGTTGATGGCTTGTAAGATCTCAAGTTAATTTGCCTTGTATTTCATTCAAACCATTAAGTCTTTCTTAGGATATTTATTTTTTATTACAAAGAGACGAGCTTTTGAAGTATTTTAATTAATTCAGATAGGCCCATCTGTCTATCTTGAGAGGGTTTTGGGCATCCTACGAGACTATCTAATATGCCAAAATTCCAACAACTACATTTAAGCACAACTGAAAATCGTTTTCGTAATGTGAAATTCGGATGCATTGAGTTTTCAATAATAATAGTGGGAATTTTTATATGTATATTTTGATACATTTATGAACAGAAAATAAAGAATCTGAACGATTGTAGGATTTTGGAAATGACGTACCGAAGCTAAATCAAACTATGTATTAATTATGAGCAATCCTATTAGATTCTATTTGGATTGTTGATCCCAACATGTAAGTAGATCAAGAGTTAAGGAGTTGAACCGAATTCAACTAGAGGTCAAATCTATATCTAAAAAAAAAAAATAAAAGATAAGTCATAATTTGATTATAAATGACAAATACTTTTAAAATTACACAATCATATTTATCATTGGATCAAATCTATCCATTAACCATTAAATCAACATGAAACATGTGCTCTATATGATATATAGGTCCACATAAATCTAAACTTCAATCAATCTAAATTAATTTAAATAATAATATCATTGTTGGAAACTCACATTATATTATATAAATTTTAGTTTAAATAATTGTCCTTCAACTTTTAAGTCCAACGGGAAAATGCAATGCTCATTTGTTAATAACAAGTTTAATAAAATAAATTTAATTGGACATATGCAAGAAGGTGAAAAAATTACTCATTGAAAAAGTATGTGTAAGACTGCATTGATATTTTTCTAAGAACAAATGTGTTTTTACCAACCAAACATATATATTGCATTGCTTTTTAATCTTTGCTTCTCATCAAGATTTATCTAAGGATCTTTCCCAGTGGAAGCACGTTGCCAAGAAAGCTCTTCCTTGACACGTGAAAACATCATGTTCAACCATTGCAGTCTCTTGTTTAACTCCTCGTTTTGGATTTTCAGCAATTTGTTTTTCTCAATTTTTGTATGATGATGAATGGGCTACTGAAGGTTTTGTTTGTTCTTTTGACCAACAAATTCGGAGTAGAAAGGACACACTTTAGAAAATTAATAAATATGCCTTTTTCTCGTTTATTGTAATCCTTGAGCCGAAAGGTAAAATGTCCAATACTTACACTATCGATACTTATAAAAGGAAAATGATGTATGGTGGTTTACACATGTAGTGGCCTGTGTACACCTTACTAGTAGGCTCGTTACTGGGCTGACCGTTGGGTGAAAGCCTAAAGTAGTTTAAAGATTTCGTGTTTGTTAATTTAAAATTGCATTAAGGCTCGTATGAATCGCCCATACTATTTGGGTAGTGGTTGAACTATGACGGTCGCTTGGTTCTACAAGTGTAAGTAAATCAAATTATTCGTGAGTTACTCGAGTTCCACTTAATATTTATTTGAGTTCAATTAAAAAAAAAAAAAAAACCAATTGAGTCGAGCTCGAGCTTCATAATGCTTAACTCGACTAGTTCACAAACCTAATCGAGCTTGAGTCAGATATGAATGTCAGTCGAATTTGAGTCAATTTTGAATACTGATATTATTATAATTAGAACAAAAAATGCATTTTTAAATAAATTAAGTTTAAACGAGCTCAATCGAGTTGAGCTCGAGCTTGTTTAGTGCTATTTTGAGTCCAGCTCAAACTCGAGCTTTAAATTTTGAGTTGAACTTAAACTCAAGCTCAATACTATATCGTCTCAATTTAACTCGTTTATAGCCTTACTTGGTTTATTATAGGTTAAAGCAAATTCAGTTTTGATAAAGGATCGGCCAGCATTAAAGGTGGAATTCGATTCTACTCGATTAAACCGTCCAGATCAGTTTGAGTTTGATATAATACACAATCTATAATCAATCAAAAGTGATAATGATATTATGCATATTTTCTAGAAATTAAGAGTTTTCCATAATCTAATAATTAGATTTACAAGAATGTAAGATTTGAATGAGAAATCTTACGCTAGCAAATTGGCATATTGAAAGAAGATCAATGGCCTAATCATTAATAAAATCTAAAATAACCCCTTTTAAATAGTCTCTAGGGTAGCTAAGGGCAAAATAGTTATAAATCAAATAAAATTGTAATAATGATTCATAATAGGCATGGCTTCAAATGGCAACTTAAGCTGCTTGAACTCCCTTAACTTTATCTAAATATTGCTTCATTCAATTGATTTGCCTTTGTCAAATAGCATTATATTTTGTTTGAATATCCTTAACAGTAATTAACTTTTTAAGTAAGCTACCCCTCCATTTAAACAACCTAAGAAGGCATTTGAATGACGCAATCCTAATCTTCTTGCTTCGCTTTATTGTCTTTTTTATCAATTGTTCCATTGGCTTCACTTACTCGAATTAAATTGAGTTTGTTTTTATTTGTTCCCTCACTTATAGGTCAACATCTTGAGTCTTGATTCTTGTTATATCCTTAGGTTAGCAAGATTCACTCTTGAATCTTGACTAATGATGCTTGGAACTTAAATTTGGTTGCTTAAAATTCTCATGCTCTTGTTCTGTTCCCTAAGAGCAATTTGGTCTCTTTTTCTCTTTGCTTATTAGCAATAGAATAATCCTCTAACCATATTTACGAAATGCATGATTTTTTTTTTTTAATTTGTCATAGATTGCTTTGTGATCTAATTGCCATGGCATTCCTAATAAAAGATGAGTAGTTGGAACTACATCACAACTAACTCCTTTAACATATTTACCAATGATAAAAAGAATCTACACTTGCTTGCTAACTTGTGTGCCCCTCTCTTATTGAGCCAATATAGGCTATAAAGCTTTGGATGCATCATGGTCTTCAATCTCAACATCTCAACAAGTTTAGTGAAAGTTAAGTTAGCACAGCTACCTCATCAACAATCAAGGTACATGCCTTTCCTTGCACTAGACATATAGTATGGAACAACTATCCCTCTATTTCACTTCTTAATTCAAGTTGTGCATCTTCTCCAGAAATTGATTTATTGCATTTATGGTATCACACAAAAGGACCTAAGGGAATTTTCTGTAACTTTTTTTTTTTTAAATAATGAAAGTCTTCTATTTAAACCACTTGGTTTTATAGCATATTGGTTGTATATTTCAAATTAAATCTTTTGACTCCCTTTCTTTAGACTTCAATATTTCTTCACATTATAATTCTTTAAAATCTTTGGATTGAGTTAGCAAGGATCAATCAATTAGAATCTAGTATCATTGAATTTATACATTTATTAGTATGGCATCCCTATGTTGCATAAGAGTATGTAACGTTAATTTATGTTTTGTGTGACATGTGTAATGTTAAAAGATTAAAATATAAACTTAATTTTAGCATATAAATTCAATCTATAAGATGCAAATAGAATCTATGTGATGATGGTATAAATATTCATGGTAGGCTTATGATGAAGATTTTGTAGTGGCATCATAGAAGATCACTTGACTATATTATATAGACTTGTAATGTAAAGAGGATGAGTGTAATGTCTACTCCTTGATGACATATGAGATGTAAACAAGGAAGTGTTCTATGAAGTTATAAATGGAAGTAATGGTTGTATAGTTTCCACTATGGTACCGTGTGTTGATAAACAGGAGATTCAAATGATATTGATATTTTTATTGAGAAGTTTAAATGCTCGCCTATAGATTAGCATTATCCTCAATTTGGTACTATTTTAATGACCTGTCTTTTAGGTAGAAAAGGTCCAGTAGAGGTTAAACAAACACTTAGAGTGCTGGGGCATTACAAGGTCAACATAATCATACAATCAAAAGCCTTTTTCAACTTTATATAACCATTCTAGATATTCATTTAGAGAATCGATACCTTTGAATTGTAGACTTTTAACTTTATTGTATCAATATATTGTTTTGAATGGTTTCTATCTCTACCTTATCTAAACATAAAACTATCTCCCTCTTGCTCATCTAACTCATTGATTTCCCTACACTTTCCACCTTGTTATGGTAAAAGTTAAATTACCTACAAGATTGTCATTTCAAATGTATAAAAAAGCTAAGAAGGCTAAGAAAACGTTTCATCTTGAATCAATTGATAAAGTAGCTCTTTAGAGATTCAATCTTCTAGTCTATAGCAAGTGCTCACAACTTTTTCACTTAATAGGACATAAGAAAAGCAAAAAAAAAAAAAGAGAGAGAACATTGCTTCTTAGACTACAGACCCCAGCTCTCAAGACCTTAAAGGGGAGCTTAAGAGTATTGTCTAAAATATACATATCACATATACACTGATGATGTGGAAATTCCCTTATAAGTCAAATGTTGCAAAACTCTATCTAATTAATTACTATGAATCTGATTTTTAATTTATCTTAAAATATAAACCCAACAAGTTATAGTTTACTAGAAAGGTAGAGAGTTAGTATTTTCTACCAAATAATAAGATAAAGTAAACACAACTTACAATTTTAAAACATGATAAGGTTGCAAAATTTTAAATGATAGATATTCATTAGATAAAATATTCTAAATCAACTATAAAAGCTCTTTATTATCTCTATCTCCTCCTATACCACTCACTAATTGCACTCTATACTCAACTTCTATCTAAGTCCTAGCTTAAAGGTCACCTGCAAAAGAAACTATAGAGGCACGAGCAAACCATAGCTTAGTGAGTTTATTCCTTACTACTACCATTTAAGTCAGTTATCAAACATTATTATTAATCATGCAAGTCTATCTAGACATGAAATGAATGCATACATAATAAATACAAGCAATACATCCATGGGCATTCAAAACCATGAAAAGTATAGATTTATGTTATCTACATGTTGATTATCCTTTGTACTTATCCGTATAGAGCACCTCACCTTACCCACATGAGGTTACCTAGGGGTACCATTCCTTCAAACGAAAATTGACTATTACTCTAGACGAGGAAAAAGTATTAGTCAAAATAAGTTGCTCCCAACTAAGGCCATCCATTACCAATCAATCACATATAATGTCCTATGGGCTCACTATTTGCAAATCTAATCAATGCCCTCTACGGGCTAAGCTATGTGAGTTTTCTTGCTATCTATTAATTGAAGATAATTTGTTATCTTGCCCCATGGTTAAAATATCATTACATCAACAATCTCCATGAGCATGCACCGCAGTTGTAATGAAATCTTTTCAATCTAAGAAAATCATTTTCCAAAAAAAAAAAAGAAAAAACTTTTTTCAATTCATTCCATAAATTTGGCAATGCTAGCATTCTCCACATATGAACTAATTAAGTTATAGCATGCAATAAAATATAAACAATTATTTTTGTCAAATATTTATTTTTACTAATTTATTAAGTCAATCACACAAATGATAGCATACAAGGCAAAACAATCATCTAACAAATAATCAACGATAACCAGCAAAACAATAAGCAAATATCAAGCACAAGTAGATGATAGGTTATTAGAAACTCCTCACCTGAGCTTGTTCGCCTACTTGTTATGGTCTTCAAATTTCTTAAACTAGAAATTATGTCCCCTAAATTGATAATAAAATCTATATAAGTAATTAGAAAGATGACTCTTCAAGACCCTAAGACTCTACATAATTGCCTATATTCACTACAAATCCCAGATTTTGATTAGATTTCTAATCACATATAGATTTTTCATTGTAATTCCAATTTTATCAAACTTGTAGTTATTTCCCATCAATTTCAAACATACTTTTGAATGATGGAATTCATTTAGGAGATGGAACTCAAAATTTCTACAACATTATGGACTTATTATGAATTTATACGTATTTGAGTTAAATTATTTTATTTTCATTATTTATTGGTTTTTCTCATCTTTTCTTCAATTCAAGCCTCACATAAATTTAGTGTTAGGTCCAAATTAAGTGTAACTTATTGTTTTATGTACTAAATTAAAGACCAAATTATATATATAAGGCTACCTAATTAACCATTTAGTAATCTTGTCTAATTTAATCTTAATTTTCGGTTTTGAGCTTTTCTTTAATCATTGATAACTTTTTTGTTTTACAAATGATTTTTCTGATCTTATAGTCAATATTTATTGTTTTTTAACATACTTTCATATAATAAGGATCGTTTTGGAAGTTAGGACCTATACGTTCTGTAACACGTTGGCCTCATTACGAATTTTCCATTAATTTGAGTCTGATTTTTCTTTCTTTTTGTTATCTTTATGTCTCTTCCACTTTTTCTTCTAATCAGCCTTGTATAAATTATGGTTGGGCCTTAATTAATTGTGGGCTTATTAGTTATGGGCTTTAACATTATTAGACCCACATTTTTAACATGTTTATTCTATAGGTTTCTAAGTGAGTCTAATTATGCTTATTTTCACATAAATTCTAAACAGGTCCTCCTAAATGATACTAAGCTTTATGAATTTTTATTGAGTCTTCGAATAAATTATATTAAATAATGTTTTCAGCTAGTTTTACTATTCTTTAGGCTGTTATTAACAATTCAATGCCTAAATGGGCCTCTTCATCCATTTTCCACAATTTAGCACAACGAGCCTATCCAACTTACATCGTTTTGCCTATATTCCAACTTGATAAAATTTTTAAGTGGGTTTCCTTGAACTTCTAGATCTAACCATGATAGGCTATTGGGATCCTTAGTCCAATTTAAAGCCCATTGTATCATATCCCCTAATTTAGGCCCTAGTTTGTCAACTAACCTAATCAATTAAATTGTAATAAACCTAAATCAAACCTTATCTCTCATTTTATATTAAATATCCAATGGTATCATATCTATTTGCTTCATGTAATTGGGCCTTCTAGTCTAATTTTGAGCCTAATTTCTTATTTTTACCTATTTGAGGCCTAATTAACTATTTAACCTAATAAATTGTAAAGCAAACAACCTAAATTAGTTCTAAATCATTATTTTACATGTAATTTCACGTGGCATCAGATTTGTTTACCCCCTGTAATTGGGCTTTTCATATCAATTTCAAGCCCATTTTCCCTTATTTCCTAATTTAGGCCTTACTTAGCAAATGAACCTAATTAATCATGTCATAATCTACCTAAATTGACCACTAACTCATCACTTTACATAAAAAATCATTATGAGGTTAGATGGTACGTGCCCTTCCCATGAGTTTCCTAGGGTGCAACTTGTGCTATTTTATTTTACTTTATTGATTTTCTCTCTTTTCTTTTCTTTTCTTTTTTTTTTTTTCAAGCCTGGTACATTATCTAGTACTAATGTTACATTAACATGTTTCTAAACTAAAATTTCAAATACAAAAGTTCAAAATAGAAAAAAATAGGGATTCCTACATGATGGCTCAACTAAGGGGAGAATGTAGGAAACTTCCATTTGTTTCTACAAGTACCATACAAATGTTGTGAAATATTGCATGTGAACTCAAATACATCATGTTGCATAGATGGTTCCTAGTGTACATAAACTTTACTTTATAAATCTAACATTTTACATATCAAAATAAATTCCTAATACAAGATTTACTAATATACATACACTTATTTGCTTCTAATAAGCTAGAAAAAAAAAATGAAAATACATAAAAATCTTGAGATTAGTGGAAGGGCAAAAGGAAATATACGCAATGTATTAGAACCAAAGAAAATGCGAGGACTACTTCTTGCAAATGGGCTAGAACTCACAGGTTGATGGAGCTTCTTTAGTTTCATCCTTCAACACTTCAATATTCTTGTTGTTGCTCGAAGTTGGTTGAAGTAATGGAGCTTGATATGTGCTAAACTAGATATATGATGAAGTTTGGAAGATAATTGATGAAAATGAAAGAAAATGAAGGGGTAGGAGGGGTTGAAATGTTGGATGGAATAGGGGATAGGAGATGGTGAGAGTTCGATATTTCGAAGTAAAATGAAAAATCAAGTTGAGTTATGTTGTGTTTGTTTACTCCAGCAAGTCGTGAGAAGTAAAGGAGAAGAAAAAAAATCCATTAATTTGTACTTGGTCAACAATTCAAGGCATGAAAGGTGCGAGTTCCCTAAGTGGACTAATTTTTAAGGAGTAAAATGGGGGATACTTTATATGTTCATGAAAAATAAAACAGGACAATAAATTGTGTTATGTTGGTTCATCCCAATGTGAATGGTGGAGAGAGGGAATTGATTTGTCTTGTCTTGAGTCAATAGAAAAAAGTTCAAATCAAGTTATGGGTTATGGGTGGTGGGTAAGGTAAAGGAAGGGTGCTTGATAGTCGAAATTTAGGAGAAAATACGAGCATATTTCATGCTTTATGTCTTATCTAGTTTATAGATTTTAGGTAGGCTAAATTAAGATAAGATATTAAAAGTTTTATGTGGCTAGATGCTAGTATAGACTAGGTAAATTGACTACTTAAATAAAATTAATTGGGTATATTACACTTATATTGTATTTAGTAAAACACATTAGTGAAATATAAAGTATGTTATATAATTCAATGTAGGCCAAAAATTTATATATATCGCATTATGTATAATTTTATGTACATAAAAGAGTATATATATACATACACATACATAAGGCTTTGCATGCATTTATTAGGAAGAAAAAAAAAATGTAATTTTATTATTTTACTACTTAAATTAGCTTAATATAAATCAACTGATATTATATGGTATGTGGTATGTTTTAACATAAGTTACCAACATTATTTTTACATATTTATGCATGTTTGGTGTATTTTCATGTTTATGGATAATGTCCTAATTTACTAATTTACGTATTAACTAATTATTTTTTTTTACACAATTAAGGTCTTTGAGTTTTACATTAAGGTTTTTGAGTTCATCTTAAGGTCTCATTTTAAAATTTTTATTAGTTTTAATTTCTTCGATCTTATTGAGATTAAGAACATCTATTAAGATTTGAACTTGATTCTTATTTCAAAAACTTAAATTTTCTACGGTTTACATTAGCTTGATTTATAGCCTTTAATATTTAATATCATTATGGCTCATCAAAACAAATAATATAAAATACCTAGATTTCTAATGGGCTCATATCAAAAGTCCATAAAAATGAGTTTAAAAGCCTTATCCATCAATCAACAAAAAGATTACTTTTATTTACAAGATTAATTCCCTAACTCAATTAGATAGCCAATATTATATAATTAATTGATCGGTGGCCCATAAAATCACAACAATCCCTTACTTAAGCTATGTTTATCACCTAATAATTATATACTATAAAATCCACATGAGCTCAACCTTACTATGTATGCCTAATTTTATCTATAAACAATATGGTTCATTAATTATATAAATATCGGATCAAAATGACCTTTGTCAATCTATCATGACATAACTCATAAAGGGTCACTCCAATAGGTCTTACTTTATAACTCTTAATATACTCCATACTTTATACACAATCACAAATATATATCTTCATTAGAAAGAATTAGAAATGAAAAACATAAGGGTTAATTAGGAAAATGTCAAATACAATTGAGCATCAATTGAAAAAAAATCTCTCAATATACTATTATATTATCAAGATGAACAATACCCATATGAGGGACATGTTCTTGAAATGCTTTGGGTGGTAAACCATCAATAAGGGATTCCATAATCTTAAGATTTATACTAATATGTTCAATTATACTTGAGAACTTTGAACTCTCTCATTACCAACAAGAAATTTTATGTTGACATGTTTTGATTTCAACGAACTTTTATTGTTCTTAGAATATAGTTTTGTAGCATCATTAACACAACTAATCTTCAATAATCTTTCAATACCATTAAAAATATGTAGCCTTACGATAAAGTTTTGTAACTATATTCCTTGGTTTGTTGCCTCATACAAAGCAATGAACTCCACCTTCATGGTAAAGAAGCTATAAGTGTTTATATGACAAATTTTTATGATAAAGCATTGCTAGCCATCATAAAAACACAACCCAAGGTTATATTTCTACTATCATGGCATCCAAAAATGTTGGAGTCAAAATATGCCATGACCCTCGAATGCTCAGATCTTTGATATGTGAATATATATTCTTTATGCTTAATAGGTATCGCATGGCACATGTTTCTTTTTTTCACTGATTCTTGTACCAAGTTTACTTATATGTCTACTAAACATTCCAACAATGTACATAATATCTGAACATGTACATTCTTAAGCTTACATGAGACTCCTTCTAATGCATAAGGCACCTACTTCATTGCTTTATCATTCTTAGGATATTGAGTAAATAGAACTTATACCCTTAGCTACGAGATTGTCTTTTACCACAAAATCTTTCAAGATAAATCTACTAAATACTTTATTGATGTATGTCATTTGTGGCAAGCCTAATATATCTTATAAATAATCATGATGGAAGTGTATGTCCACAAAAGATGTATGACCAAGATCTTTCACCTCAAAATTATTTGAAAGAAATATTTTAGTCTCATGCAATAAACCTATATAGTCACTTATAAGCAAAACGTCATTGACATATAACATTAAGAGAATGAACCTACTTCTACTGATCTTGTAATATACATATTGATCAACAACTTTTTCCTTAAAATCAAAATAAAAGTACCATTTTATTTGTTTTGCCTTGAGCTTAAAGGTCATGCGACTTGCTATGTCCTTCCTTATAAGTAAGGACAAACGAGAGCTTTATAGCATGTACATCCCTTAATTCCCATTTTCTCTTAGGACTAGCCAATACCTTAAAAGTTAAAGGGTCCCTAAAGGACAAACAAAAGCCTAGGGTTGACAAAACCAATTGACAACTACATTAATACTCACGCAACATACATAATATAACTAAATATGTACTCAACAAATCACAATAACAATCAATTTCTATTTCATAAATTCATTTATATTTAGGCAATCAAACAAATCATATAGTAACTATGTATCCTTATTTCTCAACATAATCTAACCATTAATAATCTATACATTACCCAATCCTTTGTTTCTTGAGGAATGATGAGGGTACAAAGGAACTTCTTCTCTCTAATTTTTTAGTACAAGATAGCCATTGATAGTCTATTTATGATTTATCCTATGTAGGTCTTGATGCCATAGCCATAACCAAAACCTTTAAGTCACTTCTTTCTAACTATGCAACCACTTAAGTTTCCACCATTAGCTGGTTGATAACCTCCATACCTTACTTTATGCTAGGTGTCAATATTCTATATCTTACTCAACTACTTCATGCTAACATTGTGATTAACTCAAATGGCTAATTGTACCATGATTTAAGTACCTTACCTCACTATAAGAGTAGGCATCCTACATGAGGAAAAATAGATAGGTAGGGTTTATATGCACCTATTATTTGGTAAACCTTCTATTCGTCTTATGACACATCAATTTTTTTTTAAAGAAATGAAACCATCTTCGATGTCTATTAAAATTAAAAAAGCTAGTGCAATTCAAAAACAAAAAAAGTGTCATAAGGTGCTTCTAAAATTAGGTGACATACTTATTCTTTCCTCTATATATATACTTTATACAATTGCTACATCCTAATTTTTCAATTTACTCTTTTGCTATCATGGGTTACTGGATGACCCGCATATCATACCTCATATTAGAGTAGGTTTCTGTTATATGTGCAATAATACTATAACACTTATAAACATGATATTGGTAAAACTAATTTAATTGTAAATATACTATATGCACAAGTATGGGTGCATAAATAGACACTAACCAAAATAGAAATAGCAAAAATAATTGGAGGGGATCAATCACTTAATCGAAGGGTGACAAATAAAATTTAAGTTCATCTTTTAGTAGCTAAAATTATATTCAATTGAACTTCATTAGAGGCAAGGAAGTATGAAACTACCAAATTTAATCAATTGAAATTTATTTAGATTGGTTAAATTTATCTAACAAGGAAGATAAAATTGTAGATGAGATATGTCAACCAAACTACTCTATACTCAAAATTCTTGCCATTTTTAATTAGTTTGATAAATTATTATGGTTTTTGCAGAAAACTTTCTTTTAACTTCTTGAGTTTTAATCCTTTGTTCTTGATTTCATAGCTTATTAGATGTCTTATAACTCTTTATACTTATATAATGCATCATTAACTATATTTTTTAGCGTACATATCTTATTAAGCCACTAAACTAAATAATTTATGAATGATAAGGTCCCTTACTCCTTAGAGCCCTTTGAAGTTCTTAATTGAATTAAATCATTTTCAAAATACATTTTACATTTAAAAAATTAACTTGTTTAAAGATAATGTTGGATTAGTTAATCTCACCTCTAATTATTTAGTCTAATCTACTTAAGTAAGCTTACTCAATCATTAATTGCTTTCTTAGCCCTAACCTTATGCATGATTTTTAAATTATATTGGAGATAGATAAGCACTACAAAACACAATCATAGAAAGTTTCAAAAGAGGAAGAGATAGATAAATGACAATTTTTAGGTAAGCTTCCTTTCTAGTACTCCTTAATTGATAATGAAATTAGAGTGCCCAAGATGGAACTTCCCTTTACTCAAAAGTGTAAACAACTTACTTATTTCAAGATAATAGAGGGTAAATAAAGTAGTAGTTGTCAAAATAACATATATTTCCTTATTCAAAATTTGACTGGGAAATGACTATTTCAATAGGTTATCGATTGCTCTCCCCAAGGAATGACTATATCTTTCTTTCAAGTGGTATTAGTTATTCCTTTTTTAACTAGGCATAAATAATATTATTATATAGTGGTCCTACCCTCGTCAAAATTATACTATCATTACCACTAATCCCATAGCATCAACATTACTACTCATAGCTGTAATATCTCTTACATGCCTAGAGAGAGGAACTCTAATCATTGAGGTGCCTTTTGGTGTAGCAGTTTAAAGTACGTCAAAACTTTAGAGTTAAGTGTGCTTATGCTAGAGCAACTTCAGGATGGGTGACCTCTTGGGAAGCGGTTGCACCAGGGGACAAAACTGTATGGCGTTTCACGCCAAAGCGGACAATACCTTAGAGGAAGGAGTTCTGACTAAGTCATTATAGAAAGGTATCAAAGCAATCCACCAGTTGGGAACAGCCGAAAGGGTAAGGCCCTGCCTGGTGGTTGTCTTGGACCTATGTAACAAAACTGACTAAGGTATCAATTCTGTAAGGGGGGTGGATTATAATATCCCTTACATGCTTGGAGAGAGGAACTCTAATCATCCAGATGCCTTTTGGTGTAACAGCTCGAAGTATATCGAAACATCAGAGTTAAGTGTGCTCATACTAGAGTAATCTCAAGATGGGTGACCTCTTGAGATGAGGCTACACTAGGAGACAAAATCGTACGGTATTTTATGCCAAAGTGAACAATACCTTAGAGGAAGGAGTTTCGATCGGGTCGTTACAATAACAATCTTACCATTGCCACTATCAGACTATGACCATCATCATAAACCTCATCCTTACATCATTACTATTATCACCACCACTGCACTACTATTATAACTACAGCATAGACATTACTACAACGCTTTACACAACTGTTACCACCATTGTTGCTATTACTACCACCACCATCATTATTACAACATCACCATTACTATAGATCCTACAGCCACTGCTATCAACACGTACTACTTACTACTATTACCACCATAAAAAATACTATTACCATCACCTACTCATAATCATTACTAAAATCAACATTATTGTTATTACCACCACTATTGTCCTACTAGCCACTACTAACCTACTACCACATACCACTACCCTATTATGACCATAATCAATATGCCATCACCACTATCACTCTTACATCACTACCATCATCACCACCATTATCCTAACATTGCCACCACCAATACTATCACCATACCACTACCATCATCATATCGCCAATGTACCACCACCATTGTTGAACCACTACCTTTGCTACCACCACCAGTAGCACCACCATTACTATTGATAGGGATTTTTCCCTAAGACACTCAATGCTTAGATTAACCTATGGTAACATACATTCGATTTGCTGATTTCCATTAAGCACTTCTCGTACTACACTTCCGACCTCCTTTATTAACTATAGCCTAACCTTTAAGAATTGAATAGCTAGAGAGGCTAACGAGTTAAATACTCATTTGTATGACTAGAAGTAGATCAAATCAAGTAGGTTAGGTTAGCTTCTACTAGCTTAGTTAAATGACATGGAGCTTGTTAAGATCTAATCAAACCTAAGGAGTTCAAATTTGAATAGGGGTGCAAAAAGTTAGGATTGCTTACAAAAATAACCACCTACCAGTAGCCAGAATTGCATCTGCATTCCTTAAAATCGAGGTATGGTCCATAATTCAAAAGGCACATACATGTATATTTTAGAGGCAACAGTTATTGAGTAGGGATACCCCTAGCTATAAATATAGCTTAGCATACCACTGTAAGGTTCTTTTAGCCTCTTATACTACTCATTTCCTTTCACTTTATCTTTCTTCATACAATTATTTTACTTAAGCATTGGAGTGGTTACTCCGAAGTTACCTAGGCACCTATATACCTAACTTTCTTTTGTTTTGTAAAGTCCCTACTCAACAAGCGTTTAAAGATCTTGTTGAACTAATTTTCACTATCAATAATTGGTGCTGTTTGTTTCTTGAATCCTAATTATGACTAAGACAAGAACTAAACATGATAACACTCTAAGGTAGGGTAATGCCCTTCACATGGCTCAAGAAGAAAAATCCCCATAGAAATATACTACAGAAGTACATTAGGTTAGATAAGTTCAAGTCTAAAATGATGAAGTCTCACGTATCACATAGTTAGAGACTTTATGCACCAAATTTGCCAAGGACCTCAAAGAGTTTTGAGCTTACAATTAAGAATTAAGGAAGAGACTCAACAAAAGTGATGCTGCCTCTTCTTCAACTACCTCTCTAAAGGTAGTTGGATAGGAGGTCGACCTAACTGTATACGATTATGAACTACGACGATTGCATTGTGAAGCCCCCATGGTGAATGAAAATGCTCAACAACCACAGTGGGAAACCTATGTGGAGAAGGATTTTCAACAAACACCACCACGTACTTAGGTTGGTGGACATAATCAGGCATGTACAAAAGGGATTTATCATTTAGCTGCTTGCTTATGCTAGAAAGCAATTGCAAAAATGAGTTTACAAGACTTGGAGGAGTACATCAGAAAGCTAGCAGTAAAAGGAAGCTCCAAGAAAGAAGTAGATACCAGAAGTAAGAAGTCAAACCCCTTTGTACAGGAAATTTTTGGAGTTCTCCCTCTAAGTGTTTAATTGCCTCAATTTGACACTTATGATTTGAAAAAAGACCCAGATAATCACTTAAATGCTTTCTATAGTCTGAAGGAGTTGTATAGACTTTTTGATGTTATTGTCCACAAGGTATTCCCCTTTACTTTAAGGAAATCAACAAGCAATTGGTTCAATTCACTGAAAGCAATGTCTATTTCCTCATTCAATCAATGAGTAGGTGAGTTAAGGCAATACTTCTTAGCTAGCAAACCTCTTGCAAAATTTTCCTCACCTTTGACCTCAATTTGGTAGAAGCTAGGGGAGAGTATCAAGGGTTATGTTTAGAGATTCAATCAATTGATGATTGAAATTACTAATTATGACAAAAGTGTTGTATTGCATACCATCTATAGAGGTGTTAGAGAAGATTCATACTTTTTCAAGTCTCTTGCTAAACATCTATTGACCTCATTAAACAAGTTTACCATAAGGTTAGAAAAGTTCATATGTTAGGAAGACCAAATATAAGCTCATAAGGAGCTTAAAAAATAAAAGTTTAAAAAAAGGTTGGAGAAAGAGAGAGGGTTGGTGCAAGATTGCCTTGGGAAGAAATTCGACATACGGGATAGATTACATCAACCTTCAAGAGATTGGAAAAGGCTAATTCTGACCTCTTCCACACACATCCCCCTTAAATGACCTATGTTGGATATTTTGATAGAGATGCACAATCAAGGGTTCTTAGCTTGGCTAGAAAAGATGAGGAACAACCTTGCAAGGAAAAATTCCAATAAGTATTATGATTTCCATGGAGATCATAGCCACAACACAAACGAGTACATCCACTTGAAGAATGTATTAGAAGATGCTATCCAAAGAGGATATTTAAGGAAATTTGTAATGAACAGGGAAGAAAGCATTGAACAACCTATACAAAAAAGAAGGGTCAAGTAACAACCTCAGGATAATGATGTCCAACCTAATAATCAAGAACTAGCAACTTAGGATAATGTTAAGGGTACAACTAAGCTCCAAGAGAAGTAATTAATGTGATATTTGGCAGGCCAAGAGGAGAAAGTACCCTGACTACTTTGAGTTTGGCTGAATCTTTAAGAGATCAAGTGCTAAATGTTAGAGAGGCATAAGGTAGATGACATAATAACTTTTTTGGATAAGGATATGTAAGGTATTCAATTTCCCCACGATGATACCTTAGTCATTATAACCAAAGTTGCTGAGTTTGGGGTCAAAAAGTTCACGGTCAATACTGGATGTTTAACAAGCATTATTTCCAAGCATACGTTTGACCAAATGCAATCAAATTTAGAGAATTATAAGATGCAACCTTATAAGTATAACTTGTATGGGTTTAATAATTAACCAGTGAAAGTTCAAGGAGTTGTTACCTTAACTCTCCAAATCAAGGATGACGTTGTGGAGAAAGAGGTTGATTTCATTATAGTTGATTATGCCTCACCCTATAATAAGATCATGGGCCAACCTTCCATCAATATCTTTAAGGTGGTTATGTCAACAACTCATCAAAAGAAAAATTTTCCAAACCCAACAAGAATAGGAACATATCATGGGGACCAACAGTTAGCTAAAGCTCTATACTTGAAAGCTTTAAGGAGGGATTGAGTCTATCACATTGAGCAAGGTACAAGCAATCACTTGCAAGTACGAGGAAAGCTAGCAAAGAAAACTTTAACTATACAACTAAGCAACAACCTTAAGCACACCATAAAGGTTGGAATTAGTATGCCAACTAACCTCTAAGAACGTGTAGAACGTTTCCTCTGTGTAATAAGGATATTTTTGCCTAGTCCCCATTCAATATGATTAATATCCCAAAAGAGTTAATTAACCACAAACTAAACATTGAAGCAACTACTAAGGTAATACAATAGAAAAAGAGACACTTTGTCCTAAAAAAGGCAAGCAGCTATTAAGGAAGAAGTCCAAAAGCTGTTCAAGGTAGATTTTATTAGAGTAGAGTTGCACTCCACTTGGTTGGCTTATTATGTGTTGGTAAAAAAGGCAAATGAAAAGTAGAGGATGTGCATTGATTTTACAGACCTGAATAAGACGTTCCCAAAGGATTATTTTCCTTTACTCCGTACTGATCAGATGGTCGATTTGACCTCGAGGCATGTTTTATTAAGCTCTATGGATGCTTTTTCTAGATACAACCAGATTAACATGCACTTCTTCGACCTAGTATACACCTCTTTCATTAATAATTTCAGAATGTATTGCTATAAGGTTATGCCACTTAGTCTGAAAAACATGGGTGTCACATGTCATAGGCTAGTTATGAAGATGTTTAAGCCTTAGATACATAGAAATATTGTGGTTAATGTCGATGGCATGGGTAATACCCTAAAGTTTAGACTAGTGATCTTTTAAATCTACCAAAAGCAAGATACATTTGACCTTACAAATTTTTATATTTTTTAATACATTTTAAATTAAAAAATATTAAAAAAGTATATTTAAAACTTTTGCTCAAAATTCAAGGGACGGGTTGCAAGGAGGATAAGAAAAAAAAAAAAAGGTTCCTTGATTAAGACCAATTACGAGAAATAGATTTTTAAAATTAGTTAGATCAGTGAAGTGTTGCTTTGAGATAACGTGAACCCTACAGTGCATCATTATAAATTACATGAAGTAGTGTTGTAAATTCATATTGTTTAAATAGGTTAATTTATTATCTATATCATATAAACTTATGGTTAGGGAATGAAGTAATACATTAACTATTGCAAACTCAAACTTTAAACTTTGGGATATGACATAACACTTAGTGATAGTCTATAATTATAGGTAAGAAATATACTCAATGGAGTACTTAAAATAGTTTTTTATTTTAAATGAAACTATGGTATTATTTATCAGTATATATATATATATCTATATATGTGCAGTTATTTATACTACGATATGTTTAAATCATAATTACAAATAAGTAAAAATTTAATATATGTATTCTCACTAGAAAGGACAATAACCTAAATAGTAACAATAATTATAATCTATATTTAGTGTACTTGAGTATGTAGTAGGGAAAATCGACACCTAGATATTTAAGATGCTTCCTTTTGTTTCACACCATAAATTATAGTTGGAGGAGAAACAACCTAGAAAATAAGATATACTTACCAAATAACATGAGAAAATAAGTTCATAATTAGTATTACTTAATTGGACTGATAAAAGGAGTTACAATTTCCATAGTAGTTAATTTAGATCTATAATGCATTGCTCATCTAACTGCTTGAGATCTAATAATAATAATAATAAAATCAATTTAACATATGTTGAGTGTAAAAAAAAAAAGATAATGGCTACTAGTAATGTTAAAAATAACTTATTTAACTTATAAGAAGAAATAAAAATATAACTAAAGTACTAAAAAAAAAAAACACATCAAAAAAACATCGTATATATAAATGTATGTGTGTTTGCATATCTATGTAATTACTAAATAATAGGTACAAAAGATATCTTAAATCACTATAATTATAAAATCGGTAAACACATTGAATCAAGGGATGGTAGCAAATGAATTGCCCTAAAAAACTCTATCCTTTGATAAAACAAGGATGTAAGCATTGGTAGAAATCAAAATGAAACCTAATAGATACTTACCTTAATTTTATTGGGCCGCTATAAACAAAGCTTATGTAAAGCTAGATTAAACCAACAAAATGTAACTATCATAAATTGATAATAACATCTTGCTCACTCCCTTACGATATAAATAAATAAATAAAAGGTAAGGAAAAAAATGAGAAATTAACCCCCACAAATTAGCATTTAGGACACTAATACCTAAATGTAAGGCAATTAAAAAAGTTCTTGTAGCTTAAAGTTTATGATAAGTTATAAAAAATTAATCAAAGTGACTTTGTAAATTGGATTTCGGAAATGGATTGATAAAGTATAATGTAATTAAATGATTAAATATATTGTTATTGTTCGGTATTTTACAGAACCACGAAATAGATATATTCTCTTCGAATGTATATTTTGACTACTCAAATGATTGTACTAAGAACAAAAATATCTATATCTATATAGATAAATAAAAGATAATTATATAATATCTTATCAATATACGTTCATATATATATGTCTATACACACACACACACTTTATTGCGTATAGCTACCTATATATATATATATATATTAAGGAATAATGTTAGGATGTGTATTAATATATATTAGTGAATAACACATCTATAATGCATATGCAGATTAAATAAAATTAAACTTATATTTTTAAAATTTACCATTATTTATATGGTGAAAATTATAATTTTTGTTAAATAATATAAATATAGATTTATTATTTTCTTCCTTATTTACAATCACTTTAAATCCTTTAGTTTTTTACTTATAAGCAAATTAGGATTATGGATAGAAATCCATTCATGTGAGTATATATTAATAATCATCATGGTTATATTTTATTATAACCTAAATTTTAGCCATGCAATGTGTGCATATAAAGTAAGGTAGGAGAGAAAACAGAAAAAAAGAGAAGCCGTCGAGGAAAGAGATCTTTAGATAAGCACTATATTGTGTAGGGAAATAGTGGAGAAAGTAAGTTTTAGAATTGGGAGAGATTAATGGGAGAGAGTGGATGAATATATCAATTTTACCCTTAATATAAAATAATTAAAATTTTAATAAATTATTTTTAATGCCAGTTTTTTTGTGATAAAATTTTAATTAGAGGACTAAATAGTAATGTTTAAAGAGGCAGTTACTTAAGGATCAATCTGTTTTAATAATATAGATATATATATACATATTTATATAATGTGTATATTAAAATATATATAATATAATATACTAACCACCTCATTGAGGTGGTGAAAGATGACTTATAAAAAGCTCATGGGAGCCATTTCCGCAATAATTGCACACACACACACACATACATACACATAAAGGGAGGGAGAGATAAAAAAAAAAAAAGGAAGAAAGAAGAGGGCAAGAAGAAAAAGAAGAATCCAAATTTAATAATTCAACCAAGTTTTCTCATTCAATAATTTTAAGTAATTTTATAATTTTTAGGTATTGTTTTTCTTTTACATTAAATAGTATTAGAGAAAATATATCTACAATAAAAATAAAATAAAATAAAATAATAAAAATAGAAATAAAATAATGATTTAACTATGACTTTAATAATTTTTACTATAGGAATCTTTATTATGATAGATTAGATTATAAGATAATATGTACATAGTAATAGTCCTTTGTAAGTACATACAAATATATTTACCAATTGTTAATATTCACAAAAGATAAATATGTTATACTAGCGAGTACATGAAAGAACATAATTATATATGGATATATGTATCGCATGATCTTCTTAACCCAACTTCATATCAGATTTGACCCTTATAAAATTATCTTGCCCATCTCGATTGTTAAGCATTGGATAAAGAAAAATATAATCATAGAAATAAGGTAATTAAAATAACAACAACGGAAATAAAGTCGATAAGTAATACTATAGATATATTATATGATCAAAATAGTAATATCAAAAATTGAAAGAGACTAAATAAGAACAAAAATGGCTATAAAGAGTCAATATATATCATAACATGTAGAAAACATAATAGTCATTATTTTCACCTTCTTATACTATTATTGCATTTATACTTCGTTAGATTAATTCGACACTTTGATTTAGCTTTATAAATAAAACATTCAAATGTGATTCTAATTGAAACATAACATTAGTTCAAAATCTAATTTTATGGAAAAATGTAAAACTTGTTTGACTTGTCATGACATGTGATAGGCTATTAACTTGGCATTTATATCTCATGCTTGCAAACAAACAATATGGAACCTTCGGTTTTACAAGCAATAAATTCTCTTTCATGATCAAATGTAATATTTTGTTATTATGATCACAATCAATGAAATTCCATTCATGCATTAGAAATTCAATAAAAAAACACATACTTATATTATAGGTATTAATTATTGATAAAACTATCATTTGAAAAAAAAAATGGTGACATTTAATTTAACTCAAAAGAAAATGCAACTATCTGGGCAAATCAGTACACATAGGTGCAAGTATATAGGATCAACATAAAGGTAAAAACAGTAACCTTAGTTAAGTACAAGACATCTAGTTAGCAGCAAAAATAGGAAAGTAAAAGCAAAATTTAAGGAAGACACTTAACCATCTATTGATTTATATCCCTATTGAACCAACTACCCTATTACATTTAAAGAATGGGTAATGTCTAACTACATCTTCTATATATGGGTTACAAGGTACTATAAATCATATATGTGCTTCTCATATTCATATATTTTACTTTATTAAATATAGGTTTAGTAATATAACAACTATATATATGTGTGTGTATGTGTGTGTAAAGCGTGCTCCAGGTATAATATGTCATATGTAATTATTGTCTAATTTGTAATTTTTCCATATGTACGTAAGTGTTATATATACCATAAATCTTATAGAGTATATATACTTAAAGGTATTTTGGATCACGTATAACTAGATATCACTCAACGATGACCATGTAATCATAAAAAAAATATAATTAAATAAATTACGGGATTCATGAAAACTATACAAATCCTTAACTTCCATTTTGTTGTATAGGAGCTATAAGTGATAAGGATTTTGAAAATAGCAAATTTATATGAGTGGGCAATAGAAATTCCACATAAGTGGGATTTGTAGAGACTAGAGTATATGCTTGCTCGTAGTTATAAGTAGTTGTTTATGCGCATACTATACCTATACTTGGTTATTAGGATGCCTATTGGTAATTGAGCTACATGTTTTGCTATGTTGATTGATCTTCTTTGCTGTGTTATGAATTGGTTGATCATCCTTGACTAAACTAATTGAAACACGAACTAAAATTATAAATGAATATGCATTGCATCCTACTAGGGGACAATTAGGTTTCTTTAGCTAAATTCCAATGCCATCAATGAGGTTGCAGTGAACTAACATTTCCCTACTCTTAGTTGAACTAAGTAATAAGTGAGGAGGTTGCGGCAAGGTTAAGGACATTGATTCGAAGGCAGTCACTAAAGGAGAAAGGGTCTTCATTGCATAAGCTTGGAATTAGTTATGGGAGGACTTCGTGGCATTTATGATTGACATTGTTGTTATCATATCGCAACTCATCAACCTGGGTTAAAGTAGGTGTAATTTCTTTAACTTCATAACAAATCGGATAACGTCATTATAGATGCCTTATTTTTTCCGTTTTTATTTTAGTATTTTTATTGAAACAGGTTAAAATAATAAAAAAAAATATAAAATAAAAATATAAAATAAAATAAAATGTTGTATTGAGTCGAGTTGAGTCGTTTAGAGTTGAATCAGATAATGATGTACATTCAATTTAATAAATTCTAAATCGTTAAAGAATCGGGCTTCATTAAAATATTTTGTAGTCTAGTCCAATATAAAGTAGATTTTTATCTAATTTATATATTGTGAAATAGATTTAGGGTTTATTAAATGGGCTACTGTGTGTTATGGGCTAAATTGAGTTGGGTGGAGTCAAGCCTAAAGAGAGAAGCCTAAATTAATGTATGGTTTCTAAAAACTAGATTGAATCTTCAATAAATCTAAATCAGGGATTATCATATCTTTCATATCTAAGATTTGTTATCATATTTTTTGTATCTAGGATTTATTGAGATTAAATCTATATCTAAAAGATTCAAAAGATTCAATTGAGTGGCTTATAAATAGGAATTCAGCAATAAAGTTTTAATTTTTTTTCACAATCCTCAACACACAACACATTCATCACATAATCACACGTATCCATCATCCTTCACACTCTCTCCCTAATCATTGCTACATGTTGCACTCCACGATACAAACATATATTCACCCACAACTACACTTAATTGCTGCACTCACTTCACACACACATTGACATACATCCTTCGATCACAATTTGTACAGCTACATACATGCCTCACTTACACCACAATCTGCACATACACTAATCTGACACGCCTCGCTTATACCCACTCTATGACAGAACACTACATAAACATGTCCCTCGATCATAATCCACACATACACACTAATCTGATCATTACTAAGTACTTACGTCCTACACATGACAGCACTGCCACATACTCCCCCACACACAACAGCACACATATCGACCCTTACACTCTCTCACATACTGACACACGTATGAAGTCAACACAACACACACTCACTTGCATTCGATCACACTAACACACCAGTTACATGACAACATAGCCGTACTAACCACTCATACATGCGTCTACGTCTTAGCACACACACATAGTCGCACTGATTATTCACTAACACACATACCAAATCTAGTATGCACACGATCCACACTTCCTTATGCAGTGACCATTACACTCATGCTCCGTCGTACACGATTCAATACTATATGCATACAATCCACTATTGCATGCGCACAACTACTATACATACTAAGCATGTGAACGTAGTCTAGATGATCACAATACGATCAACACAAACATGCTAATCATGCATGACTTAACTTGTTTAGGTGATAAAATTATTTTTTTTAATTATTTATTTTATTTTATTATTAGTTAATTAATTATTTTAATAATTTATCTTATTTAATGCTGGTTTATATATATATATATATATATAATATTTTTAATAATCGTCATATCTTTTTGCTACATTTTTAGATAATTTTTAGTTTTTTTTTATAAATTTAGTTAAATTGTACTTTCGCATTTTTTTGGAAAATCATATATCTTTTCTCTGAAATTCTTATCTTAGTATATCTTGCATGTAAGATTTAGGAATAATAATTTTTTTTAACATGTAGTTATTTTTTAAAAATAAAAATAAAAAATCTTAATTGGAGTTTTTAAAAAGATTTAGTAATTTAGGTTTTCTTTTAAAGTAGATTCATGAAATTAGGTCTTTTTAGGTTTTTTAAATAAAATAATAAATGATTAAATAAACATAAATCTAGCTCGATTTTCAAATTTAAAAAAAGATCCACCCACTAAATCTTTTCTAAAATTGAACTATATTGGTTTGATCCCAATTAACAGATACATAGGTACCTCCGGGGCAACCGTATAAAAAATATATATTTTTTCTTTTTCTTGAAAATTTGTCATAAAAAATAATAAAAATTCATTTTCATTATATTTTTGCATATCTGTATTTATCTTAGCTCTTAGAAAAATTATAAAAATAATAGCCATTAGTTTTTTTTTTATTTTTACTTAGTGACTTAATCTTAATAAGTTAGTCCTTGAGCTTAGTTTCTTTTGATTAATTTTCTAAATTTTTTTTTTTATAACTTCCGTAGATTAGTGGCTAAATTAAGGTTTTCCTCCTTAGAAACCTTAATTTTATTTTTTACTAGTTTAACTGGTTGGCGATTTCAATTTTTATTAAATTTAAAAAATATATGTTTTTAAAGAAAAATGTTTCCTCGATTTAATGTCGAGTAATTTATATTAAGTAGCCTAGATTTAATATGTGTTAAATTTAGAAAAACTGAAATAGGGCTCGACAGAATTGGTGATTTTATTGGGGATCAAAGTGGGCTAGTCATGTAAAAATAAGAAATTAGTTAATGGGCTTTTTTATTTATTTTATCTATATATTGTAATATAGTTGTACTAACTAGTTTTTAGTGATATAAGCCTTAAGAAAAAACCTGGCCTAATGGGCTTGTACTAAAGATTTGGGGAAAAGGGGGTGGGGTGAGTGGAGTGCTTTATTTATAAATAACCATTTGCATGCTTAGATATGGTTGAACCTAGGCTACCTTAAGAATTTAGAACAGGCCGCTATTGTGTAACCCTCAAGTCGTTGGGGTTTTTACCCCTACTTAGAGGTAATAGGCGAGCCACCTCAAGCTTCAATGTGACCTATTTGGTTTTTCTCTGGAAATCATTGAAGCTATAGAGCTTGAGTCCCATAGACACCACCTTCTTACATGATTCTTTTTGAAAAAAGGGGTAGTCAAATTATAGGAAAAGTTGGAGTAATTCGCGATCGATTCGATGTACATTTTTTTTTTAAAAAAGGGGGAATTAAAAATAAGTAACTCTTATATATAAGTGTTCATGAGCTTCATTTTTTTTTTTAATTTTATTTTTGATCCACTTATATATGAGAGTACTGTTCGACCATAAGTTCATAATAATTCCTATAATTTATTAATCACCACCTCCTATTGCATTACATACGTATGTAGCATACTACATTTTTTTTTTTTGGCTAATGCTTGTTTCTATGTAATTATTGTATTATATGTGTTTTATTTTTATTGTCTCTTAGTGAGCAAAAGGCTATATAATTTTAAAAAAAATTGAAGAAGCTACAAAATTATTAATATCATATACAGCTTTATTGTAAATTTAGTGGTCTCATTGTAAATAATTGTGTCATTTCATGTTTTATGTATTATAGATATGGAAAATCAAGGTAATGTTAACCTCATGAAACCTATCTTAGCCAAATCATTCGGCTCTTATAAATATAAGATTTTATTTTGTTTAGAAAGATTAGTTAAGAGTTTTTTAGTCCATTGTATAGGTTTGATTTTATGATTATTAATAAATTTACAACCTCATGAAAACCTTTATTGATTGTATAGTTCATAAAAATGTCTAAACCTTGGTCTTTGTAGGATTTTGAAGATAATACCCAAGTAAGTAGACTTAGTTAGAAGCCTGATATTCACTCATTCCAAAGATAGAATGTTAACACAAGGTAATGGAAATGTCAGTCAAACCAAGCCCAACCTAAGAGCCGTAACCTTGGAAGAAAATATGAACAAGATGGCCAAACAAATTTAGGCTCTCATTCAAGCTATTAGAATTCTCAATGATCGACAAGCATCTTAAGTTAACCCAAATCGGAATGTAGAAGTGACCCCTCCCCATAAACTAGGAGATGCGGGATCAATCCCTAATGCTGAGACATGGAGGAAGGAGATTGAGGAAAAACACCAAGAGATGGAAAGGAAGTTTATGCAAAAGTTGACCGAGAAAATGAAAACCCCAGAAATGGTTAATAGGCTTGAGTAGATGGGAATGATCAATTTGTCGACGTATGAAGATGATGATTTCTCGAAAAAGTTCAAAATTCCGAAGTTCAAGAAATATGATGGGACTAACTGCTCGAAGCTTCACACTAGGCTGTACATCAGAAACATGGAAAAATACACAAAGTATAACAAGATGATGGTCCAAACCTTTCAAGATAGCTTTACTAGGCCCGCCTTAACTTGGTATGCCTAATTAAACATGAACAAGATTGATACATGGGATAAGTTAGCTCAGGCTTTCTACAACTAGTGCAAGTTCAATATCAAGGTGGCCCCCTTCATGTGGGATTTGAATAATCTACCAAAGAAGGCCAACGAAAGCTTTAAGGAGTATGCTTAGAGATGGAGGGGCATGACAGCTAAGGTAACTCCACCCTTAATAGAAATGGATCTGACTTTTGCTTTTATCAACACTCTCGGAAGCCTATACTACCAACATCTGGTAGAATGCTTTGCCTCTAACTTTGCAGAGATTGTAGCCTCAAGATGCCAAATTGAGGAAGCTATCCCTGATGGAAGGCTTTCTAATCCTGAAGCAGTTGAAAAGAAGACACCTCCTGTGAGATTTTCCTAGTAAAGCTAAAGAAGCTACTATAAGTATTGTCAATACTGGCAACCTTATTAGACTTGCAGCCCCAGTAGCCATGATAAGAAGATCTGATCCCCCATCGAATCCAAATTAGAATAACTACCTACAAAAGATACAGTTTACTTAGATCCTCAATCCTCATTCCTCTAAGTTAAGTTCTTGCATGACTAAGGAAGGAGAATCTCTTAACATTTGAAATACCGAGGGAGGGACAAAGACCGAGATACTACCACCTAAAGCTCTTTTGCAATTATCATTTGAGGCAAGTAGGACATTCTACAGACCAGTGCTAGAAACTCAAACATAAGATCCAAGATCTTATTGATGCTAAGTTGGTTCAATTGAACTTCATTCAAACTCCTACTCCTAACATAGGTAACAATCCTCTACTGAATCATGGACACTCAATCAATATGATCATCATTGAAGTATCTGAAACAGGATTATAGATTTTTTATGAGGTCAGCATAATTGAAGTGTTAAGACAAGGGGTACGGGGTTATTTGGAACAACCTAAGCAATAGATTGGAACATTCAAGCTCGAATATGAGCCCACTAAAAAAGAAATTCAAGAAATGAAGGCCAAAACCAGAGGGAAGAGAGGAGATCGCCTGTATAATGCTCATTTAGATTTTCTAGACATCTGTCAAACATTCCTAGTACCAGCTTGTATTCAAGAACTTGAAGTATCCAGTTTATCTAAGGCTTTGGCTCAATATTGCAGCATTAATCCAGACAAGGAGAAAGATATTGGCATCCTAGTTTCCTTATACAACTAATTTTCCATTCCTATTAATAGGTCTCTTTAGAAAAGCAACATTAGATTAGTTAAGAGCATTTGATTTGATAATTAGTTTGATTAGTTAAAGCTTTTCTTTTAGACAATTTGAATTCATTCAATAAAGTTAGTTCCTTTCTTTCTTTCAATTCTTCTTTGTTATTTACTTTGTTATCCTTTTTCCTTTTCCTTTACTCTTCAAATTTGATAATAACGATGAACATAATAGATATCTCGCACCTGTAAACGATAAAAGTACCAATATCACCTTCAGCCCTATTGGGTCAGACGTTAGAGTTGATATTGAGACTCTAAGCAAAATATAAGAGAGTTGGTGTCGATTTGAATACGGGAGAGTGATTATTGACGAACTGATAGTTGTGATCAATTTGGAGACAAAAAAGAATCCACGAAACTTAAAAATTAGGGGTAATTTGGCAGGTGATCTGAAACAAGAGTTGTCACAATTATTATTAGAATACTTGGACATATTCACTTGGTCCTATGAGGACATGTTTGGTTTGGATTCGTCAATCATAGTTCACAAGTTACCTACAAGAGAAGATATTAAACCTAAAAGGTAAAAGCTTAGGCGATTTAGGCCAAATATACTCCTTAAAATAAAAGAAGAAGTTGAACTTATTAGAAGTTGGGTTCATAAAAGTATCGAATTACCCCGAATAGGTAGCTAATGTAGTGCCAGTATTGAATGAAAATGGGAAAGTTAGGGTATGTGTAGACTTTTGTGATTTAAACTAGGCGATACCTCAGGATAGCTTCCCTTTACCGCACATTGATGCATTGGTAGATAACACGGCTAGAAATCATCTTTTCTCATTTATGGATAGTTTCTTAGGATATAATCAGATCAAGATGGTAGAAAAAGAAAAAATCAAAATCACCTTTGTTACCACTTGGGGAACGTTTTGTTATCACATAATGCCTTTTAGGTTAAAAAACGCTGAGGCAACTTATCAGAGTGCTATGGTAGCTTTGTTTCGTGACATGATGCATCGAGAAATTGAAGTTTATGTAGATGATATGATTTCTAAATCTAAAAAGGATGAGAATCATGTTGATGTTTTGCATAAACTGTTTAGGCGATTGAGGAAGTTTCAATTGAAATTAAACCTAGAAAAGTGCACCTTTAGAGTAACCTCAAGCAAATTGTTAGGTTTTATAGTTAGTAGAAAAGGAATTGAAGTAGACCTAGACAAAGTTAAGGCAATCGTAAACATGCACGCACCAAAGATTGTAAAGGAAGTTCAGGGACTGTTAGGGAGGTTAAATTATATTGCTTGGTTTGTATCACAGCTAATCGATAAATGCAAGCCATTATTCAAACTCTTAAAGAAGAATGTAGTGATAGAATAGGATGAAGAGTGTGAGCAAGCATTTGCTGAAATCAAGAAGTATCTTACGAATCCACCAATACTGGTTACTCCTACACCGGGAAGGCCATTAATTCTTTACTTGACGATCCTTCCTAAATCAATGGGATGTATACTGGGGCAAAAAGATGAAACAGGTAGAAAAGAGTATCCTATATATTACTTGAGCAAGAAGTTCATAGAAGGCAAGCATAAATACTCAGAGGTGGAAAGAATGTATTGTGCCTTTGTATAGGTAATGCATAAGCTCAAGCAGTACACTTTCTCTTACTTAGTGGAGTTTTTGACAAAACATGACCCATTGAGGTATTTATCAAAAAAGCCAACAATAATCGGGAGAATATAGAAAGTGGTAGATGTTGCTCTTGGAGCTTAATATCAAGTATGTAAGTCAGAGTTCAATCAAAGGGCAAGTAGTGGCTTATCAATTGGAAAAATACCCATTAGAAGATGAAGATGATGGTTTGGAAGCTCAGTTTCTTGATGAAAATATGATGATGGTGAATGAATTAGGTGGTGACAAATCAGAATGGAGAATGTATTTTGATGGAGCAGCTAATGTATTTAGATGTGAGATAGGTGTAATATTGGTATCACTTGAGGGTAATCATTTCCCTAAGGTAGTAAGGTTAGCATTTTCATACACAAACAACATAACAGAATATGAAGCCTACATTTTGGGGCTCAAGATGGCATTAGATATAGGAATACAAAGGCATAAAGTGTATGGAGATTCTTCTCTTATAATTCTTCAAATCTTAGGAGAATATAAGACAAAAGACGAGAAGTTAATACCTTATCACAAGCATTTAAGGAAGCTGATTAAAAGATTCTAAGAAATTTCATTCACTTACATTCTAAGAACCTAAAATCAATTTGCCGATGCACTAGCCACGTTAACATCAATGGTGAAAGTCACAAATGGGGTAGAAATTTAGCCCCTAAAAATTGAGGTACAAGAAATACTGGCTTTTGCTTAACCGTTGAAGAGAAACAACAAAAGAAGCCCTAGTATTATGATATCAAAAAGTTGCTTCAAACGGGTAAGTTCCTTAATGAAGTTGATAGGAAAGATAGGAAAGCTTTAAGGAGATTGGCTACTCATTTCTTGTTAAGTAGAGTTACGTAATTACTAAGGTATGTAGATGAAGAAGTTAAGAAATTAATGAAAGAAATGCATGAGGGAGTCTATGGTCCTCATATGAATAGGTATATGTTAGCTAGGAAAATCATGAGGATGGGTTATTTTTGGATGATGATGGAATTAGATTGTGTCAGGTCCGTAAAGAATTGTCACTTGTATAAGATATATGCTAATAAAATCAACACTCATCCCTAAGAATTATATATGTTGTCAACTCCTTAGCCTTTCTCAATGTGGAGGATGGATATGATCAATCCAATTTTGTCAACAACTTTAAATGGACATAGATTCATTCTAGTCACAATCGATTATTTTACCAAGTAGGTAAAAATAGTGTCATATGTTATGGTAACCAAAGGAGTGGTAGTCAAATTTCTAAAAAGAGACATCATTGTAAGATACGGTGCACCCAAGTCTATTATTAAGGAAAATGGGTTGAATTTGAATAATAAGCTAATGGCTAAAGTATGCAACCAATTTAAGATAAATCATAGAAACTCAACTCCATATTGACCTCAAATGAACAAGGCAGTTGAAGTTGCTAATAAGAGTATCAAGAGAACCATTGAGAAGATAACAATCACTTATAGAGATTGGCATAAGATGCTTCACTTTTCTCTCATGGCTTACAGAACCTCAGTCAAAACCTTTATAGGTGCACCACCTTATTCATTGGTATATGGAACTGAAGTGGTACTATTGGTGGAAGTAGAAATACCTACGTGCCAAGTGTTGGCAGAAATTTAGCTCAATGAAACAGAGTGGGTGAAGAAGCGAGTGGAGCATTTGAACCTTTTAGATAAAAGGAGGCTTGTAGCGATATGTCAGTGTTACTAACAAAGGATGATCCAAGCCTTTAACAAGAAAGTGCACCTACGATAATTCAAAGAAGGGGATTTGGTGTTAAAGAAAGTATTACCAAATGTAAAAGACCTTAGGAGCAAATTTGCTCTAAATTATGAAGGCCCTTATGTAGTAAAAAAGGAATTATTGAGAGGTGCATTAGTGTTAATGGAAATTGATGTTCTAGAATTAAGGGGACCTATGAATTCAAATGCTGTTAAATTATATTATCCATGAAAACTAAGTTCAATAAAGATTCCAATTTTTCTTGAGAATTTTTTATGGTTAATCTCTCATTGTTTATAAGTAAAGTTAATATCCATGAATGTTTTGAATTCAAATGGTTATTGACCGACAAACACTTCACCAATAAATTCTTGTATACCATATTTCTTAGTCTCATACACTTAAACACCAAACATTTACCAATGAATTTAAGTCACCAAATAAATTGAAATTGAATGTTCTTAATGATTTAATCCTATTTTTTGAAAAGAGATTTATTTTTCAAGAATCATAATGAGGTGAAAATTGAGACTTGACGACGATAAAAGCAGAATTAAGGCCTGAGCATGGTATAGTTGAGCAAAAGGTTTCAATCATAAAGAAGACCTTATTCTCAAAAAAGAAGAAGAAGAAGAAGAAGAAGAAAAAGAAAAAGAAAAAAAAGAAGCAAGCACAATCTAAAGGAAATACTTTAGTGATATTCTGCTGTCTAAATAAGTGATTATCGGGAATCAACGTAAGGTATGCCAATCGGTTGCTATATGCGAAATTCTCCACTCCTAGCTAAAACAATCTTAAAGTCCTTAAAAGAGATATTTAGAAGAATTAAGAAGTTTTTTGAAATCTTGAAAAGATCTATCCTCTTCGGATTATCTACTAAACCAAAACAAGTTAATTGACCCCCAGTGGTTTTACCCTATCCTTTCAAATTGACCCCCTAGTGGTTTTACCCTATCCTTTCAAGATAAGCATCCTATCAATTGCCCTATCCTTCAAGTAAGGTTCCCTTTGCCCCGTCCTTTCAAGATAGGCCTCTTAATTCATAGCCCTATTCTTTCAAAATAGGAACCCTTAATCCTTTAGCCCTATCTTTTCAAAATAAGCACCTTAAATCTTTAGCCCTATCCTTGCAACATAGGTCCCCTAACCTTTTACCCTATTCTTTTAAGACAAGCTCATTTTTGCCCTGTCCTTTCAAAACGGGCTTCCTAATCACCCTAAATCTTTAGCCCTATCCCTTTAAGATACGGACCTTAGTTTCTTTGTCCCATCCTTTTAAGATGGGTTTCTTATTCCTTGGCACCGTCCTTTCAAGATAGACTTCCTATTCCTTTGCCTTGCTTTTTCAAGACAGGTTGTTTATTCTTTACATCTACCATTTAAGTCTATATCCTTCTTTAAGATGAAACACAACTTAGCTGACCATTCAAGTCCGTAATCCTCATTCTATTAGTTCAAAGTAAGGTTTGTAAAAAATAAGTATATCTTTTATCCTTGTCGCGATGTTATAATCAAACTTCACTATAAAAAGGGATAGCTATAGACGCTTTATTTTTGCCATTTTTATTTTAGTATTTTTATTGAGTCAGATTAAAATAATAATAAATAAACGAAAATTGAAAACAATAATAAAAATAAAGTATCAAGTCGTATTGACTTAAGTCAAGTTGTTTAAAGTCGAATCAAATAATGGTATATGTTCAATTTAATAAATTCTAAATCATCAAAGAATCGAGCTTCATTAAAATATTTTTTAGTCTAGTTCGATATAAAGTGATTTTTTATCTAATTTATATTGAGCTAAATAGATTTAAGATTTATTAAATCCATATCTAAAAAGATTCAAAAGATTCAATTGAGTGGCTTATAAATAGGAATTTGGTAGTAAAGCTTTGACGTTTTTTCACAATCCTTAATACACAACACATTCATCACATAATCACACGCATCCACTGTCCTTCACTCTCTCTCCCTAATCATTGCTACATGTTGTACTCCACAACACAAACATATATTCCTGTACAGCCACAGTTAATTGTTGCACTCACTTCACACACACATTGACATACATCACTCAATCACAATCTGCACAACCACACACATACCTCACTTAAGCCACAATCTGTATACACATTGATCTGACATGCTTCGCTTACACCCACTCCATGACAAAACATTGCACAAACATGTCCCTCGATCATAATCCACACACATACTAATCTAATCATTGCCAAACACCCACATCCCACACATGATAGCACTGCCACTTACTCCCCCAAACATGATAGCACACACACCAACCCTTATACTCTCTCACACATTGACATAAGCACAAAGTCAATATAGCATGCACAAAGTCAATACAACATACACTTGCATTCAATCACATTGACACACTGGTCACACAACAACACAACTACACTAACCACTCATACATGCGTCCACATCCTAGTACACATGCATAGCCGTACTAATTATTTACTAAGACATACACTAAATCTAATATGCATGCGATTCACACTTCCTTACACGGTTATGCACTACACTCACGCACTATCGTATGCTATTCACTACTATATGCACACGATCCATTGCGATACACACATGACTAGTATACACACCGAGCACGCGAACGTAGTCTAAACTATCACAACACGATCAATATGGACACGTCGATTACGTATGACTTGACTCGTTTAGGTAATAAAAATTATTTTCGTTAATTATTTATTTTATTTATCTATTATTTAATTAATTTTTCTTATTAAGTGCAAGTTTATATATGTATATATATATTTAACAATCGTCATATCGTTTTACTACATTTTTTAGATAATTTTCAATTTTTTTATAAATTTAGTTAAATTATATAGACACCTAATTTTTGCCTTCTTTATTTTATTTTATTTCATTTCAATAGGATAAGGAATTCTAAATCAAGAAAAACATAAAAAAAATAGAAAATAAAAGAAAATAAAAATAATAAGAAATTTAGAAAAAAAAAAAGAAGTTTAGAAAAATGTAAAAAAAAAAGGAAAATAAGAAAAAGCATAAAAAATAAGAAGTTTATAAAAATAAAAAAAAATAGGAAAATAGGAAAAAGTACAAAAACAAGAAATCTAGAAAAAATGCAAAAATAAAAAAATATTGAAAAATGTAGAAATTTTGAAAAATCTCAAAAAATTGAAAATAATAAAATAGAATAATTTTTTTAATAAATTCAAAGAAAGGACTGTTGGACTTAGCCTTTGAATCTAGCTCAGGCTAACTTAATTCATATGTGTAATTTAATTACACATATGAACAAGGTATAGGCCAATAGTCTAATGGATAAGTATTTAGACTCAAGTTAAGAGTTAGAGGTTCAATTCTGTCCAAGTACAAAAAGTGCCTCTTATTTTTTTCAATAGAAAAAAAAATGCCTTTTGTTGACCAATTTGGTCCACAAATATCAAAATAAGGCATAAGCCCTAACATTGGAGACAGCGAGGGGGGTGGGGCTGGGCGAGCCCCATTATTTTTCAAACGTGCGCGTGGGAGTGCATGGCATATGCCCTGTATATGACTAGCACCCCCATCTTCTTCCAGATTTCATGATTTTAACTCCTTATTTCCATCTTTCATTTCTTCCTTACATGCTTTGTTTAAGGCCATTTTGAACTATTTTATTACACAATTTCACCAAATTAACAGTGAAATCGAGTAATACGCTTGACATACTTCTAAATTTGCCTAAAAACTGGTCCAAATTTAGTCAAACATGCAATTAAAATTGAGCTCAAAAATGGAAAAAAATTAAATTTCAGGTCAAAAACCATTAATGGATTCCAATGAATTAATTCATTTTCCCCAACTTTCTCAGTTTAAACTTTGTGCTAATAGTATAAATAGGGGTTAATCTTTCATCTACAACACTCATAAGCACTAGAATCACTCTAAGGAACACGTATACTACACTTTTTCTGTAGCATGGTTCCTTTCTCTAAGATAACCTCCTCCACTGAGGTTTTCAGCAAAAACCATCATCGCCATTAGAATCTTCACACCCAAAAACCCTAGGTAAGATACTCCAATTCGACTTTTCAAGCCGTACGAGCTAATCTGTGCCGTATAAGCCAACCTGAGTCGATTGGAGTCAACCAAGCTAAGTTGAGTTGACCTATGCCTAACTTAGTTTGCAATTTTTATTTATTTCTCTTATTTTATGTACTTGTAAATAAAAAAAAAAGAGAAGAAAAACAAAAAAAAAAAAAAGAGAGAGAAAAGAGTACTCTATATTTTATAGATAAAATAAGTAATAAATAAATAAGATAATATAATGAAAATAAAAATGAAAATGAAATAAGTAGATAGGTTAGTAAATAAAAATCATTTTTTAACACTAAAAAAATTTGGTTTTTTCCAAAACAGATAAAAATAAATGAACGCTTCCCAACTTTGGACTATTTTAGAGGTTTTTAAAAATAAAACACCAATTAGGATTATTTAGTAAAATTTTCTTAAGTAAATTGAACCAGGTAAAAATGTAAACCTGATCTTTTGTCAAAAGTAAAGTTAACCAACCCACTATAGTTTTATTAAAAAATAATTACGTACATCTGATCTCAAATAGTAGATTCGTAGGCACTTACAGGATAACGGTAAAAAATTAAGAAACCTATATTTCCTTTTTAGTTTAGATTACTCAAGTTATCTAATTTGGCTAAATAATAGAGTTCTATTTTATAGAATTGAAAAGTGATTTTTAAGGTTAAGATTAAAATTGGAAAGTTAATAGTACTAGTAAGGGTTTAAAAAACCTAACCCTCGGATCCAAATCTCTAGTTTCTAAAGCCCTTTTTATAAAATTGATTTAATCAATAGATTAGTAACTCAGTTATAATCAATCCGCCCCATTGGTTATAACTTAACTTTTTTTTTTCCCAATGCCAGTTGGGTAACAACTCTAATGCATTTTCAAAACAAAAACCAGTTTTCTTTAAACTCTAATCGAGAGTCAATATTAAACAAGTAGGGTTTAATACTGATCGGTTTAAAGAAAATCAATTTATAAAAATCGATTAGTATTAAACCCTAATTGTTTAATACTAACCTTTGACTAAGGTTTAAAGAAAACTAATTTACAAAAACTAGGAGTAAAAAATCAAGCTCGATAGTTTGGCGACTCCATTGGGGACATTAAGAGGGGTTAGCCATTTAATTTTCCAAAATTAAAATTAGCCTCTAAAAATCACCTTAAGTGTAATTTATTTACTTATTCGTTCTTTGTTATTTGTATCATAATTGTACTGACGTTTTTACAAGTTTAGTTTTATTTATTTAAACCAATTGGAGGGAAGGATTTAATTTTCCACAAACGTATGGTAAAAACAGTCAAACTTAGACAATATTAGGAACCCAAGATGAGGGGCCATTGTATAAGCTTTGGGTGCTGCGGTATAACCACCACTCGAGGTTTATTAAGCCACCCTTACTTAAGCTTGATATGACCAATGAAAGTATTCTTTAACAAGTGAGGTCATACGAGCTTAAAGACCTATAGAACCCACCCTTTATGCATTCATGACATCCAAGATCGATGGATAATCAAGTAAGATGGGAGTGAAAATATATAATGGCTTAGAGTTTCCTTGATTTCCCTTGTAAATATGTTGTAGACATAGAATTATTGTAAATAGGTTTCGTTTGTTGTAAACAACAGTCAATCAATTTCGTAACATATTTTTCTTTTGTAATTTAGATTAAGAAATGGTTTGTTCATCCAACTCTGTCTACTTTAAGGAAAAGTTTGTTGGCAAGCCTATTTACCCCAAGCTTATCTTGGACCAATGGTTTCGACACTTCAATCCAAGGGAACAAGAGACCATCGTCAGCAAGATCAAGCCCATTCTATCACTTCCTAGAGTAAAAATAGAGATTAATTTGATTAAGGCTCTAACCAACTTTTGGGAACTCGAAGAAGTGGTTTTTCAAGTTGGGCGTCACCTGATTAGCCTAACACTTAAAGAGTACGCCCAATTACTTCAAGCCCCTTTCTTGGAAAATATATACACCCCAAATTTGAAAGTGGACCTAATGAATGCCTTTTCAAGATTCTAGGGGATCAAAAAAGCTAAAGTGAACAAAGCCCTTAGAAGTTATAATGGCAATTGCATCAAATTGGAAGACCTAAAAGCCTGGTTTGCCATTAAGCCTAAATCCAATCAACAGGGCATCTTCTGTGATGACCTTAAGGATTGGGGACAAAACAAAATAAAAGCCTTTATTCTAGCTGTATTCAAGACTCTTCTACTCCTTAATTGAAAGTTCCTCATCCATTACAGGGTCACTGAGTTAGTAGGTTAATTTCTTAAAGGTAAATCATATGTCTTTACCTTCCTTACAAAACAAGTCAGAAGCCTCAATATTTTAAAAGAAAAGAACGATGGTACACTAAAGACTAGCATAGCATTACTGACAATATGGTTCGCGAGTGACATGAAATGTTATGGGCTTGATCTAATCTAAGGAGAATTTGCGCATAATATTGATTTGATCAATTCTCTTGTTGATAAGGTCCATCTCCTAGAAGAAAAATCCACTTACTGCTGGGTAAATATGTTGAGAAACTTTGAAATCATCGATATCTTATGGACAGCAAGATGGAGCAACTTCAAATTGGTAATCCTAGTCTACAAAAATTATCAAGCAATACCCCTAATTGGGATGAAATTGTATACAGGTTATTACCCTAACAATATGATCAAACAATTTGGAGGTATTTAAGATATAGTCTATAAGCCACCGTTGGATAACACGACTGTAGATTATAAGGACCTTCAGATTCTACTACCATTAAAGGTGTCCAAACACTGGGAAATCAAATAATTATGGGAAACAAGGACTGTTAGCCCGAACATTGATTTAGGAGAAGTAGACAAACACAGGGTCACCAAGGAATATTTGTATGATCAACTCCATAAGGTAGGGGAGATCCAATATCGAGCACTAGAAATCATCCAACCTGCACTAGTTAAACTAGATCCTAAGGTCAAGACCTATATGGACCAAGCACAAGCCCGGGTAGAAGTAATCTATGAAGAATAGGACCTGTGGGAGGATCTCTTTCGGGAATCAAGACAATGTTCCCAAGCCTTAGAACATCAATTAAGGATGACCCAAAAAAGGCTTAAAGAACTTGAAGAAATTGAAGAGCCCAAACCAGAAAAAAGGAAGGAAGTACCGATAGGATCCAGTAAGTAGAAAAAGGGAGTGCCTACTAAGCGCCAAAAGAACATTTAGAATAATCTTCTTAAATTTATTCTCTTTTTCAAATAATATAAAAGGGAACTCCAAAAGCTACAAAAATAAAAAATTACCATCTTACTGGTTATTCGTTGATCCTATTCCTTTGCATCCATGTGCCATGCATTTCTTTATTCTTCATTCATCTCTTTTAAAAATATTCTTATGCTAACCAGTTGAGAAGTGGTCTTAAATAAGTCGCTAAGATGGCTCCCAAGCATCAAACCTTCTAGAGAAGTCCTATCCAAACCCATTCCAAGACCAGAATGGCCAACCAAGGGAACGACAACATCAACAATAACAACAATAGTATTAACCCCGAAATTGTTGATCCTATCGAGCTAAGGTCCACTCTTTAGAACAAACGGTGGGGAAGATTGCTAAGTAACTGAGCTTCCTCGCTAACAGCATCACTTTGCTCAGGTTCAGAACTCCATCAAACGAAGAAAGCTCTAAAGCCTAATATGGAGAAAGTGTTGAAGCCCCACCCCTCAAAGTAAAAGAAGCCTACCCTAAAATCAACTAGGCCTTTAAATCCTTTGAGACAAAAGGGGTCTATTCGAAGGTTAAACTGACTCTCGAGCCGAACACTTACTTTTTTTTGGTCAATCCAAAGCCTAAAGCTAATTAAGACAAATTGAAAGAGCTTGAGAAGCAACTAACTCAACAAATTACTAAAAAAATGAAAATGCTTGAAGGATACGATGGTTTCAAGTAGGTTAGTATAACAAACTTCTCTGCCTATGACTATAGAAGCTTTCCAAAAAAATTCGAAGTACTTAACTTCAAAAAGTACAATAGGATTAGATGCCCTAAATTGCACACTCAGCTGTATGTACGCAAAACAGGCAAATATGTGCAATATGACCAACTCATAGTCTAAACCTTTTAGGATAACTTATTTAGCCCTATTTTGACCTTGTACGCCTAATTGGATCTAAATTAGGTGAACACATGGAAAAAGCTAGCGAGGGCATTTTATGAATAATATAGGTTCAACGTTGAAGTAGCGCCAACCATGATGGATTTAGTTGCTCTAAGGAAGAGGTACAATGAATCTTTCAAAGAATACACCTAAAGGTGGAGGTCCATAGCTGCAAGGGTATCAACCCCTATGATTGAGAAAAAGCTAACTTCAACTTTTATCATCACCCTCGAAAGACCCTATTTCTCTCACATGATTTGGCAAGCCTCTTTCAATTTTGCAAAAGTAGTAGTAGTAGGGTATCAAATTGAAAGTGTCGTCTCCTTTGGCAAGTTACAAGAACCATTAGATAAAAGACCACCCTCTGCTAAACTCACCATTAGTAAGCCTAGAGAAGCTACTTTTAGCATGGTTAATTCGAATACCAGGCCTAATACTCAGGTTTCTTTCAAGGCAAATCCTCCACCAACTCAAGGACAGTATAGAAGCCAACCGCAAGTCAACAGGGCCCTTAGGTAGTTCACTGAAATACCCATTCCACTTAGTTAGATACTTGAAAAACTAAGAAAGGATAATTTGCTCCATTTTGAGGCTCCTAATGAAAGGTATAGGCCAAGATTCTTTGATCCCAATGCAAGGTATCAGTATCAACTAGGGCAAGTAGGCCATTCAACTAACTTGTGCTAGAGGTTAAGGAACAAAATTCAAGACTTAATTTATGAAGGTACAGTCCAGTTGGATTTTATGGAGGCTCCTGCTCCAAACGTCAACAACAACCCCCTGCTTAACTACAGGCCCATCATCAATATTATATTTGATAATTCAGATCCTGCCATCAACATGATTAATTCTAACCGAGAGCCCCAAGTCTATAGATTCTACAAGTAAGAGGAGAAACAAGTTCCACAGACTAAAAGGTACACCTTCCTTGTACCTTTAGCCCCTGAAAGTTATAAAACTACCCCTCTCAAGTACTAGGCAGTAAATCAAAGGCAATTAAGCTCACTTGTAGGAAGGATTACCTACTTTGGTGGAATCTACAATCTAAGGGAATACTTCAAAAAGAAGGCTGAGTTGGAAAAACCAAACAATGAACCAATTGAACATGAAGAAGGATTGTTTGCCTTCACCAAGATAATCAAGTCTAGCAAGTATAAAGTAATGGATCAGCTCACTAAGACTCCAATACAAATATCCCTCATGAGTTTATTGATGGTGTTAGAACCGCATCGAGAAGCTTTGTTCAGTACATTAAGGGAAGTCAAAGTCCCTCATGAAATACTGGCTGAATGAATAGGGTTTGTCACCGACTCTATCCTCACTATGTGTCAAATTCCTTTCTCTACTGAAGAACCGAGAAAAGAAGGTAACCAACATACCAAGCCTCTATTCATAATTGTGAGGGTAAACAACATCGTTATAACTAAATTCCTCATTGACAATGGGTCATCCTTAATTGTTTGCCCTTTAGCCACCCTAGATCTATTGAGCATTGATACGACCACCATCAAGCTAAGTTCGACAATAGTCAAGGCTTTTGACGGATCTAGAAGAGAAATTATAAGGGAAATCGACTTACAAGTTGATATCAGCCTACAAGCGTTCAACATTCGATTCTAAGTTTTAGACATCCCGAAGACCTTCAACCTATTATTAGGAAGGCCTTGGATACACTCAATAGGGGCCATAACTTCGAGTCTTCACCAAAAGGCTAAGTTCATCTCTAATGGCCAGGTCATCATGATTTTGGGTGACCAGGATTACAAAATTTATAAAGAAATAGCCATACCCTATATTGGCATTGAGGAGTAAGATGTCTTTAGGCTCTAAATGTTTTAAGAGGGTTACATGATTACTAATCAGGAGAAAGATGAGAGGCTAAAGTTTAAAGAAGGCCAGTTTAGAACTTATGGGATAGGCTATATCCTAACTTTGATGGAAGAGTTGCAAAGAATGTAAGCTAGGGGCAGAAAAGGTGATAAGTATCACGCCCCAATGACCTTCCTACCATTGTCAAAAACTTTCATCCCGGTTGATGTCCAGAATTCAGAGCCTACTAAAGAGGATACAGTAGAAATAAAATAACTGGCCCATCCAATACGTCCCAACTCTTGAATAATTGGTTCTCCATCCATATGAATAGCAACAAGTCTTTCCTAAGATAAAGGATGAATCACGGTCCAGTATTTTATAGAGTTTTGTAATAAATTACCTTTATTATACAAATAATTGTACTTAAAAGAGGAAATAGAATCAGTCTCTTTTCACTTTACTTCTTCCTTACTTATACTCTTTCTTTTACATACTTTTCTTTTTGCCAAACCCAATGCTTCAAATAAAGGCCATGGATATCTCGCACAAATAGGTGATGAAAACATTGATATCACCTCCGGCCTTACTAGGTTAGTCGTTAGGACTTATGTCAATGACTATAATGACGTATAAGAAAGCTAACAAAAACATTAAATTAGTAGAATTTCCATTGACGAGTCAATTGAGATAATTAATGTTGAGACCAATGACAACCTTAAGGTGTTGAAAATTGGAGGAAATTTGAAAGAAGACTAAAAGGTAGAAACGACCACATTACTAGCTGAATACCAAGATGTATTTGCATGGTCTTTATGAAGATATGCCCGAATTAGATCAATCAATCATGGTCCATCGTTTACCCATACGAGAGGATATCAAACCTAAGAAACAGAAGTTAACAAGTTTCTGATTGGATGCCTATTGAAGATCAAAGAAGAAGTAAAAAAATTACTAGAGGTTGGTTTCATTGAGGAATCTAATTATCCTGAATGGGTAGCCAACATTGTGCCAGTAATGAAGAAGAATGGAAAAGTCAGGGTGTACGTAGACTTTTGAGACCTTAATCAAGCAACCCTTAAAGATAATTTCCCCCTGCCCCATATTGATGTCTTGGTTGATAATACAGCCAGAAACCATCTTTTCTCTTTCATGGATGGATTCTTTGGGTATAATCAAATTCAAATGTTTGAAAAAGATAAAACCAAGACAAAATTTATCATAACTTAGGGCACATTTTGCTACAAAGTAATGCCTTTCGAACTCAAAAATGCTAGGGCAACTTATCAAAGGGCCATGGTAACAATTTTTTATGACATAATGCACAAAGAAGTTGAAGTATATGTTGATGATATGATTACAAAATCTAAGGAGAAAATCATGTGGATAATCTAAGGAGATTGTTTAATAGGTGGAGAAAATTATAGTTGAAGCTCAACTTAGAGAAATATACCTTTAGAGTGACTTCAGAGAAATTGTTAGGTTTTATAATCAGCCAAAGGGGCATCGAAGTGGACCCTGACAAAGTCAAAGCTATAGTTGACTTACCCCCTCCATGCACATTCAAAGAAATAAGAGGCTTATTAGGCTATTTAAACTACATAGTCCGGTTCATATCTTAACTCTTGAACAAGTGCCATCCCTTGTTTAAGTTGTTGAAAAAGAATGACAAGATCAATTGGGATGAAGAGTGTGAGCAAGCCTTTACAACAATAAAAGAGTACCCCATGAACCCTCCAATTTTGGTAGCTCCAAAACCTGAGAAGCCTTTATTTCTATACCTGACAATATTACCAGAATCTATGGGGTATATGCTTGGCCAAAAAGATGAAGAAGGAAAAGAATAGGCTATATATTACTTCAGTAAGAAATTTACTGAAGGGGAACAAAAATATTTAGAAATTGAAAGAACCTACTATGCTTTGGTTTGGGTAATGCATCGGCTCAGACAATACACACTCTACTACCAGGTTGAATTGTTAACTTAACACAATACTCTGAAGTACTTAGCAGATAAACCGGCCTTAATTGGTAGAATCTCAAAGTGACAAATGTTACTATTAAAGTTTGACATTACGTACGTGAATCGAAATTCAATCAAGGGACAAGCTTTAGTAGATCAGTTAGCAAAAAATCTTTCTAATAATACCCCACAAGAGGTACAAGTTAATTTCCTTGATGAGGATATCTTAGCAATCAAAGGAGGTTTTGATAAAGGAGAAGAGGATGAACCACCAAAATGGAGGATATTCTTCAATGGGGTAGCTAATGTGTCCGGATGTGGAATTAGGGCAATATTAATATCCCCTGAAGGTACTCAATACCATGTGGCTGTAAGGCTCATTTTACCATACATTAATAATATTGCTAAATACAAAGTATGTATCATGGGACTCAAAATGGCCTTAGATAAAGATATCCAAGAATTAGAAGTGTATGGAGACTCTTTGCTCATTATTGACTAAGCTCGAGGAGAATATAAGATGAGGGATTCTAAATTGGTACCTTATCACCGACACTTGAATGAATTGATGGAGAAATTCAAAGAAATCACCTTCAATCACATACTGAGGACTCAGAATCAATTTGCCGATGCCTTAGCTACTCTAGCATCATGATCCAAATATGCGGTAGAGTCGAGATTCAGCCCCTTACTATTGAAATTGAAGATAAGCCTACCTTCTGCCTAGCAATTAAGGGTATGAATGACCAAAATCCGTGGTACCATGATGTTAAAACATTCCTACAACAAGGTACATATCCTGAAGAGGTCGAGAAAAAGGATAGAAGGATGATCAGGAGATTGGCTACTCAATTCTTAATAAATGAGTCCACTTTGTATTAGCGTTCTTCTGATGGTACACTTTTAAGTTGTGTAGACGATAAGGAGGTTAAGATATTGATGAAAGATTTACATGAAGGAGTATGTGGCCCTCACATAAACGGTTATATGCTAGCTAAGAAAATTATGAGGCTAAGATATTACTGGTCAACAATGGAAAGTGATTGCATCAAACACATTAGGCATGGTCACTTATGCTAAGTTTATGCAAATAGGATAAACGTCCCGCCTTAAGAACTACATAACACTCTCAACACCATGGCCTTTTTCAATGTGGAGAATAGATATCATTGGCCTGATTACACCAAAAGCAACCGATGGGCATTGCTTTATACTAGTCGCCATTAACTACTTCAACAAATAGGTTAAGGCCTCGTCTTACTCGAGCGTTACTAAAGAGGTCATAGTTAAGTCCATCAAAAGAGATATCTTGGCCTAATACAAGGCTCTAAAAATGATCATCACTGAAAATGGCACCAATCTCAACAATAAGCTTATGTTAGAGTTGTGTCGATAGTTTAGGATCATTTATAGGAACTCTACTCTTTATCAACCCTAAATGAATGGAGCCATTGAAGCAACTAATAAAAACCTCAAAATATTCATTAAAAAAATGGTTGTTACGTATAAAGACTGGCATGAGATGTTACCATTTGCACTTATGGCCTATTAAACTTCCATCAGAACATCAATTGGGGCAATACCCTACTCTTTAGTATATGGAACTGAAGTAGTGTTACCAGTAGAGGTCGAGATCCCATCGCTCAAAGTATTAGCCGATTGGGTAAAGAAACACATCAAACAGTTGAATCTGATTGATGAGAGGAGATTGATAACGTTGTATCATAATTAGTATTATCAATAAAGAATGGCTCGAGCTTTTAACAAATGTGTATGGCCCTGGAATTTTAAAGAGGGTAACATGGTGTTGAGAAAGGTTATCCCCAATGCACAGGACTTTAGAAGGAAATTCGCTCCAAATTACGGAAGCCCTTACATCATGAAACAAGAATTACCAAGAGGGGCTTTAATTTTGTCTCAAATAGATGGTCCAAATTTGAGAGACCTTGTAAATGCTAACACTATAAAGTCATACTACCCATGAAAAGTCAATAAAATTTTTTTCTCAAAATAGAAAAATGCTAGTCATTTTAAATGTCATTGTGGTCTAATTTTCATTATCTACAAGCAAAGTTGATATCCTTGGCTATCATTAACATTGGAACAATCGCCCTCTCCATTGAAAGGTCTAATTCCCTTTATTCCATACACTGAACACACAAGAGAAGTTGAGAAGTAAGATCTAGGACATTGGTAATTGACAAAACTCTTTAAAATACTTTATTATGAATTGATCCCTCTTGATTGGAAGTTTTATTGTCTATTTTTTAGGAAAGTGCGAAATCCAAATAAGCAATCACCTTACGGTAAATATTTATTAGCTGAAAACAAGGGCTTCGATTCATAAAGGTTTTGGAAAGACAAAAATAGTGGGTGACATTTCTATGATATCTCTAAAAAGAGCTGGTAGAGTCCTAAAGGTTCCATAGAAAAATCAATTAGGTTGACAACAAAGGATTAAAGAATAAGTTAGTCGGTTTTGATAGGACTTTCCAAGAAAAGGTTTAATAGTTTGGGCACTATCAACAAGACCAGGTAAGTACTTCCATACAATGTTAGTGCATTGGTTTTCAAACATTGCATTTACATTTAGACTATGGCCAGCTTTTACCCCTAACAGTCTTTTGAGCTAACCCATAAGGTACTCACCTTTTGCATTTGGTGCTTAACCAGCCTGTGAAGGCACAATCTTAACTCAATCTCTTTTAGCGAACCCATAAGGTGCTTCTACTCTTTGAGTAAGCCCATAGGGCACTTCTGTTCATCAGTTTCTCTCAAGCGAGCCTATAGGGCGCTTCCCTCATTGGCGAATCCTTTTGGCGAACCCATAAGGGCGCTTTTTCTGAAAGTCAATTTAAGGTTGCTAGTCTTCGAGAGACACTCCTGCCTAGGTTAGTAAGCATAAAAGGGCATGACCAGGTTCTCCAAATCGATCCCCACTTAGAGTTGCTAGTTCCCGAGAGATGCTAGTTCCCGAGAGATGCTCCTACCTAAGTTAGTGAGCTTAGAAGGGCATGATCAGGTTCTCTAGATCAATCCCTACTTAGGGTTACTAATCTCTAAGAGATGCTCCTGCCTAAGTTAGTGAGCTTAAAAGAGCACGACTAGGTTCTCGAAATCAATTCCAACTTAAGGTTGCTGGTCTCCGAGAGACACTCCCTCTTAAGTTAATAAGCCTAGAAGGGTACAACTAAGCTTCATTTCTTCACCAAATTCCTAATAGATTGAGTCTAGGATAGCTAGTTAGTCATTATAAAGTGATCCCAAGGGCAAAAATAATATCTCTTTGTCTTTGTAGTAAAGTTTTGTTTCAACTTCACTACAAAGAGAGGTAGCTGAAACACCTAATTTTTTCTCCCTTTATTTTATTTTATTTCATTTCAATAGATAAGGGATCCTAAATTAGGAAACACACACAAAAAAAAAAAGAAAATTAAAGAAAATCCAAAATAATAAGAAATTTAGAAAAAAAAAAAAAAGAAGAAAGAAGTTTAGGAAAATATCAAAAAATAGGAAAATAAGAAAAAACACAAAAAAATAAGAAGTTTATAAAAATACAATAAAAAAAAAAGAAAATTAGGAAAAAGTACAAAAAACAAGAAATCTAGAAAAAATGCAAAAAATGAAAAAATTTAGAAAAATTGAAAAGTCACAAAAATAGAAAAAATTGAAAATAATAAAATAGAATAGATTTTTTTAATAAATTCAAGAAAAGTACCGTTGGACTTAGGCTTTGAATCTAGCTCAAATTGACTTATTCCATGTGTGCAATTTAATTATACATATGGATAAAGTATAAGCTAACAGCTTAACAAATAAGCACTTAGAATTAAGCTAAGAGTTAGGGGATTAATTCCATTTAGGCACAAAAAGTGCCTTTTATTTTTTTCATTAGAAAAAAAAAATGCTTGGTGCGGACCAATTTGATTCGCAAATATCAAAACAGGGTACGAGCCTTAACATTGTGGACAGTAGTGTGCCCAATTAGTTTTCAAACGCATGCATATTACGTGCCCTACACATGACTAGTACCCCCATCTTCTTCCAGATTTCGTGATTTCAACTCCTTATTTCCAGCTTTCATTCCTACTCCACGTGCTCTGTTTAAGGCCTTTTTTTACTGATTTTATTATATAATTTCACCAAATTAATGGTGAAATCATGTAATACACATGACCTACTTTTGAATTCACCTCAAAACCCATCCAAATTCAATCCAATGTACAATTAAAATTGAGCTCAAAAACGCAAAAAAAATTAAACTTTCAAGTTAAAACCCATTCATGGATTCCAGCGAATTAATTCATTTTTTCCAACTTTCTTAGTTTAAACTTCGTGCCAACATTATAAATAGGGGTTAGTCTTTCATCTTCAATACACACAAGCACTACAATCACTCTAAGGAATAGATAAATTACACTTTCTCTCTCTAGCATGGTTCCTCTCTCAAGGATAGCCTCCTTTACGGTGGTTTTCAGCAAAAACCACCACTATCATCAGAATCCTCATACCTAAAAACCTTAGGGAAGACACTCCAATTTGACTTTTCAAGCCAATCCAAGCCACATGAGTTGATCGAAGCCGATCAAGCCAACTAAAGCCGACCTCGAGTCAACCAAGCCAACTCGAGCCCAACCCAATCTACAAATTATTATTTATTTATTTTATTTATGTACTTGTAAAAAAAAAAGAAAGAAGGGAGAAGAAGAAAGAAAAAAAAAGGAAGATAAGAAAAACAAAAAAAAAAAGAGAGAGAAAAGAGTAGTTTACATTTTATAGATAAAATAAGTAATAAATAAATAAGATAACATAATGAAAATAAAAATAAAAATGAAAATAAGTAAATAGGTTAGTGAATAAAAATCATTTTTTAACACTTAGAAAAATCGGCTTTTTCCAAAATAGATAAAAATAAATGGACCATTCCTAAATTAGGACTATTTTAGAGTTTTCCAAAAATAAAACACCAATTAGGATCATTTAGTAGAATTTCCTTAAATAAATTAAACTGGGTAAAAATGTAAACCCAACCTTTTATCGAAACTAAAATCAATCAACCCACTAAAGTTTTATAAAAAAATTACTACATAGATCTCATCTTGAATAATGAGTACATAGGCATCTACGAGGCAACGGTAAAAAATAAAAAAACCTATTTTTCCTTTTTAGTTTAGATTACTTAAGTTATCTAATTTGGCTAAATAATAGAATTCTGTTTTATAGAATTGAAAAGTGATTTTTAAGGTTAAAATTAAAATTGAAAAGTTAATGGTACTCGTAAGGATTTAAAAAACCTAACCTCTGGATCTAGATCTTTGGTTTCTAAAACTGTTTTTATAAAATTGGTTTAATCGATAGACTAGTAATAAAGTTATAACTAATCCACCCAATTGATTATAATTTAACTCTTTTTTCTCGACACCGATCGAGCGGCGACTCCAATGCATTTTCAAAATAAAAGCCAGTTTTCTTTAAACACTAATCAAGGGTCAGTATTAAATTGGTAAGGTTTAATACTAATTGGTTTAGAGAAAATCAATTTACAAAAACCGGGAGTGAAAAACAAATCTTGACAAATTGCATTTTCTTTAACCAAAATTGCATTTTCTGAAAAATCGCATATATTTTCTTCGAGATCCGTATCTTCAAAAAATTATATCTTGCATATAAGATTTAGGAAAAATATTTTTTTAATATGTAGTTATTTTAAAAATAAAAAATAAAAAATCATAACAGGAATTTTTAAAAAGATTTAGTTACTTAGGTTTTCTTGTAAAGTAGATTTGTGAAAATAAGCCTTTTTAGGTTTTTTTTTTAAATAAAATAATAAATGATTAAATAGAGATAAATCTAGCTTAATTTTCAAATTTAAAAGAATATCCACCCACTAAATGTTTTCTAAAATAAAACTACATTAGTTTGATATCAACTAGTAGGTACGTAAGCACCTCCGGAGCAACCGTATAAAAAATCAAAAACTTTTTTCTTTTTCTTGAAAATTCGCAATAAAAAATGATAAAAATTCATTTTAGTTATATTTTTTCATATCTGCATCTTTCTTAACACTCCTAGAAAAATTATAAAAATAAAGCCCATTAGTTTTTTTTTTTCTTATTTTTACATAGTTAGAACTTAGTTTCTTCTGGTTAATATTCTCAAAATTACTTTTTTAGAATTTCTACAAATTAGTGGCTAAATTAGGATTTTTCTACCTAGAAACCTTAATCTCATTTTTTACCTATTTAATTGATTGGTGACTATAATTTTTATTAAATTTTAAAAAAAATATTTTTAAAGAAAAATGTTTCCTTAATTAATGTCGAGTAATTTATATTAAATGGGTTGGGCTTAATATAGATTAAATTAAGGAAAAATGAAATAGGGCTCTACAGTCATGTAGATAATGCATTGCTTATTCACGTATTGTGCGTAATAATTTATTGATAACTTTGTTGATTTGCTTAGCTTATACGTGCTTTTTGTCTCCAGCTCCTTACTGAGCCTAATGTTTTTTGGCTCATTCTCTTATAGTTTTTTTGTAAGTTAATGAAGGAAAAGCAATGGATGGGCTAAGATCTTGAGTGTATGAGAGGTTTTGCAAATCCAATAGAAGGACCTATGCTAAGATGTAATCATTATAGTAGGAGCTAGTTATAGAATTACTTTTACTACCCATTTTACCATTTGATGGGAGATTTTGATTCTCTACAATCATAGAGGTTTATGTGAGAAAAGGATGCTCCATGATATTTTTATAAAAACACATGTATTTATATTTTATTTTATTTTATTTTTACAACATCTAGTATATTATGAGTTAAGTTAAAGCATTTATAATTATAGAAATAGAACAATTGTCACGTCTCAAACTAAGCAACTTACAAAAGCATTGACCTTTGAATTTAAGGCCCAACAACATGATTATTAAGAGTAAGACCAATGACCAGCACCTTTCTAACCTATAAGAGACCTTTAATACACTTGGATGCCACAACATGAAATTGAATCCCTAGAACTATGTGTTTATGGCATCCTCAGGAAAGTTTTAAGGCTTTATGCTAATGCAAAGAGGAATTGAGGCCAACCCTTAGAAGATTCAAGCTGTGTTAAACATGGAGTCATCAAAGTCTATCAAAAAGGTCTAGAGGTTGACATGAAGGATAGCAACATTGAATTGTTTCGTCTCGAAGAGTGTTAAGAGGTGTGTGGATTTTTTTTTTTTTTTTTTTTTGTACTCTAAGGAATCCGTTGGAGTTCAAGTGGACCATGGAAGTGAGTAAGCTTTCAAGGCTCTAAAGGAATTTTTGACCAAGCCATCGATCTTATCAAAACCAATTGAGGGCAAGACTCTTTATTTATATTTGTCTATAAGTGACCAATTTCTCTCATTTGTCCTCATATGAGTAGAAAGAAGAATACATCAACTTTTTTATTATGTTAGCCATGTCTTGCAAGGACCTAAGCTATACTGCACAAAGTTAAAGAAGTTTATCCTAGCCATAGTTGCTACAGTCAGGAAACTCCAATGTTATTTTAAGGCTCACCAAGTCGTAGTCCTTACTGATTAACTTATGAAGCAAGCTCTATAAAAGCCTAACTCCTTAGGGTAGATAGTTAAGTATGCCTTAGAGCTTAGTGCTATAGGGATCTAATACTATCTTAGGGAGGCCTATAAAGCTCAGATTTTAGTCAACTTCGTAGTCGAATTTATTGGAAGTGAAGGATCCATTGCATAAAGTGAAGAGCCGACCTAGACCCTATATGTTGATGGATCATCAACATGTGAAGGAAGTAGTGCTAACCTGATCTTGAAGGGCCTAATGGGAGTTTAAATTTCTTATGCTTTAAAATGGGTTCTCAACCAGCAATAATAGGTTAAAATATGAGGTGCTCTTAGCAAGGATGAAGTTGGCTAACGAGGTTGGAGCTAAGTGTTTAGATAACTACTTAGATTTCCAATTGATTGTTAATCAAGTTAAGGGTGATGATATGGCAAAGGATGAGAGCATGGTTAAGTATTTGCAACTAGTTAAGGAGCTTAGAACTAGTATTTAATCTTAGCAATTGGTAAAAATTCTAAGGATTCAGAATTATGCTACGGATAAGATTTCCAACTTAGCTTCCACTAGTTTGTTGAATTGAGAGGAAAGAATTTTCATAAAATATTTACCAAAGAAGAGTATGGATAAGCAACCTATGGAGTGTTTGGAAGTACAAGAGAAAGAGATGGAGCCTTGTTGGATGGATCCCATCCTCAACTATTTGGAGAATGGAGTCATGCCACAAGATAGTAAAGAGGCTCAAAGACTTATTTATGGGGCTACCAATTTTACGATAATTGATGGAAGACTATACAAGAGAGGGTTAAGTATGCCTTATCTAAGATGTTTGTGATCATTTAAGGCAAAGCAAGTCCTTTCCAATCTACATGCTGAAGTTTGTAGCAACCACATTAAGGCTAGAGCTCTATATGTAAGAGCTTTACGACTAAGATATTGGTGGCCCATAATGGAAAAGGATTCCCTTTGTTTGGTTCAAATTTGTGATCATTGTCAACAGAATTCTTCGATCGAAAGAGCATCGAGTACATATTTGATTCCACTTGCCCAAAGGGGGTCAAATATTCTAGGCCTATTTTTTAATATTACCAAACAAAGACAGTATATCATTGTTGCAATCGATGATCGGGCGTATATCGTGTTAGTAGGTAAGTGCATTTGGTTATGTTATAGTATAAATTAAAACAAACATGAGTCCAAGTGTTGATCTCACATGAACCTAATTACTAGCAATTTACCTAAAACTCCCAATTATCTAACCTATCAATATGGGGGAAATTATGATAAAATAGGCAGGTTGAAAAAGATTAATAAAATAGAATAGGAATGATAAAATAAATAAGAACAAGTAAAATAACAAAACTAATTAAAATAAACAAGCATAATTCAATTAAAATAAAGAAGATATGATCCTTAATAATTTGTTATTATTTACTCTCTAATTCCTTGTAACCTTTCAATCTTGATTATTCTCCAGACCATAGAGATTTCTAATCCTATTCATATGGAAATCAAATTCTGAATTAGTCGGACTCACATCTCTAGCTAATTCCTAACCTTGAGACTCTCTCTACCCACATCACCATTAAATGGAGCATCGTAGGATCACATTAAAAACTTAGATCCCACTCTAAGGTTTCCCTGATTTAAAAGGATCCTATACCTAATCTCTTAGCACATTGAAACTCTTTTAAGTTCTAACTACACTTGTCTATTTACTATAGGCATCGTGACTCTATAGCAAACTCAAACATTAAATTAGCAATCACCATAAATACTAATCTACGAAATAAACTAGGTATAATTAGATCATCAATGAATAAGATCAAGAAGAGTTGTTGCAAAGAGAATAAGATTTCTATAATAATTTACTAAGAATGATCAAAACAGTAACATGATGAAAAAGAAAGAGAAGGTAAATTAAGAGATCCTTAGCAATAATTCTAAGCTATAATTCTACCAAAGGGGATTTTTCCTTTAAACTTATGCCTAAGGATCTATTTATAAGGAGTAAGGCTAGGTTTACAAGGAGAGACTTAACAAAATGGAAGATTCATTGAATATTACAAATCCAAAAATAGAAGATTTGCTACAAAAACAAAAAATTCGCTTGTCAAAGGATGACTACACCTTAGGTACACAATTGTAATGGATGGGTATGTTCTTATTCTTCGTGCAAAAACTTCAAAATTGATAAAATTGCTTAACAAATGGACTAGGGGTATGGACCATGAACGTAATCTTAATTGAACTTCTTTATTTGCTCAATTCTTGTCTGAACTCCCTCCTCTTCATTTCTTGATCAATGATTTTACTTCAAATTACTTCAAAAAGTGATAAAAACCTTCAAAACTTCATAAAATTCTCTAAAAGTTCTTAAAAATGAAATTTAAACAAATTAAGCTCAAAATAACATAAAATTTATTGAATTAAAGTGTAAAATAGTACAAAATAACCATATAAAATGTATACTAATTTGGAGTTATCAATTGATTACTTCACAAAATGGGTTAAAGCAAAAGCTATAGCAAGTGTCACAAAATAGAGCATCAAAGCTTCTGTGGTTATTAATATCTTGACTACGTTTAGGATACCTTATGCTATCATTACAAATAATGGGCTACGGTTTGACAAGAACAAGTTTAAAGAATTTTGTGAAGCTCAGCAAATTAGGTTATGCTATATTTTAGTCACATACCCTTAGAGTAATGGATAAGTTGAGCTATAAACAAGGTCATTCTTCATAGTTTGAGGAAGAGGGTGAACCAAGCAGGTCGTAAGTGAGCAGATGAGCTACTAAATGTTTTGTGGGGTTACAAGACTATGCAAAGAACTTCAACCGGCCATACCCCCCACCAATTAACCTTTAGGTCTAAAGCAATATTAACCAATTGAGCTTTAATTGGAAAGTGCAAGAGTTTGAGCTTAAGACTTAAATACAATGATGTTAGCCTCCAAGAAAATTTAGATATCAATCACAAATACTCGAGCATTAGATAAAGCTTATCTAACTACCTACTAACAACGAGTAGCTCAGTATTATGACAAGCATGTTAGGCATAAGTATTTTCGACCTAATGATCTAATCTGCAAGAAGTTAAAGGCCTTAGGAGCTAGGGAAAGTTAAGGAAAGTTGACTCTAGCTTGGAAAGACCTTGTAAGGGTGAAGGAGTTGGTAAGTAATGGATTAGTTTATAGATTGGAAAGACTTTATGGACAATCCATTCCTTAGGCATGGAATGCGGATAATTTATGTAATTTTCTAGCTTCAAGTTTCTAATTTCAAGTTTGAAATTTGTGTGTATTATGAATAATGTTTGTTTTATGATCATGTCATTGAATTGTCAACATTGGTTTTCTAATCTACATATTTATTATGCCTTATTATGGTATTTATGTTGTGAATTGTTGGTGCTAATTGACCAACTTGTATATCTATGTTTCATATCTTGCTTTTATGGATCTACCTAATGAAGTGTTAGTTTGTTTAACATCTGTTAACTTTATTTCATAATTATGTCTTCTAACATAATTCAAAAGATACCCGACCTAAAGGTCTTGATCAGCCCACACTAATGCACATAGTTTATGAGCACTCTTCTGACCTCTCTTACAATGAAAAGGTCAAAATATCTCTAAACCCTAATTACAAAGGGTGATAAGCAAATCACATAAAGCGCTATCCCTAAATCCTATGTTAGATGAAGGACAAGAAATGGTTATCCACAAACCTCTAGGTTCAAAGAAGTACTCAAACAACGAGATGCAAAACCTTAAACTCTTTTTAAGAGCAATAGGCAGAATCACTATAAGTCCTAAGAAAGGACGACGAGCTATGTGAAAAGCTCTAAGTCATCAATTGACGACATGCATATCACTTTAAGTCCAAATATTACGCACAATGAGCTATTATAAACCAAAATGCTCTAAGTCTAATAAATGAACAATAAGTTACTTGGAAGCTCTAAGCTATTAACTAGCAACAAGTGTAATGCTCTAAGTCCAATAGTAAATAAGGATGATAAGTTGAATAAAGGCCTTAGACTATTCGATGACAAATTGGAAGGGCTCTTAGGAGTCATAAAGCAAATATATACATAATATATCAATGAACACCCTAAGTTAGTTAATAAATAATGATGGCTTCAAAAAAAAAAAAAAGAGCCAAATTTTGATGCAACATAAAAGGTAAAAGATAAACAAGTCCATAAAAAGACCTTGACAAAAAGTCTAACAAATTGTCCTTACAGCAAATTAAGGTTAGCATCTTGACCTAAAAGTAATGAAAAAGAAACAAAAAATAAAACATCAAGTAAAAGGACATTTCAATTCCTCATAATTGAATTGTCAAGGATTGGAGTTTGGTCATCAGAAGCTTGATAAGGATTGGTAAGGGAATCGAAAGGAGGATTTAGAGCAAGAGCCTTAGGAACTTCACGAGCATTAAAAGCTTTGTGGACATCTACAAGAGTAGCCATAAGGGTATTGGTGTCTTCAGCGGATTGGTCCTTAGCCTTAGTTTCAATAGCATTCCCTTCATTTGTAAGGACCTCCTCTTTTTGACCTCACTTTATAAAGTCTAAACAACATAAATCATAGTCAAGGTAATGGATAAGAATGTCATCCCAAGCTAAGTTCACCCCATCTATCTCCTACTTTGACATAAGACTAATGTATTCTTAGCTGTCTTAGATGTCCTTAAAGGCCTTTCATAAGCTTTCTCATAACTTAAACCTTACTCCTTCTCAAGATTTGTGGTTTTGGCCTTTTAGCTCGTCACATAAGCTCTATAAATAAGCAACTTCCTCAATATATTTACTTTTGAGGCTCTCTACCTAATTTTGCACCCCCTGTAGGTTAGAGACAAGCTAGCAAATTTTCTTTTACTCTTTAGTTAAAGAAGCTTTTTTCTCCTCTCTAAGCTTGGTCTCTTTATTAGCCTTCTCCTTCAAGTTTTTGACCTCCTCTTCCAATTTTGTCTTCTCTTCACCCCATTTTTTATGGAGATTTCAATGCTTACTAGCCACTTGATTTTTAACATCTTCAACGATCTAAAAAAGAAGTACAAAACATTATAAGTAAAAGCAAATTAGCGAAGGATAAAATTCAATAAGATGAAGATCTTATGACTTTCTTCTCCTCCACCAAAGCCTCTACAATCATTAACAGATACTAGAAGCTCTGTAAAACAAAAATGGGGTCAAAAGAAGAAATGAAAATATTGAAACCAACATGTAGAGCCCTTACATCATAAACCTTTGAAGCATCTAACTGTAACAAACTATCAGAACTAGAATTTTAGCAGAACTTCACAGTATTGGTAAAAGGACCAACATCCTCTGGAAGGCAAATATCCTTCACTAACTCTAAAGGGACATTCCCATTCCTAAGATCATGGTCAGCAATATTAACATTCCAATAAGGGAAATTTGAAGGACCTCTTTATTCTCCTTCCTTGAAGGAGTCATAGGTCTAAGTAGAACAACTGGAGCTTCTTTGGCTTTGGACCCTTGTAGCCTCCCCTAGATTTACCATCTTGCTTCCAACCCTTGTTAGGAGCTTCTCCTTTTGTCAGATCCTAATCTAAGCATAGGCAATTAAGTGGATTAAGTTGCTTCCTCGACTTAGTATCCTCTATAGCCTTTCTTTTCAGAGTAACCATTGTTTGCTACATCTCCTTAGTAGTCTTGGTGGTTGTAGCTTCGCTTGAACTTCACAAATGATTTCATTAGATCCTTCTTGACATCTTCTTTTTTCCTTACATTATTGGCTTTCAGCTGAGCAAAGAGATCTTTTGAACTATGATCTTTCAACGGCATATCTGTAAAGAAAGATTAAAGGATTAGGTCAGGAAAATATTAAAACACAAACACAATAATGCTGTACGAAGCATGAGTAAGGAAGACCACTTAGCTCCTAAGGTAAATGTGCAAGTCCCTCTTCTTACAAGCCCACTTAGCATGGTGAAGTCATAAACAACTTGTACCTTACCTTCATTAGTGCTCTCAATATCTTTGCCTTAAGTAGCACTAGCAGCTTGGGGAGATCTCACTTCATCTCTGGGAAAGATCAATGTCGAGCCTGATTTTTTACTCCTAATTTTTGTGAATTAATTTTCTCTAAACCGATCAGTCTTAAAACCTACCTATTTAATATTGACCCTCAACTAGGGTTTAAAGAAAATCGGTTTTTATTATGAAAATTTATTGGAGTCACCACCCAACTAAAGTCAACAAAAAAAGAATCAAGTTGTAACCAATTAGGTCGATTGGTTATAACTTAGATACTAGTCTATTAATTAAACCAATTTTATTAAAAACGGTTTTAGAAACCAAATATCTATATCCGAGGGATATGATCTTTAAACCCTTATGGGTACCATTAACTTTCGAATTTTAATCTTAACTTTAAAAATCACCTTTCACTTTTATAAAACAAAACTCGATTATTTACCTAAATTGGATAACTTGAATAATCTAAAAAAAGGAAAATTAGGTTTTTTTTTTACCATTGTCCTGTAGGTGCCTACGTACTTGCTATTCGATATCAGACATATGTAGTTCTTTTTGTAAAATTTTAGTGAGTTGATTTAATTTTAATTTGAAAAAGGGCCGAGTTTATGTTATTTACCTGTTTCAATTTATTTAAGGAAATTATTCTAAGGGGTCCTAATTGGTGTTTTATTCCCAATAGTGTGTAGGCTTTTCAGCGATATAATAACTTGATCTTTCAGGCTACCTTAGTCTAAGAGAACCTTTTCTTTCCTTTAAGGGTAAATAACTTTCCATGACTTCTTCAACTTTCCTCTCATTAGAGGCTATCTTATTAATGTTAGGTTTAGTCTAAAAGGACTTTGTTACACTTTCAGCTTAAACTCTTCTCTTTTAACTTCAATTCCAAAAATTATGGTCCTCCTTGTAAGTAATACACTTTTAATCAATCCGTTAAGTCTTTTTCGGACTATAATGTAACAAAAGGATTTTGGTCCTTGGTTTCAAAATGGATATTTCTGAAATGGCCTTTTATGAAAGAATTGCTCTTTTACCTGGGTTTACAAGTCAAGAACCTTATAAGTAAAACTAAAATTATGCTTACCATAGTTTCAAATGTAACTTTTACTAAGGAGAAGTTATCTCCTTTAATCAAAAGGGCCTTTAAGGAAGAGTAGAATTGTGGGTGAGCCATGAGCCATGTGTCAATTACAATTTCTTTAGGGATCATAATTTTTAGGGGGAAACTTTGGTATTTGCCCCTATCTCTTTCAAGTTTAATTGCTTTGACTCTTTTTTTTTTTTTGCCCCTTTTTTTTTAAATGTAGGTTTTAGTTTATGTGCCATTTGTACTTTTAGGTTTTAGGGCTCTGGATTTAATCATCTTGCAGCTCAAAGCATATGTGGTTTTAGTGTTTATGATGGATGCCTTTCTTCATTTTAGAGGAAATTAGTTATTAATGGTAACAATTACTTTTGAATTGATGTGACTAAAGCAAGCACAAATTAGTTTTAACTTTTCTTCTAATAGATATGCCTAACCTCATTTTTGCCACATTGTGAGAGTGGTTTTTGAAAGGGTTTAATTTTTTAGAATACCCTAATAAAAGGTCCAATGGGATTGACAAAGGATCTTCTGTTTAGAATATTGAAGAGATTGCCTAACTTCAATTTGATTTAGGTATTAAATGCAAGATGGACTTCCTTCTAGGAATAAGTCTAATATCTTCACAATGATGCCACTCGACTCTTAAAGTGTCTAAAGGTTGGTGTTTGGGATTCATCTTGCCTTTTTTTCATTTTAAACCTTTTAACTAATGAAATATCTTAAAATATGAACAAAACACTTTATTTGAATCACTTGTCTTTTACAAACATCATGAAATTAGACCCTTTGAATTGAGTCCAATTAGATTGCCCCTACATCAATTAGGTCTTGAATTATGTTCTTTAATTCCCAATAGTTGTCAGTAGAATGCCCCTACTGACCCATATGATATTCACATCGTGCATTTAAGTCGTATTTCCTCAACTTGTATCCTAACATTGGGACTTTCTGTTGCAATAAGCCCTCGTTTCCTAGTTGGTCAAAGACTTAAGATAACAGGGCAGGGGTCTGAGTGAACTTTCTTCTGGGTATTTATGGGCCTTTTTTGCTTGTTGTGGTATTAATATATGCTCCTGAATCTATTAAGGCTAGTCTTTTTCTAGTCAGCCTCCATATTTTTATGGCTTCTTCAATTTAGCTCTGGGTAAGTACAATGTCCGTAAAGTTGGCCATCATATTACCTAATAAGTGTCCATAATATGGTTTCTCTAATGAGTCAATAAAGATAGATATTAATTCTTTTTCAAAGAGAGAAGGAATAATTCTGACTACCATGCTCCTCTATTTTTTAGTGTATTCTTTAAATGACTCATTTTTCTTTTTCTTCATTATGCATAAGTCTTAAATCGAAGGAGCTATCTCAATGTTGAACTTGTATTGCTTGTAGAATGCCCGAGCCAATTTCTCCTAAGTATTGATTTGGCTGAGATTGAGCCGAGCATACCAAATTAATGCAAGCCCTATTGGACTATCTTGGAAAGTTTGTATCATGAGGTGATTACTTTGAACATATTTGTCCATCTTGCAGATGTATAATCTAGTGTGTAACTTTGGGCATCTAATCCCATCATACTTTTCAAACTCTGGTATCTTAAATTTTTCTGGGTAAGCCTTAACATCAAATGTAGAAAGGTCATTGATCCCAACCTGCTCGAATCCATCATAGCCTCCAAACACCCTCATTTTCTTAATGATTTGTTGATTCAACTTCCTTTCCAATTCTTTTAAACTATCCTGGTTAGCCCTTAATTTAATCAACCTTTTATCGATTGAGAATGACTATGTGTTAGGCTTAAAAGTTAGGTTGACTTTTGGATAGACCCCTTCTGTTTCAAAGACTCAAAAGTTAGATTAACCTTTGGATAGTTCTCTTTTGTTTCCATAGGTAAAGCCTTAATATTCTTTCTATAATAGGCCTTGGAGTGCTCTTCATTTGATGTGGCTCTAAGTACAGCAATACTATCAATGAGGAAACCCAACTGATCTGCGATTTTTTCCACAACTTGCTCTAATGAATGAAACCTTATTTCTACAAGGTTGGTGCCATCAAGTTTGTCATTATTTCTGCTGTTGGCCATTACTCTAGACAAGAATCCTCACCTGTTAGCAAGTTCTTTATTTCAATTTCCTTTTTTGAAAGAATACTGTTCTTTTTAAGAAAGAGAAAAGGTAAAAATGGAATATAAGGATAAGACTTATTTAAAAGTGGTGAGAAAGGAGTAGAAAAACATTTCTAAAGGATCAGGAGAAGAGAGTAGAAGGTACAAAGAAAAGAACTTAAAAACTTAAGGACACAACTCTCATGATGTTATTCAAATAGAAACTAATGAATATTAACAGGAAAAATGCAAAATGAGGATATGCAAATGCAAAGAAGGGAGCTGGAAAATTGTCTAGTATGTGGTAAGAAAAAGATTTTTATTGTATCATTGAAGTTTTCCTTACATTATTCAAAAATTCATTAGAAATAAACCCTAAAGTCTATATCCTCTTTTTCTTGTGATGTCTTGGCTCTTCTTTAATCTTATTTCTTTTCTTCAGCTTAGTTGCCTTGATCCATCTAGTAACCTGGGAGATATCTTCAGTATGGAACTTCTTGAAAGCTTTGACCCAGTAATAGATAGCAATACCTTTAGGGAGTTCAATGACAACAACAAACACATCAATAAGATTCATCTTCTAGATGCTTTGTTTATGAAGGAAATCAAGTTTATGGCTTCAAGTACGACTAATCAACCAAACCATAAGTAAGGCCATAAACTTATGGCAGCAACCATAAGTTTATGCTTAGAGACAATTGAGTGATCTAGCTTGTGTTGCTAGTAGTTTTGGGACATAAGATTTCCTTTATAAAAATTAGGTCACTAGCTCTACAATCCTATGATGTATGTGAAATATCCCATTAGGAAACAAAATACTTCCAAATGCTGCTAAGATATAGGCGTTGATCCTATATTGCTGCCATTCTTCAAAGCTACCACAAAAGAGTTCCAAGTTGTAGCTGGATAGGGTTGCGAACCAAGTAAAAAGATCATCCACCTTAATGATTCTCTTGTAAGGATCTTCCTATATTTGCATATTTCAGATTTACGGAGGCCCAAGAGTTTTTTGAAAATCTTTGCAAGGCTAGTCGTGATATCTAAGACATATTTTCTGTTTCCAACAAAGGGGACTCTTAACAAATAGGAGTATTCTTCAATGATCGAGCTTAGTCGGCATGGGCCAAAGTGAAAAGACTAATGCTAAGGGTCCTAGAAGTAGACCAAAGCCCGTACCATGATGATATTAGTCTAGACTTTGAGTAATGAGAGGACGGGCTTAGTCTTGTCTTCAATGAATTTTTGTTAGTCTGGATTGAAAAATTGAAACCATCTTTCAAGTATACCCTTAAGCTCTAGAGACTCATGGATATGGACTTCTTTGAAAAGAGCTTGTGTAAGAGAGGACCTAACCATTTTCTACAAAAAGGATAAGAAAGAAAATCAGAACTATCTTATTTACATGGGGATTACATCGATATTTTAAAGGAAGAAAACATTTACAGGGAAAGAATAGGAAACTTCACAAATTATTTTTAGTCTTGCCACATTGTATCAATTTTCCGATTTTAGGAAAAAGGTTTCATGAATGCAATAAGGGTAGGTTCTAAAAAGGTCCATAAGTTTTGTAACCTCACTTATTAAAGAACATTTTCATTAGTCACATCGAGCTTAAATAAGGTGGTATAATTAATCCCGAACAATAGTTACACCATAGTAGTCGAAGCCTACACAATGGCCCTTTTACTAGGGTCCTAAAATGGCCTGGGCTCAACCGCATCTATCCTGTATCTTTGATGCAACAAATGGCCCTTCATATCCCAATGCATGTAGTATGTAAAATAAATATGATAATAGTATACACATGAAGTTAATAAAAGCTAAGAGTGAATTCTAGGAAAAATATTGGGAAAGGAACTTCAAGTTTTTTTTTTTTTTCTTTTTCTCTTTTATAACAATGTTGCCTTATTAACTATTTTCCAAACCTTGAAGAATATATGCAAGAAGGGTAGATCATAGAAGTCTTTAAACTCTATGACCTCACGCGTTCCTAAAGACTACTTAGGTTCAACTGTATCTATCATGCATTCATAGTACATAAAGTAAATCCCCTCCCATCCACCTCCTTTAAATAAATAAAACTAAACCTGTAAAAACGTTAGTATAATTATGTACAAATAACAAAGAACAAATAAATAAATTGCACTAAGGTGATTTTTGGAGATCAATTTTAATTTTGGAAAGTTAGATGGCTAACTGTGTTTGCTATATCCTTAGTAGAGTCACCAAGCTATCGAGCTTGGTTTTTTAATCCCAGCTTTTGTGAATTAATTTTTTCAAAACCGATTAATATTAAACCTTACCCGTTTAATATTGACCATAGATTAAGGTTTAAAAAAAAAAACAGTTTTTGTTTCGAAACTATATTGGAATCGCCACTCGACCGAAGAAAAAGAGTTAAGTTAAATTATAACCAATTGGGTGAATTGATTATAATTTAACTACTAGTCTATCAATTAAACCAATTTTATAAAAAAATGGTTTTAGAAACCAAAAATCTAGATCAAGGGGTTATGATCTTTAAACCCTTATGGTTATCATTAACCTTTCAATTTTAATCTTAACTTTAAAAATCACCTTTTAATTTTATAAAACAAAACTTGATTATTTACCTAAATTGGATAACTTAAATAATCTAAGAAAAGGAAAACTAGGTTTTTTTTTTATTTTTTACTGTCGCCTCATAAGTGCTTACATACTCGCTATTTAGAATCAGACTTACATAGTTCTTTTTATAAAACTTTAGTGGGTTAATTTGACTTTAATTTGAAAAAAAACTGGGTTTACATTATTTATCGGTTTCAATTTATTGAAGAAAATTATTCTAAGGGGTCCTAATTGGTGTTTTATTTTTGGAAATTTTAAAACAGTCTTAATTTGGAAAGGGTCCATTTATTTTTATTTATTTTTGGAAAGTCGATTTTCTAAGTGATTAAATGGCTTTTATTTGTTCATTTATTCTATATATACATATATATTTATTTTTATTTTAATTATTTATTTATTATTTTACTTAACACAAATAAATAAAACTTTTTCTTTTTTTTTTCTTTTACGTTTTAGTTTCTTTTTTTTTTTTTTTTTTGCTTTTCTTTCTTTCTTTTTTGTTTATTCCTTTTTATTTTTTCTCTTTTTTTTTTTCCATTATAAGCTACTATTACAAGGAGGTAAATACATAAAATAAACCAAACAAATTAAATAAGCAATAAAAAAAAAAAAACCAAGGGCCAAACCAAATAGCAAGGTAAGGCGCATAGATCTTGGGTTCAAATTGAAGTAATATGTAGATCAGATCACAGGTTGGTTTTAGATCTTAGATCGGATTCGAGTCACTCCAATGGGTTAGATCGAGTCGCTTGCAGCAAGAAGATGGCAACTACCTGGAGGGGGTGTTTGAGTTTAGTTTAGCCATCAAACGAAGTGGGAAAAGTGATTTTCATAGGTTTTTTATTGGGATTAGGGGGGGGTAGAGTGAATGCCGTAATCTATGGTAGTCGATTGGAGGTGATTAGATGAAGGGTTAATAGGGGTGATGGTGGCTTAGCCATGTATGGGTTAGTAGGTGTGAGTGGGTGATTGGTTTTAGGGTTAAGGACCAAAGTAGGCTCAATTGTAAGTTCAGTTTAGCTTAGTGACCATTATACATGGTAGTTCTGAAGAGGAGCTACCTTGAGTTAAGGTTTGACGGTAGGCGCTTGGCCATGTGGCTAGGAGTCACGGCCAAGAGTGGGGGTAGTTGGGCTTAGATACTCGTGTCGTGGGGAAGCTAACTAGGGGGGTCTAGTGTCTCTAGAACAACTAGGGAGAGGGTATCGAAGAGAGAGATCAATCACGAGTGTAGAGAGAGGCAATGATCAAAGAAGAGATAAAAAGAGCTCGTAAGTGGTTTTTGAGCAATGTTGGTCCCTGAATGAGGATGTGAGGGTCTAATTTATAGGTTCTTAGGCTTCTTAGGCTTACACGAGCTTGGAAAGCTCATTAATGGCTAAAATCTGCCATTAACATCCTAGCTCTGAAATTGACTTTTTCCATTTTTTAAGCTTAGTTTGGTTAGTCTTAATGGATAAATGTGGACCGATTTAAAGGTTAAATCCAAAGTAGGTTATGTGTAGAACATAAAAGCATAATGGAATTGCACGTGTATGTATGTGTACGGAAATTGTGTGAAAATTTACGGTAAAGTAGGGTCTACGAACTGAAAGAAACGGAAAATCAAGGAAAATTAAGGAAATAAATGATGATGTAGTGCCACATTAGCTAGGGGTCTAATGGGGAAATGCCATTCATCCAATAGTGGACATGTGGCAACTGATGTGGCATGCCACGTGACACCACGTCAACATCAACCATTCTAAAGCTACTACGTATCAAGATATGTTGCATAATGAAATCCTGACACATGGCAATATAATATATGTTGTCGGAAAAAGAAAAAAGAAAAAGGCAGTTTTGCCTCTAACAAGATTCGAACCACTGACCTCACACTTAAACCCAATGCTATGTGCATATGTTTATCTATTAGGCAGTTAGCCTGTACCTTATCTATATATATAATTAAATTGCACATATGAACTAAGTCAGCCTAGGTTATATTCAAATCTAAACTTACACTTAATGATCCCCTTTCTAAATTTATTAAAATTAAAAATCTATTATAAATTCCCTAAATCTTCTATCTTTTTCAATTTATTCTATTTTTTGTGACTTCAATTTTCTAAATTTATTCAAAGTTTTTTCATTTTTTTTGTATTTTCTAAATTTTTTTATTTTTTTTTTGTTTTTTTCCTATTTTCCTTTTTTTTTTATATATTTTCCTAGATTTCTTATTTTTTATGCCTTTTCCTGTTTTTCTTTTTCTTTTTTTGTTTTTTTCTAAACTTCTTATTTTTTCCTAAATTTCTTATTTTTTAGATTTTCTTTAATTTTTTATTTTTGTGTTTTTCCTAATTTAGGACCCCTTATTCTATTGAAATAAAATAAAATAAAGGGGGGGAAAAATTGAGTATCTACAATCAAAGCACCATAAGAAGATTTATCTACAATGGTGTTAACATCTTAGAGAAACCAATTGTTGTTATAGGCTTACATGATGGTATCATAAGCCTTTTAATTGTTGGGGAGTAATCTTTTGATTTCTATCTGCCTAATAAGTTGGTTGTAGCTCCAAACTATAGGAAAATCTAGATCAGTTGCAAACCTAAATGCAACCATTTTTATTTCCAATCATGAGTGGATGATTCTAACCCTATCAAAATCCTCTTAGGAGGTTGAACACAAATGTAAAACCACCCATTGCCCTTTTTAATAGTGAAAAAAAAAAAAGAAAGAAATAAAGTCACAATGGTCTTAACCTCTAAGTCCTCACAAATGTATTTGAAAGAAACCATCAATCTATAAGAATCTAGAGTCAAGATGGAGGGATAGATGCAATGATATGTAAAATAAGATCATTGAAAAAGGGAAAAATGAAATCTTAAATTGACTTTGAAGTACTCCTTAAAGAGGGTGAATTCACAATCACCTAACGAAGTGATGTGTTCATGCAGTTGAGGGAAGTTACCCTCATTATCTAATGGGTACTCGTCGAAGGGAAGTTTCCTAATTCTCTATGCCTTATGTGCATAAACCCTAACTAATCCTGTAACTCTTGACAAATCCCAAAGATAATCGCTTTCTATGTTTGTTGTACTGGTGGTTCTTCTTGAGGAGGTGAACTACTTATCCTGTGCATGGTGGTCAATTCCTGGCTCTACTATTGGGCATGAGTTGAGTCATCTGATTGAGTAAAAGGCATGATCACCTTGATAATGTAATTCAAAGAGAAAGGATGAATTAAAGAGTGGATGATGTAAAGGATAGAGAGTGTTGAAGCGAAGAGGGCAAAGGAAGAGATTTCAAATGTGAAGTAATTAAAGATGAAGAGTATGAGAAAGGTGAAAAGGGAACAAGATGGAGTTAAGATAATAAAAAGGGGACAAGAAGATAAAAATGTAAATTTTGGAATTCATGTCAAGCTCAATTATGAACAATTTTTTACCATTTGATTATATTAGCTTAGAAAGAATCAAACGGCCACAATTAAATTGCATTACCATTAGTGGATGTCAAGGCTAAAATGATCATACGTTTTTTAATGATTGAGATGTAAAGCATCACTAAATGAGACAAGAAGCTTCCATAATAAGCTAAGAAATAAACAATCAGTTTTGTGAGAAAATAACAAAACCCCATAAATAAGGTTGGAATAGCTAGTTCAAATATAAGAAAGATCGAATATCTTAAAATCCATTTATACTACGTTGAAGATTCATATTGGAAGATCATTCCAGTAAAGTAGTTTTCCTCCCCTTGATAAGCCCATCAAGGAGAATCAAGAGGCAAATGTTGATAGGGATTTTTCCTTAAGGTACCTGAGACTTGAACCAACCTAGGGTGACATACATCAAAATTGCTAATTTCCATTAAGCACTTCTCATACCATGCTTTCAACCTCTTTTATCAACCTATAACCCGACCTTTAAGAATCGAATAGCTCGGGAGGTCAACAAGCTAAATACTCATCTATATGACTAGAGGTAGATCGGATCAAGTAGGTTAAGTTATCCTCTACTAACTTGGTTAAATAACACAAAGCTCGTTAAGACCTAGCCAAACTTAAGGATTTTAAATTCGAACTGGGGCACAAATAGTTAGGATTGCTTACAAGAATTACCACCCACTAGCTACTAAAATGCCATCCATGTTCCTTAAAATCAGGGTATGGTCCAAAATTCAAGAGGCTCGTATGTGTGTATCTTAGAGGCAACGCTTATTAAGCAATGGACAACCCTTGGTTATAAATATAGCTTGGCATACCACTATAAGGTTCTTCTAACCTCTTACATTCTGCTCATTTCCTTTCACTTTGCCTTTCTTTATACAATTATCTAATTTAAGCATTGGAGTGGTTATGCTAAAGTCACCCCAGTACTCCTATAACCTAATTTTCTTTTATTTTGCAGAGTTCTTACCTGATAAGCATAAAAAAATCTCATTGAACCAATTTTCACCATCAACAATTACTACATTACCCAACTATACTACTCGACCATTTTACCAATACCACTACCACCAACACTATAACATGACCATCACTACCACCATAGTATTGGCCATTAGTTGTCTAATGGTGGTGGCAATACTAGAGGTAGTGGTGGTGATGTACCTTGGTAGTGATGTGTCAGTGGTGATGGGTTGAAGGAGATGATGTAATGATGGTGTATGGGATGGTAGAGATGGAGGTAGTAGCCTATACTCCTAATATCGAGATATTGTTCACTTTGATGTGATACCTCATGGCTTTTGTTCTTGATGCAACTTCTTCTTAAGAGTTTATCCATATTGAGAGTGTTCTGTATTAAGTATGCTCCATCTTAAAATTTTAGTGAACTCCAAACTATTACACCAAAAGACATATTGATATTTAAAAGTTCCATCACACTCTATATGAGGAATTTCCTCATCTTACGTTATATCTCTAAGCAAGAAAGTAAACACAAATAGGTTTCTAGTTTAGCTTCTTCTCCGGTTCCTTTCTTCTAATTCTTAAACTTAAATACATAATTGAAGAAAATACCAAGAAATCTCATTAAATTATAGGATTTACAGAACAAGTTTTGTGGTCACCAAAATTTATGGGAGACTTTAACTAATGCCTAACACAACACTACTACACCGACATTTTCTTCTACCAAAATCTTATATATGATTTGTATTACTGTCCAAAAAGAGCTAAGATTGTAAATATTAAATTTAGTATTTTGAAATGTCCATCATTGGACGGAAAAAAAAAAAAAAAAGGAGCAAATACGCATGGCAAAGAAACAGATTACGTGAAATTTTCTCGTATGTGGTAGGCCACTACAAGCATTATAAATTTGCCTTATGTTATATTCTCTCCGTTACTTCACTATACGCATGTTTCTTCTTGTTTTCTTCTTCTTCACCATAAATACTCCATTTGCTTAATGTAATATTTATAGCCAAGTATGGCCTAACTCTGATAAACCGTGAGCCAATAGCTCCACCACCTTTTATCAAAGATAATCGAAATCGCATCTCACTTATATTCTGATATGCAAATGTTCTTATGGCATTTGTTACTCTACATATACTCTCGAGAAAATAGTAGACTTCTTTCAGCTTTTCGACGGAGGATGGGATTAGAATTAATGTTGTCGGAACCATTTATCCAGAAAAATTTCGATGTGATGACATAACACGAATACAAATCCAACATAATCAGTAATAAATTTATGGAGACACCATAAGATGAAAATTAAATATTCTTTTTTATCTCTATCCGATTTTGTGTATTTTTTATACTAATAGGAATTGAACACAAAATACGATAGACATCGAACCATCAAAAAGAATTGCAATTTCTTCAAAATCTAGCCGTTAACTTCCTTACATTGAGACTATGACTGATATGGATGAGTGAATATAGGAGTTTGACATCAACTGACATGGGCTGAACTTGACTATCGTCCTAATCTCAAACCACCATCATACATTTACAAACCACCAATGACGAGATAAGATTAGGGAAAAGCTGACACGTGGCACTGTTATTGCGGTGCGGTAACGATAAGGCTATACCAAAATTTCCCTTGCCTGCTAGATCCCGAGGGCCCTCTTGCTGCACCAATAACAGATTGGGCCTAATTGGGGTTGTAGACCCTATCAGCCTGGGGTGAGGACTTGATGGATCATTTTTTGGACCGAGTAGGGGAAAAACTCAGCTCCTATCCATCTCGATAACGTTAACACAAATTCTGTGGCGCTTTAACACTGGAACAAAATTAATTACATACCCGGTAAAAAAAGACAACTATATTCTTAATTGACTTGCATTTTCAAAAGTTTGCTCAGAATCCAAAATAGATGTCCTATTAATTCACCATAAAAGTTCACAATCACCGAATTGGTACAATCTGCTTTGCTAACTGGAAATGTTCAAAATTTTAAAAACAACTATTGTTCACAAAAATAATCTGTTGAATAAAAATAAAAATAAAAAAATTAAACGATGAAAACATTAAAATCTATCATAGATTATTTATCAAACTCTCACAAAATTCAAACCCACTCATCATTACTAACATGCATCCTATCACCCCGGTACAAGTCATATCCTGAATGTCTTACAAATGCTTTTAAATGTCATTACCTAAAAAGATCAGAAGTTTGAAAATGATGAGAAATGAAAATCTACATAATTATTGCATCACACATGTTCATATGTCATACCTTACACAAGATTACAATTACTAAATGCAACAAGTAGGATTTGTCAAACTATTTCATAAGGTGTAGCACATAATACGATATTGATGTCCCGAGTTTGGAGTTACTTGGTTTGCGATCAATACACAGGCCAAATCCTCTGTTAGGTTTCTGTAGATTATAGAAATACAGCAGAAGTAAAAAAGAGAAAAAAAAAAAATTTACTAAGCGTATGATAAGATTTATGTGTTACATTTAAAATAAGGGAAATAACAAATGTTTATCAAAGATACATTTTCTTATACAAAAATATCCTCCTCTTCTTAAGGATGGTATTCAAGTATGATCCGTGAATCATTTTATCTTTTATAAAATCGTGTTTATCATAACTTTATTTCTTATAAAATTGTATTTATCACAAGAACTCAGAACATAATTTCTTTAGTAATATTTGCACACATAATAATAAAAATAATTTCTAATCCTTATATTGCTAGATGGTCTAAATTAGAAATAGAAGGTAGAAACAAAATAAAGGATGAGGAGAAATAGTTGGGTAGCTATTTTCAATATGTTTATGTTGCTTATCAAACCACATACACAGTATATCTTTTCTTATATTCCCAATGGACTGCCGATCTATTCTTCTTCTCGGATGTTATGACACATTAAGGCCCAGAACTCATTAATTGTTTTTAATTGCAAAACAAATCGTGGAGAAAATCATCAAAGAAAAAACATAACCTTTTTTTTTTCATACATTTTCCTTTAATAGTTTTGTCCTCTTCCCAAAAAATTTAATAAAACTTTATATACATAAACTTAGTAAAAATACGTCCTTAAAGTTTTTTTTTTTTCCTAAAATTTTCTAATATTATAAGTCAATGGTTGTCATTGCCTAGTTTTTTTAAATACCCCGCAACATCATCTTCTTAAAAAATCTAAACAATGATAATAATTTAATTTATAACTTTAAGAGCTTTAGGAAAATAAGAATTTTAAAGGATCTATATCCAATTCGATAAAATTTGCCACTTTGCTTCCAAACTTTAAATAACATTATTTTCGACTAAATTACTTCTATTTCGAAATAATTAATTGATAAATTTTAGGGATGCAATCGGGGCTCAAGGCAGGTTTTATTAAACCCGAACCTACTCCTATAGAGTTTGGCATTTCCTAGAACTTTATAAAAACCCTATAAGCTTTTACCTCTATTAATCTATGCTGACCTGATTAGGTTCATGGTTTAAACTTTGCTTTCCTGGACTCAACATCTCTACCCTTGTAGTCGGCCTCAGCCTAGGCCCATTATACGGCCTATCCAACTACAATGATTACCAACAGTTATGACACTTTAGATAGGGCTAAACGATTAGGTCAATAACCATCTCTTACAATTGCAAACCAAGTCAGGCCTTGCAACTCTATTACCCATCACTTACAAATAAAGGTTCTATCCACCAACAATCTTCCAATCGCTAGTTACCCTTCTCTATAAATACCAAACCACTTCCCAATGATAAACCACTTAATACTTTATACACTTGAGTTTTATCCTACTCTCTAACATACTTACTACATTTCTCTGTATACTCTTCACGAACTTAGGCATCAAAGTAGCTATACTAGACAACATCTCAGTACCCTTTACCTATTCTTGTTTTGTAGGTTCACCCAATAGCGCAAAGTTTAGATAACTCCTAATCTCTCCTTGCCAAAACCTAAAGACGACATGTACCATCATTTGTAGGAACCTAACCTTGTCTCCCACCTAAACATACTTCAAACACTTGCCCAAACACATCCTTCATTTTTGCTTTGGCTACCACGTCTTATATCGTAGACCCCAACAACAACCAACCAATGGACAATCAAACCCCAGGTGGGTAAACATCGAATCAACGCCTGGACCGATTGGTACAACCACTTAAGCAGTTCATCACTCACAATAGAAAGCTCTAAGCCAAGCTTGATGAAGCCGAATGGTACCGCAAGCAATTGCTTGAAGATTATGATCCCCGTATTGGGCACAACAGCCAATAGCAGTAACCAAATGGCATATGTGGTCTACAACCATACCCTTGATGGAAATGAGCAAGTAGTCGACTCTCATAGAGTGTTGACACACTCTCTAGCATGTTAAGCTCTCCTGGCAAACAATGCTAACCTCAATGAGCTTCGTACGATTATAAAGAGGCACTCTAAGCAGTAAGGGAGCAAAATAGCTAATGATGCTAGACTGGTTGCCAACAACAAAACCTCCTTCACTAGGAGTGTCCAAGATGAAGTCCTGCCTCCAAACAACAAACTCCTTACTCTGGACCAATATGATGGCATGGGTACTGCTGATGATCACCTCCTCCATTTCTGCACCCTCATGAACCTCTATGGTCATGGAGATGCTATCATATGCAAAGCTTTCCCAGGTACCTTGAGGAAGGTAGCTCAGACATAATTTAACCATTTACTCGAGAATTCCATCGGCAGCTTTGATGAGTTAGCTCTCAGGTTCAGTCTCCACTTCAAGGCAAGCAAGCCCTCGTCTAAGGACACTTCATCTTTGTACCTAATTAGGCAAAGCGAAGGAGAGACTTTGCTAGAATATGTAACCCGGTTCAACAAATGTTGTGATCAAGATCCTTCAGTTAGATGAGGGCATAACAATACATGGTGTGCAACTCAACATCAAACCCTTTAGGGACTTTATCCATTCACTTGCAAAGAGCAACCTAAAGACCCTAGCCAAATTCTAGAATAAGCCTTGAAATATATGGACCAAGAGGACAACAACCACGCTAGGTTGATATCGACCGAGAGAGGTTAGGTGGAAAGAAAGACAAGGAGAAATTGTTCATTAAAAATCACCTGGTAGGGTACTGAGTAGAGCTAAAGGGGAAGGCTCGAGCAACAAGAAGTACAGAGCCAACCCGAACCCACTTCCCCCTTCCATTTACACATACCACATGCCCCTAAATCGACCTATCACTTAAGTCTTTACTAAAGTGCAGATAAAGTCCTGCTATAGAAGCCCCCCAAGACGAGGGGGAACCCTAGTTAATGAAACTCAAGTAAGTATTGCTAGTTCCACTATAATCAATAACCATGGCTACACCACAGAAGAACGCTTCTAGTTGAAAAATGCAATTAAATATGCAATTCAGCAAGGCTACTTTAGTAAGTATATGGCCCAACGTAGGAACGACCACCATTCTAGTGATGACGAAGACGAGGCACCTCGGAGGCGGCAAATCAAAGGTGCTTGAGCAAAATAAAATGAAAACCATCGCAACAACGAAACCCCTAATGGTGTCATTAACATGAACATTAGGGGGCCATACCTAAGGAGTCTGTCGAGCACTAGTAGCTTAGTTAATGCCCTATCCAAGGTGCTAGCTATCATGGAGAAGAGGTAGAAGATTGATATTATGATCTCCTTCTCCAATGAAAAGCTGGAAAGGTAGATACCCCTTATCAGGACACCCTTGTGATTAGGGTTAGAATTGCAAACTTTGAGGTTCTTAAGATTATGGGACACCGGTAACTCTACTGACATTCTCTTAATGCATACGTACAAAAGGATGAGGAGCAAATTGTCAATCAATATGAAGCCCTACCACCATAATCTCATTAACTTTAATGGGGGAACTATCCAAATCAGAGGTATTATCACCCCTCGAGATAGAGCTTGGTGATGGTGACAATGTCACTTGACCACTAATGAAGTTCGTTGTAGTGGATTACCTATGCTCCTACAATGTTCTTTTAGGATAACCAAGCTTGAATGCTTTCGAAGTCATTACCCTGTCCCTCCATCTGAAAGAAAAGTTCTTGACCCTCACTAAGGTAGGAATTTGCCAGTATGACCAAAAGCTCTCCCAAGAGCTTTATGTCAGGGCTGCCAGAGCTGATAGCATCTTCGCTCTAAAGACCAACCAGTTGAGAGAGGCAAGGTGGGTGAAAAAACTAAAGAGGTATAGATTGGCGCTTCTCCCGATTAGACCACCAAGGTTGGGATCAAGACCCCTCATGAAGTGAAGGAAGATATAGTTGGCCTCTCGGGAGCCAATTTAGATAGGTTTGCCTGGTTAGCATCATAGATGCCTAAGATCTCCTCCAACCTAGCAACCCATAGCCTCAATATTGACTCCAATCCACAGCTTGTTAAGCAAATGAAGAGGCATTTCACTCCATAAAGGCAGGCCTTATAAAGGAAGAAGTACAAGAACTACTTAAGGCTGGCTTCATCAAAGAGGACAAGTATTCAACCTGACTAGCTAATATAGTGCTAGTCGAGAAAAGTTTAGGAAGCAGCATATGTATATCCATTACACTGACCTCAACAAAGCCTATCTGAAAGACTGCTTCCCTTTCCTTAAGATCGACTAGTCGGTCAATTCCACGTCGGGACATACTCTACTCAACTTTATGGATGCCTTCTCAGGCTACAATCAAATCAAGATAAACTTGAAGAACAAAGTTCATTCCTCCTTCATCATCGACTTGAGCACCTGCTGCTATACTGTCCTACCTTTTGGCCTTAAAAATGTCAAGGCAATATACTAGCTTATGATAACCAAGTTATTTAAGCCCTAA